>CADDXX010000033.1:2162357-2288660 GCA_902810485.1 Alauda arvensis
TTTGTCTCACAGTTCCCTTGTCCCTCCGTGTCACTCCTCCAATGCACAAAGCTACATTTGTGAAATCACCTCCCCAGCTTGAACTACATATTTGAAATTAATTTTTTTTTTAAATCAACATTAAATTGCTATAATACAATTGAATTCTCATGGTCCAGAAAAGGTGTGAGCAGCCTTTGTGCTGAGTGAATGAAGTGAGATCATTCAATGCAGGTACTTGCTAACTAAGATTACTACATAATTTTTTGGGGAACTGCGTGGGGGTCTGCTCAGTTTAGTCTTTGTGCTGATGAGTACCAGGGCTGTAGATACACAACAAAACAGCCTCATACCTTATTACTCTATGGCCAGGTTTGATTTAAGTGTTTCTGTCAGCAAGTGGTGTCATCYAGGAGCCAAGACCCTAAAAATATTAGTAGGTGGTGACACATATGTATAGATATAAATATTCATGTTCAAATGCACACACATATATCTATACATGTCTATGTATGGATAAATGGTTCTTTTGTGATATGGAACCTTGTGCAGGGGGCAGACACGTGATTAAACCAGTGATGAATAAGTACCAATTCCATCTTTAAATGGGTACTTCCTCATGGTGCATTGTATGACTGTCCATCACTTCCTCTTATCATTCKCCTTCAGTAATTAAAAGTCAAGGTTACTAATTAGTGCCTGGCCCTAAGAAGGAATAAGGTCAAGGAATAAGACCTAAAGTAGGTATCTGCATACAGATATACTGACACAGATTTTTTTTTGAACTGTTGAAGACAGACATCACASTTTTTATGGCTCCTAAACTCCCTTCCCCAGTGAGAGAGGCTAAGGATGGTCTGGACAAGTGAACTCAGTGAGGGCTGGACCAGTTTGCTTTACTGACATTGGTGCAGAACCAGTTTCTTACAYAGWTCTCCATAGTCCTGCACAGAYACTGTCAGGCAYTGATTCTCCTCCTCCCCTATAACCATTCTTGTTTGCTTACAGAGAACTCTGTGYAGCCATTTTATATCAGGTTCTTTGTATTAGGACCAATTGACTATTTGTACTTTTGGGGGTTTCTCAGATGCTTAACTGAGTCTTTTCTAGAATTCTGCTCCTCTTCTTTCCTCTCCATTATTCAGGATCAAGCAAGGTTTATCAAACTGTGATTGATTACAAATCGCTGTGGTGATGCTGCTGCACAGAAGATTAATTATGTCAACCTTAATGACAGGGTTATTTTTAYAGCAGAATGCCAGCAACATGCACACAATGTTACAGACTCCAAAAGGAGACTGTTTCTTCCTAAGCCTAAATCCATAGAGTTACATGTAGGATGACACCTAATTCCCTGCAATGGAAACATAGTCCAAAACTTGCAGATAATTTTCAAATCTACTCATCATGAGAAAGTAGAAAATCTCGTGTTGTTTAGCAAAATTTTCAATCCATCTTAACTGGACCTATCAGAAGTAAAGGTGACATGAAATGCTCTGTATTTGATRCACAACTGGTGTTAGAATGCCATTTGTTGCAGGTGCAGAATTACTCATTTATATATAGTACCCTATATATTTATATATAGTACCATATATTTATAGTACCCACAGCATCCTCCATGGCAGCTGATACTAATTATTATTAGCAAGGAGCTGACTTCTGGAGTGTAAGCAAGAGAGAAAGGCTGTTGGGTTAGTCTTTGGACAAAGTATTAATAGTACTGGTTTCATGAATGCAGTAATATTCATGGCTTGGTGATACAAGTTMCAAACTTTTCTAGAAGAGAAAAAACAAAACACAGCAATATCTCCTTCTTTTAGAACACAAATACATAAATTTTAATCTGAGAAAAATACAAAATGAAACCATGTACAAGTTATGTACAAACCCTTTTTACAGGACGATATATTTTTCACTGGATATTACATATGACAAAGTCAGGTAGATCATTTCTGAGCACCAGCATTTGCTCTCTCTCACCAACCCATGATGTTAAAAGTAAAGTGATGAAGTCGTACTCCTTTTTCTTGATGAACTTCTAAATTAAGATGCTAGCTGGTTCTCAGTGTACCCCCTCACCATCTCCACTTCCAAATTATAACTMATGTAGACATGTGAAACAATCAAAATATACTGTATACATGTATTTGCCCGTGTGTGTTTTTTCTGAAGGAAGGAAATTGTTTCCTCAGTCTTGAACTCTACAGAAACGTGAAAGTTAAAGTAATATCTTTTTTTTTCTTTTTTTTTTTTTGTTTTTTCTTTTTTTTTTTTTGCTTTGATTTTTTACCAGAGATTAGAGCATTTGCATTGGCTAAGCGTATGTATCCCAAGCTGTGGGACTATGGCAGAAGCAGAATTTTTTTAACTGCTTGAGAGAACTTCTGCTGACTTTTTTATTTGGTTCCTACTAGTTATTGTCCAGTCAACAAAATGTTCATATGCCACATTTTTTGTTCCTGAAAAATCTAAGGGTTTTATTACATGTATTCAACTGCCTATATGCTGTGTTCTTGGTTGTTTGGCTTTTTTACTTTAAAGAGATCTCTAAAATGCATTGACTGAAGCAGCAAGAAACCTTGTCTTAACATCATAAAGGTTCTAATTAGACACAGCRTTACTGTTTAGCTTCCTAAGTTAGATACTGCTCTAAATYAGAYCCTAAGCAGTAAAAGCAATACCTTMTATTTTCTTCATTTTCCCTACCCCTCCTCCTTTTGGCAGCTGCCAGTGTGCAGAGCAGGTCCCTCAGAGCAGCAGTSCTGGCTCCTGGCTCCAGTGCAGGTTAGCTGGTCACACAGACTGCTGCTCAGAGCCTGCACTGCTGCAGCGGGGCTGCRCGTTCTAGAGCAGAGACAACCTGTGCAGAACAGATACATCACTGACAGAAACAGAGCTCTGATAAACACTGGCACAGACTCAACARTACTAATGGCCCACACACCCTCCTGGGCAGAAGAGCTACTACATTCCTTTCATTATTTCAGACAGGGCTGTAACCCACAGCCGCTACTATTGCTCAGCATGAAAATACTATAAATGGAATATTAGGAGACCTGGTGTGCATATATCATGACTTTTTAAAAAACCTATTTYCCTTAAGCCTGTGATTATTCAAGAACCTAGAATTAAAAAAAAAATAAATTAAAGTTAAAAAGGTGTTTGTTTGTATGTTGAGGATTTCAGTGGTTCAGATGGTGCAGAAAGTAAAAACCAGAAGGATTATACAGAGTTCTCCTTTCCTCTGATTTTTTTTCTTTTTTTTTTTTTTCCTCTTTGCATTTGCCATTGACTTTGACAGATATTCCCAGGCTAATCCACTGTAACACTGGGAACAGATTTCTGTTTTCACTTTGTCCTATTCATTGCCTTTCGCACACTTGGTTATTTTGTTTAAGCACATTCAAAACTAGAAATGAAAGGTGACACACACTTCTTTTGGTGCTAAAGAAATTCACAATGATAACAGCTGTAAAAACAAARCACACATACAGACACACACCCATATTGACCTCAATATGTGTTAATTTCTAATACATTGGGATCCAGGAGCCCTTAGGAATCCACTTCTTAAAACCATTTAAGCACCTGCTCTGTGTTTCAGTTTGAGCCCACGTGAGTCAGCTAGTCCAAGGCAGTTGCTAACATTTTCATGGACTGGCTGGTGAGTGGCCAAGCAGTGAAAATAYAAATTATTAGCCATTTGTRAATTATTGCTTTTTTTTGTCATGCRTGTTTATGCATCAGTTTATGCAACCAATTATTGCAGTAGTTGTTAGCTGYAGTTCAGGCACACATGCCCCCAGCAAAGCCTGAATGAGAACACACTATTKTACTCTCTCCTTCTGCTACATGAGGAGTTCAAGAAATGCAAAATCTTCCTTTCACATGCCAAAACAGCCAACCTCATCCACCACCACCCTACAATGTATCATAAAAGGCAATGCCTTTGCAGTGTCTCCTGTACCTTGCTTGCAAACATCTGCCCTTTCCTGCCTTTGACTGAAGACATTCAGGTCTTTTCACATCCAGCTGACCATGCCTGGCYCAGGCCAAGGGGTTTGTACTTTCTGTCCCATGTATGCCCTACTGTTGGGCCATCAATGCTGATTTGAAAGACAAGGTGTTAGAATGTCTGTGACAGTTTTAGAATGCTTTTTAAAAAGTACAAGCGTTTTCATCTTGTTTTTCCCTATTAACAAATGCATTGTTTGCTTATCATTTTAGAAGGAAAAGCACAATCACATCATGTGTTAAAATTTGCATTTATATCTGAATATCTTCTTTTTTTTATACCTTAACCTTTGCTGTCAGAGGACAGTTTTATCCTTTCTTCTTAGTGCTCATGGGCTTCGGGGGACAAATTAAAATAATAGCCATGAAATGGAGAGAGGCAGCAGACTTTGTGGCAGTGTGGGGGCACACAGGTGCAGGGGTGTGAGGAGGGCCAGGAGCACAGCCCAGCTGCAGCAGTGACAGAAGGCTCTGCAGCACAATGTCMGTGCATCTCTCATAAAGCTAAGCAGGATGGCTGGGTTTTGGGCAAACCAGGTGGGAACAGCAGAAACAATTCTTCCACGTGCTACCCTGCAAGTCACACATTTTCTTCTTTTTTGTGCCTTTCTTCACCCCAGTTCATAGAAAATAAAAATGCTGACACCTTTCTGTGATGACTCTGTCAAATACATGTACACTTCAGACAYGTGTGTACGTACCCACATATGCATGTGTGTGTGTGTRYMCMCACAYAKATACACATGTGCATGTGTGGACATACATACATGCAGACACACAGACACGCTATTTATCCAACACATGACTTACCAAAAAACATTCTATAGCCTGTATCAGTAGTGCAGTGTAATTCATGCCAAAAAAAAAAAAAATCCCCATCCCCACACCACTGCAGATTTTTTTCTTTCATTTTGCTTTCTGAGAAAGGGGTAAAATTTATTGATAAAGACCAAGAACTTATTTATGTATTGGTCATCATGTGGTCTGTCAGCTGTCATTTGGATCCCTTTCCCAGCCTTTTCCCAGCTTTGATGTGACTTCATGTATCCATTTATTAGTGCTGGCCTTATTGTCATTTTTAATGGCTGAATATCGAAGATCCTCAACAGGTTTTCTATCTGTTCCTCCACCTCATTTCCAAAGGTCAGTCCTGCAGCTCTGATTATCAAAAACAGGAGTAAGAAAATGTTATTGGTTTTGGCTTTTCTATAAATGGGAAATGTAGACCCATAACTTTACCTGTTTCTCTGTTTTGTTTKCCCTCCKTGGGTGTTGTTTATCAACCATTGCRTATGGAGCTATCTGTGCCAGAAGAGCTCATAAGTGTACTCAGGTCTTGTCCTTTATTTAGAAAGAGTTAGCAGCATGGGATTRTGGGGAACACCAGGAAAAAACACTCTTTTCTTCTCAGGAAAAAAAAATTAAAATYCATATGTATTTGGTGAGGTTGAACACAAATTTCTACAGTTCTCCTGTACTCGGGACCAGCTTTTTTCATTCTGCTTGTAATATGAATGCAGTTCATAAATGAAAAAGGAGCACTGACTTCAAAGAAAAGGCTCAACATGACCCAATGCAGAAACTGGATGTAAATTATAACGTGTCACTAGCTGAAGCAGCATATGTTGGAAGAACTCACTGGAATTATCTTCTCTTTTTGGGACTGTGAAATGCGTTAAACATGGATCTAAATAACAATGAAAAACTCCTTGTATTGTTTTGTTGCTCTGTAGGAGAGTGAAATATTTTAAACAATCCAATTTTACAGATACTGTATCAGCAATTCTTGTTATTGTCTTTAAATAGCTATTCTACAGAATGTAACAACAAAATAGTCACAGTCCAAGAAGTCACTCCAGAATAAAGCCTATTAGGTGTTAGTATGGTTATACTTGTACTGCAGCCAGTGGACAAACATTAAAGCTGAGATAGTTTGGCTTAAATGTTGGATTATATAGTGGACATCATTGTTTTCACAATAAATTCATCATCTGCTTTGTATTTGTTTGATTCACTGATATTTCTCTAATGATAAAAGTACCAYGGTATGTTTAATTGTGGTGTTTAACAATTCTGCAAAATTACAAAGCCTTAAGTTTACTTGAAAAAGTGCACAATGAAAATCTGCTTTTCCTGATGATTCTAGTTTTGTGGTTTTGGTTTTTGTTTTCCATATTAGCACAGCCTTTCCTTTAAATTTTTTTCCACACAATTGTGTCAGATGTTGCTTATTCAAAATAGAGAGTTTCTAATCATAGTTTAGAACATAAATGCTTGGGTGGGTAGATACTGCAGCACAGATAGGAAACAACATATTTTTGTCTGATGGCTATAAAGCCTGTTGGCAACTTTGTGAAACTGCTGATACAAAAGGCACCATCAAAGGCCTTTTGCATGTTATCATAATAAATACATTCATCACTTTTTATTATTTTGGTTATTACTGTACTTTTGTGTGTGATGTCCCTACAAAGTAAAAAAAAATAAAAGGAAAATAAAACAACCTAACAGAAAAAACAACTGCTAAAATAAGATGTTGCTTATTGTAGGAATTAACTGAGGACAGCAGGTTGTGAGATGGTAGAGCTGAGGCTGAACCAGTTTTTATCCTCACCTGAATTCACCAAAAGGAGATTCAGTGTGCCCTTCTACAGGGTATGAGCTATCACCAAAGTGCAAGGATCTGGAGCTCAATCTCTATCCAWATCAGGGAGAATTTGTACCATCTCAGACCAATGAAAGGCCACCAGCACTTCTGAAGTAAGGAAGTAACAAAAGTGCTAGATGAGATGGTTTGTAATTTATGCTTCCATGCAGTATTTAATGCACTCTGGATTAAAGCCTGGCAAAAGAAGAATTGCCAAGCTTGCCTTCCTGAAATGAGCAACTGCTGATGGCTAAGGGGAAGTGCAGTGCAATTGCCAGATTTGCCACTTCTAGCAAGTGCCCCTTATGTCCATGGCCCTTGGCAGGGTGGTGACATTCCCTGTGCCTGTGTCACAGCACGTTCCCCAAGGTGCTGGCTGTCTGTGTGGGACTGTGAGAAGGGACAGGGGACAGTGGGGGGTTACTGGACAGAACTGGCAGTCAAGATGATCTATATATGTTAATAAAACAAAGCATACTTCAGAAGAATGTTACATGTACAAAAATATGACTTTCAACTCTGAAAATAAATAAGTTCAATTTATTAAGAGCTGGTGTCAATGCTGAACAAAATACACATCTTCCAATAAAGTAACATTTTGGTGAAGTGTTGTAGGTTTTTTTCTTTTTTTTCTTTTTTGATTTACTAAAATACAACTTGGACCTTTCTTTCCTTTTTGTAAATATATCATTTGTCTCCCTTAATTACATATCCTTTTAACTGTGACCATCATTCTCCTTTAAGCCAGAGACTGAGGGTTTGTTKGGTGTTTTAATTCTTAGGAGTCTGGCCACATATGCCGTTTTTTTAAGGGAAAATACATAACAATGAAAAAAAAAAGAAAAATATATTTTTTCTAATAAATAAAAATAATTTAAAATGCTAGAGGCTATACATGACTAGTTTTGATTATGTTCATTTATAAATGAAATAGTTTCCAAAATACGTGGAAGCAATATTAAAGGCAGACAAACAAAGATCTGTCTACTTTATTTTCCCATTAAGCGTGCCCTTCTTAACTTCTCCATCAGTGGTTCAGCAAGTAAGAGGAATAAATGTCACATCACCATTCATGAAGTTTGTCAGGCTTTAAAAAAATAGTTCTGGCTTCGAAGGAGTCAACATTCATCTTCAACTTCTCGTATTGGTGGTATCAAGCTGCTTGTCGATTTGTATTGATTGATCTGATTGGCCATGTGAGTGCTCATGGGCTTGATTTGAATGTTTCTGGGATAGGCATTATCCGGCTCATCTGTAAACCATTTCTTTTCTGCTAAGGAGCAAAAAAAGGTAGAGACAGAATAAGGAGGGAAAAATGAAAGTTTTAATTAGTGAAGCACGCATACACAGAAGCATTAAACAAAAAAAAAAAAAAANAATTAGTGAAGCACGCATACACAGAAGCATTAAAAAAAAAAAAAAAAAAAAGGGAGCAGTCAGTAAAGTTTATAGAAAAATGAGATCAATAGAAGGTGACTTTGACTAATTACTAGCAGTACAGTGCATTAGATTAATACCTCTGAAAATACTGTTATGAAAGAAGGATGACGCTTGCAGATTTGATAACAGAAGCTAAAGAAAACTGCCAATGTGCTAGTTTGCTTGTTGGATGTGAGAGAGCTCTTTTCTTGTGCCCATGCTCAGGTGATTCATTTATTGAAAAAAAAAAAATGATACAAATCAAAGGCTGAACTAAGAAGCCAAGGAGAGCAGCTGGGATAAGGGTAATGCAGAAAACAGCATGTGAGTCTATACACAGAGGAGCACCTAAAGAGTCAGAGACTTCTCTGAACCATTTCAGCCTTGGGGTGGTAGCTACTGCTGGCCCAAAATTCATGCAGGAGAACATAAAGGATTTTCTGCAGTTGGTGTTAGAATAAACAGGACTTGTATTCCTGCTGCCAGACAGCAGCCTTGCTGCACAGGCTGGGCATTATTTCCCTACTCTGAAGCACAGCTGCTGGGGCACTGCTGAGCTCTAGGGTTTAAAATGGGGTGGGGAACACACCAGACACTGCAGGTGACTGTGGGTAGGGCTCCAGCTAATCCTGAAGGATGGGTTGTGATAGGCGACAGCAAGGCAAAGGAAGTAAGGGCTTAAAGGAAAATTAGAGAGGAAGCTCTTTCTTTTCCATCCTTGAGCAATGTCTGTTTCCATGCACACAGGAAGAATTTTATGGTGCAGATTAAAGGTGGGCTGGGAGCAATGTGGGAGGATGCTGAGGCTGCAGCAGTGCAGCCCTTYCCCAGCTGATCATCATTGTAACCACTATGTTGCACTGCTCCATTGCAGGTATGGACAACAGCTTCTTAAAATTCACAAAAGAAAAAAAATTAATTCTTAAACCCTTTAGAGAGCAATTTCTGTTGTAATTTCTCAATGACACTTATGCAAGGTAACTTTATTCCAGGACTTGGGAACTCCTGATCTAGAGAGTGGCTAATGGCCATTAGATGCACTTGYGCCTTGACAAGCATTTGTGAGCAGGGTTCTGTCTCCATTCTTGTCCTCCTTCCCCAAATTCCAGATGTGGGTGGGCAAAGCAGTGGACACTTCTGGTTCTGGGCATTTCATTATTACATGCAAGGTTCAGAGTGTGTCACACCAGAGCTGCCACTCTGACATGTATGCACTACTTCTCATTCCAAGGGGGAATACAAAATGCTGCACAGGCTTTAGTGCCTCACTTACTTAATATTAACTGCTACTTTTGCTAATCACTGAAATGCTGCAGTATCTGGAATCAGGACAGGAGTGGAAGGAATCCTCATTTTTTTTAATAAATAAATGAATTAAAATCAGCAAAGCAAAATTTCACCTTAGAAACCCAAGGATCGAGCCCAAAAGCTCAGAAGGGAAAGGAGAGAAAAGAAATTGAAAGACTGAGAAGAGTAGAGGACAAAAACCTGGAYATAACTGCACAAAATAAACAAAGAGCCTTGGAGTTAGTGTCTCTCAACAAGCAGTCTAATCTCCAGATTTACTGGACTTCTCAGTCACTTTCATGAATAACAAATTAAAACACTTGCACTTTATATGGATTTTTAGAACTGACATGCCAGACCCCCACTCCCCATTAAAACCTTTGTTAGCTGTTCTTACACATTTTTAAAAATTAAATCAAACCCAGGAATTATATTACTTTTTAGTGGCTTATTRCTGTAGGGAAACAGAACTACTGTAATGTTTTTCTTGTGGTTTTCAAAAATGTTTTTCACTTGTGTTTAAAAATAYCCTACTCATTTGTGACCAGACTAAATAATTCCCTGCCCCCTTAAAGTTGCCTGAGTCTGAACAATGTTCAATCCCCCATCTCCCTCTCTCTCACCTATTATAATTAAGTTCCCTTTGATTTGAACAGATTGGACGATAGGAATTCATAATGTTACATCCTGCACACTGAAGCTAACTGATTAAGTGCTTTAAATTATTCTTCCTGACAGAATGATAAAGTTACAATCTGTTCAGAGATGATCTACAGCTTGCCAGACTCCTACCGTTTCTTTCTACATTCATTTATCTTTTTGTCAAGCAGTTAAAAAAAAAAAAAAAAGCCTCAATTCCATAGATCTTTTAAAGTAATCAGAACATCTGAATTATTAATGAGACTTTAAGGGAATGATTCCTGATGGGGGCCGGTTTAGGAAAGGTTGTAGGAAAAAGAAGTCTGGGAATGTGTACACATCAAAATAATTTCAGCTCCATTTAAAAAACCATTTAGTTCAAGTGTGACACATGAACCATTATGCATTTGTGGAAACCAATTTTATGTGATCTACGATTAAACTAACCTTTCAGAGAGGTGTAAAGTGTGATGGTTATCATGTTTTAAAAGCCTTGTGAGATCACATAAACAATTTCAAACTAACAGTTTTCTAATGGTTTGTGTTTAAAATGATTTTGAGGCAAGTTAAGCACCGTGAACTTTCATTGCTACCTTCTTTTTTTTAACACATGGTGCAAAAACTTTCCTYACAAACAGAACTTGGTGCAAGCTAATTCAGTGTTTAGCAAGTAAGGGGAGATTTGTGAGTGCTAAGAATCAGAACTTGAGTAGTGTTTCTCAGCAGCCAGTGTAAAGCATTTAAAAATACCCTGCTCTCCCTAGAATTTTCAAACTAAGCTATTTATTTATGTATTAAATTTACAACAAAACTCCTACACAGGGAGCTGTTCCTTAAAAAAAAACCACATAGTCTCTTTTTGCTTTTACCTGGCAAGTAATAAATACAGAGCATYAATAATAAATGCAGAAGATGGTAGATTCTAATTTCTTTTGATGTTTAGATTTCTTTTTGCCAGTGCTGAAACCTTGATCTGAACATTATCATCTCCAGGCATGCAATGCTTAGATTCAGCTTTACACCTTTCCTGTTCCCTTCTGCTGCTAAAACTGTCTTTGACCACATAACAATGAATCAATCTCCTGTGCAAATTCATTGACCTCTCTACTTACCTTTGGAATGTGAGCTTAACACTCCTGATCTTGGCCACTATGATATTCTGCTCCCAGTTACTAMATGTCCTTCTTGAAGCCCCTACACCCTTTTCTTCCAGAGTCTTAGCATAGATTTTTATCTTTCATATTTACTCTTTCCTTTAGATCAGTTCAGAAACACCCTYCTTAAGTCTTTGGATATTGTTATACTTACCCAGCATTTTTAAGTTCTCAGCCACATTCAGTCTGTTTCTCCCCCTTTTGGAATGTTCATATTGATCCTTACCAGAAGTGTTTCTACATTATAGTGACAATAGGTGTAGTTTTTTTTTTTTATCTCATTTTTTTAGGAGCTGCTGWAAAAAGTCCCTGATTTTCCTACGCTATCTGAGAGGCTTCCTTTTGACAGCATCACCTGAGAGATGYTGGGACAGCTCAGAAACTGAACGTATCAGAAAGCAGAGAACATTTCCCTTCCTCTCAAACATCTATGTTTGTAATGGGCTACCAGCATCAGTGCATCCACAAGGGTTCAAAAGGCTTAATGCTCATACTAAAAGCAATAAAAACTAACATTTTTGTATAACACTCTTCCCCACAGCATCAAAAAAGCATATAAATAATCAAAGTAAAAAGATCAAAATACAGTTTTCTTCAACTTGTAGAAGACTCCATAAATTCYCTCCAACAGATTTACTGTATTGGTGCTTTAAAATTTCCATCATTAATTCTGGACTGAGTAGCAACTTAGAACACATCTCACTGTGRAACACCCCCTCTTCAAAACAGAGGCAAAGAAAATACTGCCCAAACATAACACAAAGGTTTTACTAAATTTCACCATAATCCCAGGCTACTTTTCAACTGTTTAAAACATGAAATTTTTTGTCTTCTGTGACACTTGCAGTTTCAAATTAGTTTGCAGTATGTGCGTCTCCTCCCTGCGTGTGACCACCTTGTTTATTACTAAGCTGCAAATTCTCCCATGTAATTCGTTGCTGCATGAGAAAGAAAGTAATGAAAGTTTCTCCACCCACCTGCTCAGAAATTCTTTGTTTGGCAGATGAATATTTTACATGTAGCAGGCAGTAAGAAATKTGAAGGGAAAGAGAGAATAAACTATTTTTTCTATGAAGAAGCCYCTGGGCAACTAAAGTTTGTGATGAAGATAATGTTCTGGACTTGTTCTTGATTTTTTTATTTTTTAGATTACCAAAATTCTTAATTATGACAATGGGAATTTCACTGCCTGACCCTCTCTGATTAGCTCAATAGGAACCCATGCCAAGAACCTGCAGGCTTGCTAGATACAGTTTTGTGTCAACACTTAAGCTCACCAAGAACTTGGTTTCCCATGCTGAAGCCATGCTGGGACTGATACAAATGGCAGGACCTTCATTAAGAACCTAAACCATCACCTCCTGACATTGGTGATACCTCTTCACTTTCAAACACTAAAACCATTCTACTATGCTTGTCTGACTTGGGATAGAACAGAAGATTTCCTCTTACTCTTCAATATAAAAACCAACATAAAGTTGATTTAAGTATTTCTCTACTTACAATGACCAACCTCCATTAGTATATCTATATCAGAAAACCTTCATCACTGTAATAAACTATTTGATCAATATGACAATAGCCAGCAGTGGAAATTGTACACAATATTAATAGAAGTCAAAAGTTTTAGAATTCTAACTTCAGGATAGAGGACAGAGGTGGAGTAGATGTCAATGAAATTTGAAGAATTCAGATTTGCACCCATATTAGATATTCCTCTTCTGCTGCTCACAAAGTAGGCAAATTAATTCTGTAAAGTAGGCTGTTTCTATTTTTTCTATTTGAGCTGCACTGTTATACAAATACTACTTTTTTGGATAAAAATAATTATGTAGGATGTGRCAAGTAGCTTCATATTAACACCCTTCCTTTCTCTGCTAAACGGAAAACAGACAAAACATTAATGGAAAAGCATTTTGGTGTCAAAGCCATTAACATTCTTCCMAAACAACTGCTCTCAACTATCTTCAGTCAATACTGCCAACATAAAAAGATGCTCATGTACATACATGGGGAACAGGAGAGTAGGGAGGGAGAGGGAGGAAAGAAACTGGAATGAGGAATGGGAACTTAAAGTAATGTCTGCACCATGATAGGCATCTTCATTGAGCAGGAACCTGGGTATTTACAAAAGGACACGTGCAATTAGAAAGGCAAGCAGATGAGAGGATAAAAAAATAAAACAGGGTTGAGGAACAGCAGCAGCAGCAGCAGCAGCCAGTTTTACTTCTGGTTTGGTGGGGAAAAAAAAGGGCAAAAGAAAACCAACAAAACAATCAACCAAACAAACAAACCAATAACTGAATAAAGTTTGTAACTATTTTTTTTTAATTTCACAAGTTTTCACAAGGACAAAGTTATAGAGGGAAACCCACAGCAGTTGCTAGGTCATGCAGAACCATTAATTTTCATACCTTGGCCCATTCTATTCATCCTTGTTGCACTTTAGAAAAAGAAGTAAGCTATGTAAGTTTTACAATGCTTTTAAACTGTCATATTTCTGGTTGAGCACTTTAACTGGCACATCCTTGTAGTAATAAATATTCTCAGGGCACAACATGGTAACTTTCTTTGCAAAAGGGAACRCATGAATTTTTCTTTATGATGAAGAGCAACTGTAATAGTCTCATTTGCAGGGGAGCATCCACAATTTGCACYGTATTTCATTGGTGGGACTTACAGCTGCGTTTGAACGCACACTCACACGTATATACTGTATTCCAATCACTATGCTGAGCACTGCACAGTGGAATTCTCTGTAGCCCACTTACACGGTTCCAGGTTTTGTCAGTAAAAGTGCTTGGCTTTATTGTCAATTCACACAGCAAGCAAATCTTCAAAATTACCATGCTCAGGGAAGGGGAAGGTAGAAGACAAAACTAACCATAAAAGCACCTTGATTGGGTTGGCAGTTACAATGCTAATCATTCCAAATCTAATTATTTTTTTCTGTCTGCATGCTTTCTTGCTGGATAGCCAGGGAAGAGGGTGCATGTTTCTGCCCTCCCTACCCATGGAAACCCTCCATAAACCTAGAGCTAGCTGTATATTTCARAATATACATTGGCTTCTGAAGTTTAAACCAAGATAAAGAAAGTAAAAGCAAGCCTGAATTATCATTTCTATGGCTGTCTAGGGCAGCTTCCTTTCCACTRCTTTACTCAGTTCTCTGCCACAACTTTTTTTGGCTACATGTGTCATTGGTGACAATTTGCAAGAACTAAATTCTGGCAAGTGCATGGAACACGATGCCTCAGCACCGTGAATATTCCCAACCCAGCCCTCTTGTTCTCCTCATTAACAGTCTGGGGCACAGCACCTTTTCTCCCCAAATGGGAGAGATTTAAAGGCACTCAGTTGTCTTCCCTGTATTCCTGCATACTGGCATGCACCTGTTGAAAAAAAATCCAGGTAGAACATGCAGCGAGATTTCTGGAGGTTCTTCACATATTAGGACTCTTGTTGGAAGATTTATACCAACACTAACTTGGAAAAGTTAAACTACCATCTGGGGAAAGGAACCAAGTCCCTTGAGATCTGATATGTAAGCATAGAAAAATGCTTGCTCTTTTCTGAACATTATTTATTCTGTACATAAGGTGACTAATTCACCTTTTAAAGACGTAAAAGTCCCAAGAAGGCAGTTTTTAATGACTTACATCCAATATTTATGATACATATGGCTTTTTATCCCAAATGTCAAAAGTGAAAGAAAATAYAGCTATTCATGTGGCAATATAAATAGACAGAATAATAATTTAATATGCAATTAGACTCTTTCTAAACTTAAATTAAACCTTTGGAGTTTTACAGCTTCATGCCCAGACAATTTCAGTGTTAAAGGGAAAATACACCATCTCCAAAAGACTAGTATTTTAGAGAAAGTTCTTAAACAAGCAGAAAAGTCCCTGATATTGCTTTGGTATAAAGCAGATGTGTAGCAATAATCTATACAAAGAGTGTAAGCCCTATATAATATAAGCTTTGAGAGCAAAAAATCAGCAGGGATTTTTTTTTTGCAGGGTTTTTGGTTTTTTTTTCAATATGAGAGTTTTATAAGCTTCAAATAAATGTATCAGCTCCTGTAAATATGAGTATTTAAAAAACCTACTGCGACATACATCAACATTTCTGCACTAAATGACTTTCTTTGTGTAACTCTGACATCAAGAGCAAGTGTTCATGTTAAATATACTCTATTTTAGGATATGTAGAGTAACTGCAGTGAGTTATTTATGTTTTCTGTGTGCCTATGGGTTTGGAATTCTTTTTTCATTCTCCCCTAGCATCATAAATAACTTTTGGTCCGTCTGCTTTGTTGCTGTTGTGCTTAAGGGTTTTATGGTGGTGAAATAAAAATGACAATCACATGCACACTGTCATACATATGCAAAATATGTGTACAAAAAGGGAGAACTCCATGGGAAAACAGGGAACGTTACTGCTGGAAACATTAACCGGGGAGAATGGGTGGTGAATGCAAGTTTCACACACAGTGGGAGTAGATAGATACACATATCAAAGTCTATCCTCCTGCACATACTTCTGTTTGTCCCGGGAATCCCTGGTCTTGGTGCGGTTGGGTCGGTTTGCTGTAGATGGGATGGAGTGAACTGATGAGCTCTTCTTGCTGGAAGAATAGGAGGAATGGGAGGAATGAGAAAGACTGGCTCGGGACTGGCCAGCGTTGTGGTCAAACTGCATCAAACAGAAGATCAAGTCCGTCGGCACAAGCTCAAACTCGTACGGTGGGTTTGTGATAACATAACTGGAGAGAAAGACAAAAAAAGAACAAAAGAGGTTTGGATTTATACTAAAAAAATTCCTTCTAGAGTTGTTACCTCAGGATTGTTTAGGCCAATTTTTGCATTTCTGTTTGTGCCTAATTTTAGCTACATAATTCCCGTTATGGTTTAGGACCTTTTTAAGTCAGCTGTCACTTTTTAAACGTTTTCAGTCAAACAGACATAAAGCCAGAGAATTATGTTTTACAAGAGAATCACATAATGATTTTTTAGAGAAGCCAATATACAAATCATGCTRCTTTCTCTGGCTGCACCATAATGCAATGACTCTAGCAAATATATCCATGTATTGACAAAAAACCAGTAACATACCCACCACAAACAGTATTTAAAAGAATGGCTGAAAAGCAGAGTGAGGAGGATTTTATATGCAGCTTATTTGAATAAATATTTAATACATATTTAAACACATACTACATTTAAATACATATTTACTTAGTTATTAAATATTTAAATACTGCCAATAGAACAAGGGATATAATTATTGGTTTGGATTGTGACTATAATTAAAACAAGTTAAGGAAAATACATTGATAACTTCGTGGTGAGGTTAATTTTGTTCATTCATTCCACATGTATATTCATGGCCTCCACGAACATTTATAAAGAGAAATCTGCACATCTGAGAATCCAACAATGCTTAAATCCCAGGCCTGAAATAAAAACTTGTTCAATTTCAAGAATCCCCACCTTCACCTAATGGCCTTTCAGGGTATGAAGGGCTTATAGAGCAGCTGCTAAATTTTTTCATACATKTGAAAAACAGACTTGAGCAATGCAATTAGCATTTTCTGTCCAAGCAAGGAATGAGTAAAAACTGAACACAAAGCTCATGACTTCTTTTCATATTAATTCAATGCTCATAAGAAATCTGCTTAGCTGTTTCAGGGACAGAAGTCCCCTATTAATCCCACAAATAAYCCCAAGTATAGTAACTACAATGTAAATCTAAACTGCAAATAATTTTTTCTACCCAATTTGTTCAAACTCTTACAGAAGAAGCTGCTTTGGTGGGCTGCAGTGTTGTTTATTGCCATGTTCACCCAATAATGATGCTTTTTTGTAGAGCACGAAACAGTAACAGATGGTAGATTTGTGATACTTCTGGTATGGGTCTGTGTGTGTATTTCTAGGAAGCAGTTAATTAAGACACATTTCAAGCAAGCTGCTAAATGGCCTTCAGTTTGCAAAGATGGAAATGTGTCTGCTCTGTTTAAAGCACTAAGGTCAGGCTTGGTGCTACTGAAGAAAAAAAAGYAGTCTACCAAGAGAAGGGTTTCCATTTACTGGAAGAAATTATAATTAGACACAGATGGTACTGATGGGAAACCCAGAGGAGTATTTTTTTAACATTCAGAMAGAAGACTAGCTACTGTAATTTAAATTATTATCCCAAAACTTAGAGTTGATTGATATAAGGAACTGAAGGCCTTTCCTTAGATCCAAACAGATCATCATAAAGCAAACAAGAGAAAGACACATTYTGAAAATTTAATTGAAAATTTTTGAATAGGATTAGCTGACAACTTATGTTGTGATATCCAGCTTACGATTTGAAGTCAGGTAAAGAGTCACTGTGAAATACTCAAAGAGGATTGTGGAAAAGYTATGCAAAAATGGAGCAAGCTCTTYTTTGTATTYATTACAGGCATTGGGCTCTTCCTCACTGAGAAGACTGGAGACCAGTGAAGCAGAGATGTTCCAAAAGACCAGACTCACCGTTTGGTGCATTGGCTGGGAGTACTTAGATGTGCATCCCKTAATCGATAAATTCCAAAGCAAAGCATATTGTATGTTTTCAGTGCTTTACAAAACAGGTCTCCATAACAACCTCCRTCCTAGAGGAAAGAGAGGAGATAAACAAAAACAAAAAGGAGAACAGTGCATTTTTTTCTTTGCTTTGCTCTGTTAACACAATGTCAGGAAACAGGTCATTCAGTATGAACTTTTGAAAAAAAGGGACAATGTATAGACAGWCTGTTGTTTGTCTCAAATGAGAGCCTTCTACCCAAGAAAATGAATAATCKGAATGTTTTATTTCAAATATGTAAAGTGATGATTGCTGTTTKGGAGAGCCTTGGTCCATGAAATAATGGCAAATTGGAAAGAGTGAGTGATTTGCTTTAAGCTGGAAATATAAATTTCGGTACCAGACAATGCATATTATACAAATTACATTAACTGTGGTATTAAAATTGTTAGTATCTTTGACCCTTTCTTGGCAGCAGCCATACTGTCATCCAGACAAAAAAAAAATTCACTGGGACCAAAACAGAAATTAGAGTTTCTAAGGGCTTAAAAGGATAATAAAATATCTGCAGCTCTAAAATAATKACTAAATGTATGATTAGCAAAAAAATAAGTTTAGATTTGCTCATTTGTATATCTAAAATAGTGATTCTTAAGCAATCATGGGAATTAATGCACTCTGCCTTCACAGAGGTAGTGCATTTGAGGCTCTGGTGAAACAGCACTTGGGAGATTGGTGCTGCTTATTTTATTTGTGGAAATGTGAAGCTGCATGCAGAAGTGTTTTGATGAGCTGCTGGTCTCAGCTACAACTGGACTGCTACATCAACTGAAAGGCTGTAGGCATCTGTGTACTCTTGCTGCCCTAATCCTGGAGCTGGGATTCCCTGTCATTTCTGTGGAAAAGGTAATTCCCTTCTTTTTGGACAGAGCTAGTGAACTCAAGGTTAATTAAAGAAGCATCAAAACATACATCATCGTCAWAGCAGAGTGGGTGCTTTTGGATTTACCTCAAGATTTCAAACTGTGGTTCAGAAAACATTTCTAGATACTTCTTTATTTTTTATATAACACACTCTTTTTAAAGATCATTTATCTATTTGGTTTAGGGTTTTTAAATTTTTTGGCTTGCCTTTTTTTTTTGTTTTTGACTTCACCCTTAGAACAGTGCAGTCAAATTATCAGAAAACGAGGATTTCACAAGAATTTTAGTTCATCCAAAACCTGCAGAAAATAAACCTTACAACTTCATTTTCAAGCTAATTGAAATTCAAGATTTTAAGAACTGGAAGCTCTGTGAAAACACTAAATAAGCTTATCAAAACCCAAAAAAAGTATACCTATACATACTGAGTATATTTAAAATTCATTATTGTTATAATGGTTATATCATCCAAATCAGCTCATCCATCTCTGTAGCTGACAGCGAAGAAGAGCCACAGGATTTTCTGTATGAAACATGCAGGCAAGGATCCTGGGCAGTTAGACAGCTTCTCAAAAAGGTAAAGAGCAAACCTGGCACTCTGTGCCATAAATTTTTAAACAATCCAAAAGCTCTATTAAATTCAATAATAGAAATTATCTCCTTATTAAGATGGATTTTTCTCTTAGTCTGAGAGAAAGCTAACAGAGCACAGCCCAGCCTTGGTCCTACATTTCCCTCATGATCTTACCCCTAGGTCTGCAAATGGCCCATCATACAAAGCCAACTGAGCAACTCGACACCTGTCCCTGTTTGCAAGTGTCTGGGGCGTGCTGTAACCTCCTCTCAATGCATTTTCCTCAGCAATCAGTGCTTCCAGCTCTGGTGTGGCTCCTCCTGTTACCAATGTCCGTATCAGTGTGAGGATATTGTCATTGAAGTATGTCTGCAGAGATAAAAGAAAGCTCTTTAAGCAAACACCATTAAAGTCACAACTGAAGACATCCAAATTACAACTTTTCCGGGTTTCTGCTGTTTAAAGTTCTTGGCTGTCTCTTCAAATAATTTTATATAGAAAGTGAAAAGACAGCAGTCTCCAATTACTCTATTTTCTTCTATCCCATTAGGCTCCTATACTAGATCTTTCCTTTTAAACACCAATTCAGGCTGATTTTTATTAAAGTACAAAAATTTGAATGATTTATGTTTCCTATAATTGGTGTTAGTAGTGATGCAATGACTGCTTTCCTTCTCATCGCCCTCATGTCTAATAATGGGCTTTAGGACATGTAATTGTAAAATTCAGACCACATTTAAAGCTTACACAGGCTAGATTGCCTTTTTACTCTTGTCACCAATYCGTTGGGGAGCTGCCTTTGTGCTGCAAATGTCATTACTTATTACTGTGGCTGGACTCTAGCAGTCTAACCGATGTATTGTACTAAACATCTTATTACGAGACTTGACAGTGTTCAGACATAAGCATGTATCAATTAAACATCTTGAGTTCATTCCAGATAAATGTATGATGAGTTTGGGATCCTGGTGGTCCTTTTAAAAAACTCTAGGGTATAGGGTAAGTGTGGTTTATTAGGGAAGATTTACTGCACACTGACATTTTGCCAGCGTCTGTAGCATTGCTGGTCTGTCAGGCAAACAATGGGTATTTAAAATATTAATTCAAATCCAGATGAATGACTTTCAAGTTCACTTAAAAGTATACTGGTATAGTTCAGACATACTCAGTTAAACATCTGCAATGTATTGTACTGGGGGAAAAAAAAAAGAAAAAAATGAACAAAAAAAGGGAAAGACTGTCACTTATAATACCACCAATGTCTGAGTTTTCAGAAGCTTTACAAGTGCAAGGAACATAAAAGGAAAAAATGAGCTCACTGTAGAGTACACAGGATTGACATTACTGGATTTCTGGATTTTGTTGAATTTAGGACTTAGAACAAATGTCTGTAATCCAACCAAGTAAAAATGAATAGTGAATTCTCAAACAGTGCTTGTTGTCTAAAGAGAAGACTTTTAAAATAATACTTTTCAAYGAAATTCACTGCTCTATCCAYATAATGTAACTGTTTTTAATACATGGGTAAACTGAGGTAGAGGTTGAAATATTTTATCCTGAGATCAAAAAGCAGARCTGGCTTCYTATCCATGTTGCTTTGATATTCTTTCTTTGTATAATGAAACTTCAGTTTCATTGTTTGCTGGAGATGACAGATAAAACAGAAGAAAATGAGTTCTACGCAGCAATGTTTTTCACTTCATATTGAAGTTCCCTAACTTCAAGCTTCTCTGCTTATTTACATAGGCATATATGCCATTCACCTGTTGACTAAATTAAAATGAGAGGAACATATTCTTATTGTTATTCATGCCCTAAAGCAAATATTTGATCTCATCAACTCCAGTTATTTAAGTTAACCTGGGTAAGGCGCTACATATTTTAACTACAAAGTGTACTGTTAAGAGTCTAACAAAAGCAGAGGTTCAGGAAGATTCAGCCAGTCTAAAACAACAGCTAATCTCAAATCAGCTCTTACACATGTGGATGCACTGGGTAACAATTCAAGTGTAATACTCAAACCWCTCTTAACATATAGAAAAATCAATGTGACCCTTGCAGGAATGTAAGTCTGGAGCGATTACATGATGTTTAATAGGAATTGCCATTGTGAGAGAGAGAGGACATTCAGGCATGATTGTTTATTTTTCAATTACTTCTTCCTTGATGTCCCTGAGATGAGATCAGAGTCGCCCTCTTTGGCAACTCTTCCCACTGTGCTATACCTCTAAGGCAAAGCTAAGRCCCTAACTAGCAAAGGAGGCAGCATTTGTTGTGGAACTGTGGCTTAATTTGAGTTTCACACCATGACTGATGTGGATGGCACCATTTAATCAGATGGATGAGTGCAGCCAAAAGATGTTCCTTGGGTTGTTTTTTTTTCTTTTCTTTTTGCAATCAATGGGCGAAAAGGTTCCAAGTTTCAGGACAAACTGCTGCAGCATTGCATCTGATCAGAAAATGCCCAACCACAAGCAAGAAAAGATGGGTGAATAGGAAGCTGTAACTTGTCACCTTCAGCTAAAYAGGGTTGCTTCCTTCTGTACTAATGTATTTAACACTCCTCAAGAAAAAGCTGTCTGCTCATGCTTTTGATTGTCACAAAAATCAGACTCCTCATTACACCCTGCCAGTTTGGAAGTAGGGGAACACTGAAAAATGGAACTAGCTGATATCCATTTCCTTTGGAATAATAATACACTGAAATTAATTTGAGAGTGATCTTCTACTTGCTCTGTGGGAGGGTACATGGCCTGGATATGCCAGTACTTATAAGAAACTGATCTACAGAATGTCTTTGGAAAGGTGCTGTTGTACTTAAAGTAACAAGGCACTTTCCAGTGATGGAAGAGAAACCCTTTTGTTGAGTGTAAAATCAAAACTGAGGAAATACTTGTTTGCAATTTTCATTAACCAGACCCCACACTGGACATTGTGTGTGATATCCCTTTCATTGGCATGTGGAATGAAAGTATGAAATAGGTGTATTCCAAACACAGAAAAAAGGAAATGCATCACAGACASTGAAACTGGGTAAACAGCAAGGAAATCCTGACACAGATATCTGAGCTAGCAGTGCCACCTAGCCCTTGCTTTGGAATCGTAGCGCAGCTCTTTCAAACGTTTCAAGGATGCTTTCCCATTTGTTCAATCATTTTTTAAAGTATAATTACCAGAGTGCTTATGTTTTGCAGTTAATGCTGTCATGTCTTTTAAACTAATTGGTCTTCTACAGAAAATTTAACTGAAAATTAGCGCATCTTTTAATAATATTGCTTTAACTTCAATAGCACTTTTCCTTTCATTTATAATTACACTAAAATTGTCATTTTTCAAGTTATTTCTGTCTTTTTTGTGTTTGCTAGTGGGTTTTTAAATGAATTTCTTTTAAGAAGACTCCTCCTCCACTAAACACAATTTTCAAACAAATATTTTAGCTTGCTTTTCTTTTTCAGTTGGAGGAATAATATATATCCAAACCCAAGGAGTGACTGAACTAACATCAGTARTTCATACCAGTAACAAAAGAGCCTTTGAGACAGAATCAACAGCAGAAAATAAATAACAGCACTTCACCATTTGAAAATCTATTAATCCTTTAACTGTTGTCCAAACTTTAAAGAAGTTTGGGACACTTCAAGTTACAAGATGCTGCATACTAATCCTCTGAACAGACTTGCATGAAAAATAGTCTTGTGTTCGTATCAAAAATTAGAACAGTTTCTTTTTTGTATAAATAAGACTGTGAAGATCCCTTAGGGAGAACTCGAGTACAGGATATAATGAAAAGTTACTTTTAACTGTTTTATTGATTTTCTTCCATTCTGTGTTTTTACTTATGTGAAGAAAAAGTAGGATTTGGTAATACAGAAAACAACCAAGACCTGAGGTTCTAGCACAAGAATTCCAGGGTAGTGGATATTAAATGGTATTACCTGGTGCTGGAGATCCTTGCCTCCAGCAGCACCTCAGGCCTGTTGCAGGGCTCGGTGTGGGAGGGATGCCAGCCCTGCCAGAACTTCTGTAGCTCTCCTGTCTCCAGTGCCAGGAGTTACAGGGGAGCTTTGGCTCTCAGGCCAACTGCTCAAACCTTTGAACATACTCTGTGTTGAAAATTGGTTTCCTTGCATGTACAGGATTTTATGGATAACTATCTCAACAAGACCCAGAAAGTACTTCTGCTCAAAAACTGGTTCCTTTGACTACCCCACGTCATATATATATTTTCTACAGCTGAAGATGACATTTTTAAAAACCAGTTACATAATCTAAAAGATGCTTCCAACCCCACACCTTTTAGTTACATTTTACTTGGTGATGAAAGCATGCTCAAGTGGTGCTGCCTTGAGACTATCAGACAATGTGTTATTTCTCTGGGTTTGCATGTGCTGTGGCAAAATAAATATTAATATATCATTTCAGTACCTGATGGCAGTAGATGTCTCTTCAAACACATAATGATTAGCTGGAGCATTTTAACAATAGCCTTTGCCACAGTTGAACATGAACCAAGCCCAGAGCCTTCCCACAGAGCACAGTAACACTCTTGAACCAAACCTGGTGAGAKCACTGCCACCAACTCATCAAAAACACAGTGCAGGTTTTGAGCTTGTTACTGTSCTCTGAGCAATGGTGTTTGAGCTRCTGCACTCTGAAYCCTGGGCTGGAATAYACTGCCTKTGCTGCAAAGCCAAACTGGGTGTTRTGACCAGTACACAGCACTTTGAAAACTAAACTACATTAAGGCTTTTACCTTTGAAATAGGGAAATAACAGACAACTTCAAATTTAAACTGTCCAGYACTGTCATCTTATAGGAAATAATGCTAAACTAGCAGAATGTGAAGATCTCCAGTACTCAGACTTGAATCAGAAAGTTGCCACATTTTCTAATCTGTGATTCACGRGTTGGCTTTGATGCACTACTTCAATATTAATAAAAACTATAAAAAAAGAATAATTTAACACTCAATAATATTGTAGAATTGTTATTATGCAATTATTGAATACTCAAGCATATTATTTTAAATCTATTTTGTAGCTCTTTTTTTATATACATACATCTGTATTGTTTCAAATTACMCAGAGGTCAGAAATAATACTATATGCATGACTATTATTTGACTTTCTAATCTTTCTTACCCTTTTTCTACTAGAATAGAATATTCCCACTGCTGTGGGAATAGATTCATTCTTAAAGGAGCAGTTCATGTACATTTGCATTGTACACTATATAAGGAATTTTCATTACAGAGATCATAAATTGGAATTTTCCCTATCAAAAATAAGCAGTAAAACCCACTGAATCACTGAGTAGATAGAATAATGAACAATATACTTGTCCTCAAGCGAGGTGGCAAAGGCCAGCAGAGTGCACATAATATATTTCCTACAGAATTCCTGTGCAATTAATAGGATGAAAGCATGACTGCAGATCTCACAACTTAGCTAGGATTTAGSTAGGATTTGGGGTTCAGTTTGCCCATACTGCCAAGTATGAAATTAGACACATTAAATAGAAGCTGTTTGCTAAAAGCAACTGTACTCTAGGAAAAAAAAGAAAATAAAGGTAAGAGATAAAATAGTGTGAGAAACTCTCTTTTCCTTGGAGAAGAAGTGAAAGGAGATCACACCTTCCCCATGAGAATATGGATAGTAAAGGGAAAACATCTCACACATTTTACGCTTTTTGAAGGGTCAGGAAAAATTGTACTTTTCCAACTCCTTGCTGGGCCTTTGAGGAATAAAGAGAAAATAACACTGCCACTGATSAGAAAACTGGTGAAAGAAAAGACAGGATAGTGAACAATTCTAACTGACTGCATCTTTGGATTGTCTTCTTGATTAGTATTTTTTAAGTGGAGAATTTTCTACTCTTCTTATCACAATCCTCTGGCTTCAGGCTGCACTGYCCCTGACACACAGTATGAGCACTTAGATGTGAAAATGCTTAGGAAAAAGGACTGTTATAGAAAGGAGCTGCCCAAACAGAGGGGCACATTGCACAAAACTAAGAGTTAGCAAAAGCTAGCAAAAACTAAAACTAGCAAAATATCTGAAAAGGCARGAGATACCTATATTTTATTGCATCACTATTATTTACTTGATACTTTGCACAAGGAAGCAATGGAATACACAGCATCTCACTCTCTTTCTTTGGCAATGCCAGTGGCAACCAGAAGGATTAATCACACTTTTTTCTTGATTGTGAAGTGCCCTACTCAACAATATATTCAGGGACATTGACTTAGATAATAATGGGAATAGATAAACAGCTSTAAGTAACATTTGGAACCTTCATGTCAAATTCCCATTCAAGTRAAATTCTCATTTATTATGTGAATATGTCAAATATTTTATAGATAGAGATTTTAATTAGAGAAGGTAGAGTTTAAGAGTCCTTGCTTAGGTTTCCTGAATRTGTCACACCTACGAAATATTGTAAGTAGCTTTCAAGAAAAGCATTTTCTAAGGTTATTGAAAACTCCTAGGCTGCATTAGAATAAAGTTTTWTCTGTGTAGACTCACATTATTCATCTATGGATGGCACATATTAAAAATACAGCAGGGAAAATTAGAAAACACAGATACATAAATATGAAATACAAATATAATAATAAATAATAAAGATCACTATGAATTCATCTTAAAAGAAAAAAGCTTCATTCTGAATTCAGGTGAAGGTCAGACCTGGCTCCTTTAGAGAAACCCATCTGCTCATATGTAGTGTTACTTGGGGTTTACAACAGATCTTTYCCAGCACTATGGAACTTTATTCCACAGCCAGCTCAGAAAGCCCTCACTCAGATTTTTAAAAGACTGCGTCCTTGCTGTATCTAGCAGAGTTTAAGCTCCCTCTGAAAGAAGTGCAGGTCACACAGAGCAAGACTGGTGTGAAAACTTAGCCAGTATGAGGAGGATGAAAAGGAGCATGACCGAAGGGTTTGCTTCAGAACTGTGCTATGGCTGCAAAACAAAAGCCCCAATGTAGACACAACCAAAGGCCACCATCTGTAGTTTCTGGCAYCCACTGAAGTTTTGATTCACAAGAAAATTCGTATGAAAAAGAGAGGATAACCTCTCTTCACACAAATAGAGTTCATGAGATGTGTACAATGGCTTTCATGGAGTTCTACCAGTGTCCCCCAGCACTCATACTCAGAGCATTGCTCATAGCTACAGGAAATGAAGAGCTCAAAACACAGTTGATACTGTCTGACAAGAATGGTGAGCACAGGGACTGACACACTGCATTTGGGTCTGGATTTTAGGCAGAAAGCACAACTTTTTTTGGAAAGCATGAYCCTTAAAACCCGACATGAGACTGTTTCCTTATAAAATTGTGGACTCATGGAAGTCCTAGGTATCTCAGTTACGGTCTCCATGTCCAACTAAGAAAATAACCTAGCTTAGGTTCCAAAATTCCCTTGACACTGAAGAAAAAAGCATCTTCTCCTGCCTACCTGCGGAAAAGATTCTAAASTTCCACACTCTTTCACAACAAGTCTGATAGAAGGGAATGAAGGAGATTTTGTTTGCTTACTGCACTCATGAGAGAGTCCAGCACGCTGACAGCAAAGGCGGTTCCACATGCGAAGGGCTGCGTGAGGTACAGTTCTGTGTCGGGATCATCATCGTCATCTTGGTCCAAGAACTGAACATTTGAATCATTTACTGAAAATAACAACAACAATATTGAGAGCAAAATCGGAAGGTGYTCCTGGGTCACCAGGATGTGACCTTACACATCACACAGTCAAAGAAAAAGAAACAGCATGTGTCTGGAAACACAGACTTGTGTCTTTGACGTCACTGAAAAYGAAATCAAGATGGAGGTGAAAATGTGCAATTAAAAATCTGTTGCTCGTTATCTTGCTCGTAAGAGGTGACACTTGTTCTTGACAGGTTCCTAAAGTAGCTTTGTGACCGTGCTGCCTGCGCTCAAAGTGAGATACGTTATGCTCTTGTATACTGAGATAATCTTGGTATGTTAGTGGGGTACGGTGGCTGAGGCTGTATGCATGTAAAGGGAAATGTTATCACAAGAYACCAAGTTAGAACCCCGTTGTAAAATAAAGGCTGTCAATAAAACCCTGACATAGCCCACAGGCATCTGTTAGATGTGGTGCTGTGATTCTTACTGGAGTGGTGTTAATGCACTTACAGCTCAGAAGAGGATAAACTGTCCCTTTAACATGCATCTATCTGAATGAAYGAGCAGTTATTCTCTTGCAGCACTGCCTTTTGTTCAAATATTTGTCTCTATAACTTCACTTTCTCAGCCACAAATTCTACATTAGCCAGTGTGAAAAAGAATCGACATCAGGCGGTTTTAGAGAAAAGCCCAAATAAAGCAGTATTTGTCATTTTGACTTTCTCTGGTATTTCATTGTCACAGTTAAGCTCTCTGCTTCCAACTCATTCCAACTAAAAGTAGTTGTTTCCTTGAGATCAGTGTATCAAGTGGATCATATTTCATGAAATATTTCATTTCCATATTAGTCTCCCTCAGGCATGAAAGCACAGACTGCTTAGCTATGCCATTGAAATACCCTTCAACTTACTAAATGACAAATTAATTTCAGTTCCCATGCAAGAAAGGGAAATGAAAAACTTTCTGAGCATTTGAAACTGCACACACTGACTATATTCCTATTCCCCATGTGCACCCATCTCCTGAGCCAACCCAGCAAATTTGAAAATAACATGAGAGCTGCTGTTAACTTGATCAGATTTCAGCTCTGGACCTCTTAAGTCAGAAATTCTTCTGCCTGCTATTCTGATCTTTCTCTTAGAGTTTAATTACTTGTACATCCACTTCTTTTCCAAACTCCCTATTTACTGTGCTTGCTATGTTTAGCTTACAAAACATGAATTACTGCAGCTAAAGCCTCATGATAGCTGTCTAAAGGGGATGAGGATAGAATTTAAAATTCTTGCCTTTGTACTCCCTGATGTAATTGTTAAAGCATAACACCTTAGAAATGTAATAAGATAAATGTTCTGCCCTGGGAATCAGAAGACTTTCACCCAAGAAAACACCACTATCCACAATACTTCTTTCTTTAGTACAATACCTATCAATTTAATCTCCAGATTMGTAAGAAATATAGTATTTGAAAGCCCGCTGTATCATTTCAAAATGCACTTTTTGAACAGCTTGTACCTCAGTTTAATTTGCTAGCTGGCAGTAGCCATTATTGACAGTAGCATTCTTTTTCCACTTCTATCTGGCAAACTAGCACCTSCCTTAGACACTGTGCTAGCCATGTGTGGGGGTCAGTTCCTGAGGTACCACAAATCTATTGGGAATTCTGCAGCTGTGTGTTTAACCCCAGTATCTCTATCTTCCTGGTGCAAGTGAGCACACTGGGATTTGTGGGCCAGGAGAGCTGGGTTTGGGTGCTGCTGTGCCACAGGGAAAAGCTCATCAAACGCTGCTCCAAAGGCTGGGGAGAGCACTCTGTGTTGAGAGGGAACCACGCAGAAGCTTGGCTGCTCCTCTACAGCTTCAAAACCYGAGCCTCTGAGAAAAAGCCTATTCTACAAAATAAACAAAAAAATAGCTTGAGGGAAAGTATGGGATGCTTGGGATTTTTTTCTGGTATCTTTTACTTCTTCTTGGACTTCCTCTGAAAAGCTGCTAAGGCATGTCCACCAAATTGACAACAGGCTGAAGTAACAAAAAAAAAGAAAGAGAAAGAAGAGAGAAAAGGAGAGAAAAATTGGTGTAGGAGAGCGAGGGCCAGGGAGGTGGGGACTCAGGCCAAAAAAAATGAATTGGTGARGAGGTGCTATGAAAACAGCCGGCAGGTCAGACGAGTGTGATCAAAGGTTTACTGATGCTGCGTGAAAAAAAATCATTAAGAAAGACCAGAACAAGACAGTCAATTTCAACCAGAACCACAAATAAAACACATTCAAAGCAGTGCCATGAGGGTAGCCCCTCTGATACAGCCAGATAAATAAAGGAAAAGCTGATGACAGTAAGAACAACAACAACAGAAAATAAGACAGTGATGTGAAGGAAAAAGGCACTTCTTACCCAGTTCAGTTATCATTAGAATGTGGGTTCCACTGTTTTTTTCCTGACTGATTGAAACCAAAGGCAGAAGTTTGCCAGGCTTAGCTAGTAAGTAAAGTATTTAGGGGGAAAAGAAAGTACAGAAAGAGAATAAAGTAAGGGAAAAAGACAGGTAAGGCTCTAAAAAATAAAACTGAAAAAGAAAACAGAAGGACAAAGGACCACRAATCAAGTTTGTATTTGCCATGAAAGAAACAGAACAGCTTCTGCACTTCACATCACACCACTTGACAACATAAATACCCACAGCTAGAGTGGAAATCAGAGTCTAGTTACCTACCATCATCGTATTCTCAGGAGTGAAATATCTCATACTATTATACAGAGTTTGGTTACACATGATTAAACAGTTTTGGACCATGAAGAAATAAACAAATGGCCTCTTACAATTGATTAAATGCACAGGAAATATCTGCTTATACTTACTCTGGCCTTTTCCCTTTTCTAACCWTARCCCAAAGACCCCKGCTTGTTTGTTACACTATGCAAAAAGCATCTTGTCTGATAGAATATTTATTTAAGAAAATGGAGAAAACCCAAAGGAGGGAAACATATTTCAGTTATTCAAATAAAGTGAACCAACTGTTACTAAACTTTCTTCAGAGAGATTAATTCAAAACAGTTATCAAAAGAGAAAACATAACAGTGTRAGATACAGTATGGGTAATTTTTCTGTATCTCCACAACAAGGAAAATGGGAAAAAGACATGGGAATGTACATGGAAGGATGAATGTTAGCTTGCCTTACCTAGCTCTGTTATAATAGGGATGTTGGCTCCTGTTGTAATGGAGGGTTGACGTAAAAGGCCGTGGACTGGACTGTTGTCTGGAGATGTCCTATCCATCCCAGGGGGTGTAAAGCCTAAAGGAAAAATAAAAAAAAAAAGAAAAGAAGAGAGAGGAAAAAAAAGAGAAAGTTTACAGAGGACAACTACACAAAAAAAAAAAAAAATCCCAAAGCAAACACCTTTCCTTAAAAAGCAGTTAAGATTTTTAAGATAAGAGTACTGTTTGTAAATGGTGGTACAAACTGTTTCTATTGGCCAGTTTTAGGTTTGTTTAAGAATCAAGATTTAAAATTATCTGTTTTCCAAGGGCACTACCACCCACACATGGTAGGGTTTTTGTAATTTTCAAGTGCACCATTTATAATGTGCATTGCTGTGAGGATCACAGTTGTAGGAATACTGGGATGGAAGGGTCAATTCTAAAAGACAAAAAGATAGGATGAAAGGAAAAAGACACAGGTTTTCAAATGGTATGTGAGAGGATTGCTTGAAAAGAACTGGAAACAGTGACAATTTGAAGGAAACAAAGGTGGGAAAAGAAACATGTTGGAAGGCACTTATAGGAAAAACAAAATCTGGAGACCAGCAACATTCACCTTTAAAAAAGACTGCTTTCAGCCAGATTCTCTACAGTTTTAAATGGAGCTCTTGGYACTGAACGTTTTTTATCTATTTTTTATTTTTCTTTAAACAAAAAATTAGCCAGGAAAAACCTTCTGGAGTTTGACTGTAAGTACTGAAAAATAGGTAGCAATACAAAAGCCCATAGGGTATCAGGACTGGAAATTCACCACTGAGACTAATGCATTCCATCTCCCTTGTCCAGTAAAGCTACAGAAAACATGGGAATGCTCATTTAAAGTCATTGCAGAAGTGATGGTGAAGCTAGAAAGTGACTTTATCCTTTCATACAGACCAATATCAAGGCAGCATTTTTAGACAAATATTTGTCTGCTAGGAATAAAATTGAGCCAAGCTTACTTTAAACCACACATTTTAAAAAAAAGACATTCCTTTTTTTTTCCATATTATTCCCAAGTTCTTTGACTTCACACCTGACATCCAGGGACAGCCTTTTGGTCCTCTGTCACTAGTTCTGAATTCTCCCTACATTTTTTTGCAACTAATCACAGCCAAATTAATTCCTGACTTAAATTCACTATTTTCTTGCAGTGTGGAAACYGTTTCACTCCATTAAATTCATTGACRCATTCATCTGYTTCTGAATTCAGAGGAAGATGATAGGGTATTATCTACCTTACCTTTCTTCAGTTTGGGGACCAATTTGCAAACCAGGAAATCTCTAAACTAAATTGTAGTTGTTTGCATATCATACTGGTTTTATATTGTCTTAAAGACTYTTACTTCTCTTCCAGTGATAATTGCATCACTCTTAAACTGCCCCTCAACTACAAGGACCAATAGATCTGGGCTTATTAATTTGATGGGATTTAACTTTCTGTTAATCTATCCCTATGTTTTGTATGTATTGCACAGAGAATATACAGGTAATAAAACTAGGATCACTGTGAAGAGACTTTCTTAGCTCTTTCTTAGCAGAAGGTACTGGTATGAATTCCATTCTGGCTATCACAAGAAAACTAGATACAACATTGTACAGACAGGACAATGTAATAAGGGAGTGAAAAGTCTGCAAAGAAATTCCTCAGGTGTAAAGAAATGGATAGGGTATCTTCAACAGGCTTGCAAGACAAAAACTTTGTCATAGAGAAACCTAAGTCAGTAAAGCAGTTCTATATAATATTACCAGTGGATAGAGAAGCTGTAGAAAGCATATTTCTTRGAGGCCATAGGAAATGTTAACAGTCACTCATGTAAATACCACCTGTTGTGCTGAACTCAAGAAGACCAGCTTGGTGACAGTGAGTTGCAGTCCCAGCCAGTTTCAGTTTGCAGATGTTTCCCTGTATCTGGCACCATGACTGAGAGCTGTTTTGGCTCTTTGAATGTTTACCTCTTCGTGGCAGAGCCTGAGATTCCTCAGGCTTACCAAGTGAGTCTGAGAGGTCCTTCAGTCACCACCTCATAAATTACAGGTRACACTGACACTCTCACAGCAGCAGAAAAATTGAAGTGCGACTCCAAGGGGAGGAAATACTTTCTGAGGACAGGTGGGTATTAGTGTGACACCTCCTTCTGCAGCAGGATCCAGTATTTTAAGCCTTGTATTCTGTTATGGAATGCATTCTTTTAGGAGATGCAAGACATGGCCTTTGTCACATTAGAAAAAGCTGAGGTAGCTGTCAAGATTCCTTGAGCAGTTAAGGTGGCAGGCCCAGTTGGGTCCCCTGCTGAATTACAAGTCAAAATGGCAACAGCAAGACTTTYCATGCTCACTTATCTAAAAGTAGATAAAGCTAATCTTGTTCTCATACACTCTAGGGTTTGTACTGCTGGGAGTATCCCTAGAGGCTCAGCTTCTCCCTTTCTCCCTGAAGCCTTTCTCCCCTCATCTCAGGACACGCTTCCTAAACTGCCCTCCAGTGAATCAGGCCCTTCAGATGGCAGGAGCACAACACTATTTCCCAGTTAAAAGAAAATGGAAGTAAGTTATTGTAACTCATCTAAATGTGCAAGTTATTCTTCTCCCCTTCACTGCAACGTGCACGTACACAGAGACACGCACACTCTCCATCAAAGGCCATTTGTAGCCACCTCTGTAACCCTTAGAATATTTGTCTTCCTGGGATGGTGTCAGAAGATTGACGTAAATGTGGCATTTTTGTTAGACACAGATTGTCAGAAGCTCTGTAATTGCACACTGCACACAYAGTGCATCCAGTCTGAAATGCAGGAAGCATGTTAAAGGGATTGTGTTTTCTCCTTGAATGAAAAATAGACTCATGCCTTAATATTTTTCATCCTACTGTCTTGAGAGATGTGAGAAGTAACTGATAATTTAATTTCCTTGCTTGTGCTTAATTCAGACACTTCTAGAAATTTTAAGAAACATAAAAATCTTGGAGTATTTTCAGGAAAAGGAAAACTGGTGTATTTGGGGATTTTGTGCGCTTATGTTTTGAGTCACAAGCCATTGAACACCTTCAAGACACATTCCTGCTCCCAAGTCACAAACTAATTTCCATACACAGCCTGTCTAYRTTTTTCCTCCACAAGAGAAAAAAAMMAAAMCMAAAAMMAAMMAAAAAGTGCAGGAAACGAACCTGCTTTATCAGAACTTTCATTTAAAGGCATGAAAAACTACAAGTGACAGCTGTGCAGATTCAGTGAATGTGACATTTTTGAATTTCTTCAACTTGACAAGTAAACACCTTAAATCGGTAATGCTATATGCATAATACATGACCTGTATTTTGACATCCATCATCAAATGCTGACTTGAGAAAATACAGGTTTGTACGTCAAGGAATAGCACCCATAAAGCAGGGAGAAATTCAGGTCACAGGGTATTAGGAAAACTCTATTTCATTACAGAAGCTGAAACAAGCTAAGGCATCAGATTTAAGATCCATTTTCAGCTGTGAAAAGATTCAATTCCTCTGCACAGAGCATTCATTTAGAAATGACATGCTTTCCTCACAGCCTCTTTTCATTTTCCTTTTCATATTCCATTTTCTCCTTCAGTCCCCAAACCTTGTTCCATTAATGCTCATAAAAATGGTAAAACAGGGCTGATAGTTGTGATCTTACAGACACAGTATCTCCTTGTTCTACAAACAACTGAGGGAGCTCTGGCTGCAATTGCTTAACAGGATCAACCTCCACAGTAAAACTCACATGCCTGCTCAAGTCTGAGCACACCTCATGTGGATGGAAATGCAGTGACAGTGGGGGGACTTCTGGAGAAGGGAATTCCCTTTGCCAACAATTAGGAGGTAAGGTAGAGCAAAATCATGTCAGTGCCAGCATCCAGTACTAAATTGCTGTACTGGGTGAGTGGTTGACTTTGTATCACTTGAATTTTGCTTTTTTGTAGCTTGTTTTTGTTTTCCTCACTCATTAAACTGGCTTCACCTCAGGCCATGAGCTTTTTTCTCACTGTGGGATTTAGCTGTCAGTCACAGTCAACCCACCACCACTGGTGGTGTTAATCACCACAACATAAGAGTTACAGAGTCATTTAGGCTCAAAGTGACCTTTAAAATCATCAAGTCCAACCACTAACCCAGCACTACCAAGTCCACTACTAAACCAYGTCTCYATGGATGGTGAGTCCAACACTTCCCTGGGATCCCTGTTCCAAYRCTTGACAACCCTTTTAGWGAAGAAATTTTCCCTTATATCCAATCCAAACCTCCCTTGGCACATCTTGAGGCCATTTCCTTTTGTCCTTTCGCTTGTTACCAGGCAGAAGACACCAACTCCCAGCTCMCTACAAYCTCCTTCCAGGCAGGTGGAGAGAGCACAAAGGTCTCCCTTAYCAAACTGGGGAAGCCTCAGCAGGAGACAGACCACCCCTGTCTGTCTCTGWAACAAGATGCTGCCAAGCAGTGGATTAGGAATGTCACAGCTCTGAGAGGAAGACAGGTTTTGGTCTCCTGACATGCTCCAAACCAGTGAGGCCTGGCAGCCAGCAGTCACTGCTTCTCTCCTGGAGCACCCTCCTTCCCTGACAGGCAGGGACTCCCACRCCCTAACTCTGGAGGAGTCTGAGCCTCCCTGCAGTTCTCTGCAGAAAGCTGATGGKTCAATGTCTTGATTCTGAGCAAAGAGCATTTCCCAGCTCCCTCTAAGGTACTCACAGAAGTAGGTGAAAAACAATCAATTGCATCAGAGGCAAAAATCGAAGTCTTGAACTATTCTCATCTTTGTGGAAAGAGAACTCAGGGGAAACTTCCTTCCTAACAGGAGGCAAACTCCTTTTCCCAGGGGATGCAGGTGCTCCCCTGCTATGAGCTCAGCATGGCCAGGCGGACACAAAACCTCATTGTCCCTTACAAAATACCACCTACAAAGGGATGAGCAGCACTGGGCTCATGAGCTTCAGCCAGGCTGACTGTGGTTCTCCCAGGGAGGCACTGACTGTGTCTCAGCAGCAATGTGCAGTATCCTGAGATGCACAGTGGCACTGCAATGAAGTTCAAAATTAAGGAATGCTGGCATGGCTAAACGTGCCTTCTTTCCACTGCAAGCACCACCAATTTTGCTCTGCTTATGTGTGAGCAACTGGCCTGATGGCCAAATGATATGCTGATTGTGCTGCCCATAAACCACTGATGTTTGTTTCTTTGCAGGTCACTTGACTGAGTGATGTCCCACAAAATGCAGGAAAGTTTGCTCTTCATAGCAGTGAATATATTCTTAAAGTTTGCTGAGGGGACCAATAAAGGTTTTCCTGTAGAGGGAAATTTGTCTTTTGGATGTGCACTGCTTCTGTTCCACTGACTCCACCAAGACCCAGATGAGCATATTCTCAAAAATGGATTTTGATGCTACATTTATAAAATATCTTCTATTCTTAAGGATCATAATGGATCCTTTATGATTCTCTTCCCTTTTTTCTCTGCTCCTTTTTTTTTTTTTTTTTTGCCTCCCTTCCTTTTCAAAGATATACATTTTACTGAACTGAAACTGTGTGCAGGCAGAAGGCACTATCCCAAACTGAAAATCCACTTGACAGACCTAAAGCACCTCGTAAATTGATAGTGCCCTTTAAATAATACTATTTTAGGGAAAGATGCCATGGCATTCACTGGGTGATATATGCACCAAAGTCCTGAAATATAATTTAAAAAGCATATATACATTCAGCTGCCTCTGGTTCACCTAAGGAATATGAGACAACAATACCATTTTGAGCATATATGAATAGCACATAAGTGGTGAGCTGCCAAACACGCCCCCGACAYGCAGAAATATGGGACAAGTATTTTCCTTAAGCAGAGCCAGCCAAAAAGAAATAGTTCTCAAAAAGGACCTCACAGTTGTATCCCTTTGCTACTGTTTGCTGACAATGTCATTAATATTCCTGTGAATTCAATTGAGTGATAGACTATACCTGTTATTCTCCCAAGTRCAACCCCTGGGTATACCTGGAAAGTTCAGCAGCAGTCATGCAGCTAAAGAGCTGCTGAYATTCATGGGAATCTGCTACAGCCATTCAATTTAGAAACAATTCTAGCTCCAGTGTCCCATGGGATCTGAGACACAGAGTTGTAGTTTGGCCTGAGAACCTGGAAATCCTAAATTCTGGCTTCAGTTCTGACTTTTACTACGATTTGTGCTGCAGATCTAATAATCTTTTGGAGATTATCACTAAAGGTCTGGAAAAGGAAAGGAATGTGGGAGAGCAGATATGACTCCGTCAGCTCCCAGCTCCCTCAGAGAGAGAGAGCATCTTCAGAGATGCTCCAGGCCCAAACATAGGCCAAGGTAAATCCACAGAGAGTGGAGGCTGAAGAAGGACRTCTTTCTCATAGCTTTGGGACTGGAGCTCTGAACTCTGAGAGCCAGCGCCACAGAGAACCAGCTGCCACCTTGCTGCCAAGAAAGTGCYCTTCTCTAATGTCCCTTCATTCACTTTCTGCTGAATTACAGAAACCTACAGTGMAAATGTCCAGATGAAAGCTCTAATGGAAGCACAGGGATCAATGCTAGTTTCCGCTCCCCAAAGTGTGAGATCCATTCCTGGATGAGTTAGTGGCCCCGTGTGCTGAAAGTGTAAATGATTTATAGGTCTGCTGGTTCTTGGGCTGCTCTAACAAGGTAGAATTAAGCTGTAAAAACAAAGATCAAGAGAAGGATTGGAGTTTCATCATCTTGAGGTCTAGCATTGAATCACACCACATTGATTCCATTTCAATTGTGAACAGCATAATATATTAGAAAAGCATAATATTTTAAGCCTAGGGCAGAATCATGTATAACTTAAAGGGGTTTGTTCATAGGTACTCATATAAATCTTTTCCCAGTTTAAGTGCCAATTTGAGTTTCAGTATCATACACACCCCCAAAACTGAACTCCACCTGAAATTGCCTCGTTTTTTCATTGTTGACTTTGTTGGAATTTTTTTCCCTTTGCAAAATCTTACGTGGTAATTACCCAAACCCTAACTCTGCCAAGGTTCACCACAAGCTTACTTGAGCAAAAAACAACAACAAAAAAATGGGCTTTCTTTACTAATGCTTTGCAGAGCACAGCTCTAATGTTCACTTCTTGCTATTTTTATGACTTTAAGTAAGATAATACGTAGTTACTAGCCATAGCACTTCCCTCAAATCTGCCTGAATGGAAACTCTTTCTCTGTACAGTAAACAAAATCAAATTTCCCTTTTTTATTTTTCTTTACAAACTTTATTTTTAAATTGTTCCTACTCTTCACTTACCATTTAACAGTTTTCTACACTAGGTGCTCCTAGGGCACAAAGTTGGTAGCATCAAACTGTAGCACAGGTTTGCAGCTAAAATGATTTASTATATAACAATGCCAAACTCCTTTCAGTTTAATCATTAATCAATCCTACATATTTAGACCTCAGGCAAAAAAAAATGTGCTGAATAAAAATTAYCAAATAAATTAAGCTATATTACCTAGTTTAGAGAGACAGGTATTCAATAACTAGAAACAAAATAGAAAACTCACCACTAAAAATGATATATTGGCATGTTAGAGGAGACTCTACACTATGTCATTGTACCAAAAAAAGTAAATTTTTCCTTAGTGTAAAAGGAAGAGCTAAGCCAGATATCATAGCAAGTAATCAATTAAAATATTTGAAAACTAAAAGTAGCAGTGCTGTCCAACATCTGATTGGCAACTACTGAAACATAAATTAAACAAATCTCCCATTGCTGCTTATGGGAAAATTATGCAGATTAGAATTTGATTAGGTTTATATCATGAGACTCAATTTGGACTTTTAATCTATTAAGCTCCAATAAATGAGGCATCTGAATAGCTCCCCTGAGCAGCAACAGTAATAACGACAGCAGTCATTTTTTGGACTATATATTCTGACAATTTCTTTAGCAGACAGTCCACATCTTTAAGTAAAATTACTTTGTAACTTCTACAAAAACTTCAGGTGTTTGCAGTGAGGAAATGGATACATACAAAATGCTTAAACAGACRTTTTATGATAATCAACATCTGTCACTCTGTTCCAGCAATATTGTTTTTCCATCAACTTGGACTTCCTTACGGTCGACTTCATGGTCTGTGTGGGCTAAACAGTGCCAGCAGACTTGCAAATTACTCAAGCTGGAACTGAGCTGGAAACCTACAGTAAAATGTCATTAATTTCTCTACAGGCTGGGTCAAAACTAAAATCCCACATTCAAGGCTGTCTTGGGGATCAAAGATTGAACTGTGAAGGCTAAAGCCTCATTTTATCACAGAAATCTGAACTAAATTCCCAGAGCTGAGCTTTGAGGCAGGTTGGATTCAGATCAAGACCACCTCTAATTTATCTGGCAGGTATGCTTCACAGCCTTCCTGCATATTTCCTGCAGTCTAATCTATTTGCAAGTATACAAAAGCTCCTCTCCTATATTACTCTATATTGTAAAACACAACTCCTCAAAGCCTGCTGACTAGAGAGCATGTTGTGCACACGTCCTGTCCTGCCAGATTTCACCAAATCCTAGAAAAGCTCTTAGTGGACAGGTTGTCTTATGCACATAGTCAAGTGCCAGCAGGCAGGTGAGTTTAAAAAAAAAAGGCATTTTAAAAATTTCAGGGGGGAACACGGATCATGTGGTGTTCATGTGGGAATATATTTTCTTTAAGAGGCTTTAACACAGAATTTAATTCTGGCACTCAAGTTTTCACTTTGCCACTACAAAGGTTTTCTGCAAGCCAAAGCTTTTTACCAGGACTCCAAATTGAACATCATAAAAAGGGAAAAAAAAAAACCCAGTCATGCTCTTTGTCATTTAAATACTGCCTTTTGTAGCACTCAGCTTCAGAGCAGCATGTCTGTTAAAGACATCTTTATACATATCATGTGTGAAAATGAGCAGCAGGTTGATTTTAACTACACCAGCCTATATAACGCTAACTCAACCAACTTTCCCTTGGAAAGCACAATAAATCACACAGCCTTTTCTTTCTACTATTTTTTTTTCACTATTTAAAAAAACTCAAATACAAACTGTGCAGTTGTGGAATCAGGAGGAATCTGAAGCAGCTCTCTAATTAAGTGCTCTTCAATGATGTACCAGTAGCAATATAGAGGCTACTGATAATACCTAAGGCTGTGTCAATGAAACTGCCTGAAGATCAGCAATGATACCACTGGTRTCACTGGGTTCACCAAATCTGCAAAGTGTGGGAACTCCTGCTTCAGTCAGAATCTAGAATTCAGAGAGCAAGTTATGCCTCTGATGGCCACATCCAAAGCATACAGTCAGCAGCATAAATAAAGAGGTAATTTGCTCAAATATACCAAGAAAAAAGAAAAGGTATTCAGAAAACCAGTGAGGTAAAGTCTGCTCTTAAGAAAAAAAAATTCCATTGCTAAGTCTGCACTGTTTTGGCTCACTGTCTTTCTCTTCTTACAAACATTAATCTTAAAAAGAAAATGAATTCCTTATCATGACAGAATGACTCATTATTTTATCAGTTTTTTTCTAAAATCTATAAGAGTTTCCCTTACCTCTGACAGCTCAAATGTCTTTTTATATTTAAAGAAGTATCAGCAGAAGTTGTCTCTATACCAGCTCCCTATTTATTTTATTTATGGGTTCCGAAACCCATTATGCCAGCAAACAAGCTGGTAAAGRCAGTGATAACAGTAAAATGTAATGTGGTATTCTTTAAGTAGTCAAAATTAAATGGCAATCATAAAATGTATACTACAGTATCCAGTCACTGTAGTACAGACAYCCAGAAAATTTCCAACAGCTTTTTGTGGGGTTTGTTTTGTTTTGTTGTGGTTTTTTGTTTTCAGTATTGACTATTTATTATCATACAGGCACCTAAATGCTACTTTAATCTCTACAAACACTTRACACATTAACTCTCCTATCCATTATTGGTTAGTAGAGAGTTAAATGATTGAAAAATAAAATGTTCTCTTCCTTGTTTTGATTTCATTAGTACCAATATCAGTTTTCCTTTCAATTAGGCATTTCTAAGAGTCTTTAATATATTTATTATTATTTGATAGGATTTTGAGAATAAATATTCAAGTTCAAATGTGAACTTCTGTTGCTAGTGAGATAGTTTAGGAATTAGAGATTTTTGGGCCAATCTAAAACCTGCAGATAAATTGTAGGGGCCAATTTACATATGAGACAGTGAGCAAATTGCCACAAAAAAAAAACCAAGACACAATCCAAATTTTTAGCTGCAGTCTGTCTATGCAATTTAGTCTACACCTTCCACTGAAAATGGAAGATATGTCCAGACAGATGAGTTTACATTGCCACTAAAGCACTGGATACTAATTAAAATTTAGAATAGAAACATTTTGCAAATTACCAAGGATTTACAACAGATATATACAGTTTCTAAAATACACCACTGAATGTGTTAAATAAAACAGCCAAGCACCTGTTCTGAACTTGAGTGCCTTTACAGTATAAACTATTTTTGAGCAAGCTCACAGTTGTGGCTAATGGCTTAAGAATGTAACTATAGGACTGTTAGTGTTATTTATCTGTCCTCAAACAAATAAGACACAAAGTTTTCTCAGGCCCCACATGACATTGCCTGATTTCATTCTCCTTTCTTTTTAGAGGAGTTCTTTTAAAAATGTCTGCCTGTCTTTGCCCTCACCTGGAAACCCTACATGGCCATCCAATATAAGCCTGTCTATGCATTTAAGACAAAACTYTGTCAAACTTACAGAAAATATATCTGCTGTTAACACTGTAGGGATACTTTCCTTCTTGTTACTAACCAGTAATCATGCTCCTAAATCAGTATTTAGAGTATTTGACAATTTAAGTTGAACTGAAAATTTAAGCAAGCAACTGAACTTCAAATCAACATGAAAGGTGGAACCTCCATTACACTTCCACAGGATCTACTTCAAAGTTCTAAGGAAGGTTTGCACATACGCTATGATGTTACAGACATTTCATAAGATCTTAATCTTGTCTCCAAATAAACCACTGCAAAAATTCCCATTAGCCACAAAATTATTTGTGTGTTGAATAGAAATAGATAAAAAGAACTGGTTCAGAACTCTCAACTTCCCACCATGCAATTTCCAAAATTAGTATTTTACTTTTTCGGCTCTGGTTTGTTCAGATGTTGAAAAGCTGCAAAAAACCATTATTAGGAGAACAGCAGTATTGATTCTCCAACAAAGGCTGTGTCTCGAGTCAGCCTGAATATCCCATTCTGCAGATGCTGAAAGAACTAGCAGGTTCTTGATAACCAGAAGCTAACAAGCTTTTAGAAAATGCCTATTATGGAAAGTCTGGGCTGTCTCATATTTAATCATGTCAAACTTAAATCAACAGGTCTGTGTTGAAAGAGAATGCCAAGAATTTTATAAATTTTATCTAATCTGTCAAAGTTCTGCAAATCACTAGCAGGTGACAGATTCTGCTTTTCTGCTTTGGAGATCACAGACTGGGATTTAACTGGAGAGAACAAAAAATTTAGCTTTCTCCTTTAATGCTATTAGACTGGTACAGCCTGCTTTGTATCTTCTTCCACAGTAAAGCAAAGCCAGTGACACTGATCTCTGAAAAAACCCATCACCTTTATGAATATAAATAACCATTTATTAAGCAAACAATACGTAGTGAAGCAAAGAAAGACACCAGAATTACGCTCATGAGGCTGCCTGCTGTGGTACATTACTTTCAAACTATCTGCTATTCCTGCAATATATTATCTATATGTTCCATTTTCTTGAAGTTATCTTCATAATCAAGATGCTATCACAAGTATCATGGGCACTGGAACTATTTTTAATTTTCATTTAAAGAGCAATTAAAGAAAGACAATGGATACACAAGATAATAAAGTAAGTGATTAGCRGCATGCAAATGACATAGGCTTAATGATAATACCCTGTTCTATTCTCCAAAGGGCCTGTTGAGAGAAACCCTTCCTACATGTGGTTGTGCAGCTAATGTGCCTCAGCCTACAATTACAACATTGCTGACACCATTAACCACTGAAACAACATCACTTCATGAAATCCTTGTTGCCTCATTAAAATGCAAAGGGTCAGGTAATTTACCAGCATTGTGTGTCTACTTTTGTTGTGGGTAATTAGCAAGCATTACCCAGCATGGACTCCTACTGGGAAACAGTTAAATTGTGAAATATTAAAAAGAATTTGTTATATTTGATGGGAATTTGAAAGATTTAGAATTATAACCTCAACATACCTTTGTATTCAAAGCCATGAAACATAGACCTTTTATATATTTAAGGCCRTAAGATTTTTATGGTTGATTATTTCTGAAAACTAACTTTAAATTTTAAAAATTTTCCTTAGTGTAATTGGATATAGATACACATCCTCTTATGCAATTAACTTTTAGAAAATACACAGAGGGAGATGCAAATCACCTTACAGTTTCTTCAAGACTTACATATGGTTTCTCAAAAACCAGTTTTTTTAAAGTTAAAACACAGAGGTTGGTGCAGTACATTCTAAGACTCATGTTCCCTTTTGTCTTGCTAATTGCAGCCTCATATCACTATTTGAGGGAACCTTGATAACATTCACTATTGGCTCACATCTTGTCAGGGAGCAGAATGGTCTCTTATTCTTTAAATGGAAGTTTTGGARCATAAAGCACATTCCAATAAAAGTGAACAGAAAATTATGAATTCATTAAACTACTTTGGTATCTTGTGCTATATATAATATTTATATTCCAACTACTGTAAAATATGCTTTAATATCTTTAGGCAACTCTAAGGACTTAAATATTTATAAAATGGCTAAAGATAAAGTATAGCTCTCTTATTYCTACATACAGATGATGTAAGGCATGCAATCAAAGACAATAACACTTTCAACCCATTTGTCATCTTAAAGGAGCCTTTCAACTCCAGATCCCTTGTGTGCAATCTACATAAGAGTTGTTGCCTACATAGGCAACTCCAGAGGAGTTTGCTCCTTAAAAACTACCAAGAGTGCTATACTTCACATAAAAACAGGGTTTTCTGAAAATGGAGACAAWACTATAAATTTGCAGGGAAAACAGCTCCAAGTGGGGCTTCAAAATACTGCKGTATTTATCTCTGGGACATCTGGGAACAGGAAGCATTTTGATTTAATATTTCATAACATAGAGGCAATTGCTTCCTTGCCTGGTGTATAATTAATGCTCATAAGAAGAGTGCATTTTTTTTTTACTCCTCAGCATCAGAAATGCACAAAACAGTACACCTTCATAACAAGGGGCCTGCTTTCAAGATGTTGAACAGCAAATAATAATAAAATTGAGTTACCATAGATTTATAACAGTTTTGGGATGCTTAACTATAGTTTAAGTGTGAGATGACATGTTTGATGTACYGTATTATCTACCTCCTTCGTCCTGTTTTATTTTTCTCTGGCTGAAGCAGAACATACCTTAAAGCAGAAGAGGAAGAAGCAATTGTGAAAACTTGAAGATATTTGGGCTAGGACCTTACAGCATTTCTCAAATACTGAGAAATTGTGTCAAAGGAATGTGTCTCTCCAGCCATTCATCCAACACACTTTTAGTGTTTTATAAGCAAAAGAAGTGAAAAACCTCTTTTCTTTAATAGTTTTTCTCTCTTTCCAGGAAAACTTAGAAAGAGATGGGAAACTACTTTGTGTCTGTGTGTAATTCCAGCAGACAACTGGTGTCCAGCTGCATGGAACAGTACCAAAAAATGAGAATGATGCTGCGTGGGACCTTTCCTGTGAAGGGTTTCATGTGAAGACTGGAAGCACAGCAAGGTCCTAACAAAGCTGGTTCCTACAGCACAGGAAAAAGGTTAAGTGAAAAGCCTCTCTCCCACCCAGTCTCTTTAGTTTATTTAAGCCCAAATCTTGCGAAGACCTGCATGTAATCTTTACACAGGTGGACAGCTTCACTGAAGTCAGAGAGATTTATGAACCTGTACAACACTGAGCACATAAGTTTTGGAACAAGCAAGGCATCAGATTGTAAACTTGCCAGGGCAAAGGCCATATTTTATTCTTGTATATATCAGGACTATGACAACAAGCTCTTAATTCCATCTAGAGTTTCAGTGTGCTACCATAAAATAAATAACAGCTATCAGCTGATCCATCTAGTTCAGCAGGATAAAAAATTATGTGCACGTTGCCAAAAGGTAATACTGAGTTATTTATCACAGGGACCTGATCTTCAAAAATTGGACTATTTTTTGTGAGTAAATAGTGATATGGGACATGTCTAGCCCTTATCTCATTTTTCAGTTATTAACTTCATTACTTAGGATGGTCAGCCTTTGTTTTGAAAAGTGCTAATGAAACCAAACTACAACAAACACTTCAAAACYCAGTTAGCTAAAAACATAATCACTCAACCAAGTAGAAAATTTTGTTACTTGTATCATTATTATTTTTGCAACAACTGATGCTAACAAAAATACAAGGAACATTCAGAACCCAGTATAAAAACATCCTTAATCAGATGTTAACTCCTACTCTAAACTATCAATCCTGAAAACCAATAACCCTGATGTCAATGCAAAAAACCATTTTTGAAAACGTGACAGGTAGGATTGATATTGTCTTGAAGAACATCTTTCAAAACATCTGTGTGAATTAGGTAATTATGAGCTAGCTTTAACTATAACAAGTATTCTGCAGTCTAAAAGACATTGATATAAAAAGACACAAAGGAATCTGTTGAAAAGAGTAAAGCTAATATCATAGCTCACTTTGAAACTTTTAAAAACTGCCCCAAATCTTTCACTTTCTGCCAGCACTATTCATTTATTTAWTTTTAATATTACATCTACATTTAACATTCTACATTTACTTATAAGTTTTCCTAAGGAGGTTAAGCAGGTCCTTAAATTCTGCAATTATTTAGTGCAGCTAAATGGCGTTTGATTTTCTGCATTTGAAAGTAATTTCTTTATTCCTATGTTTTCATGAAATATAACAAATTAAAAATAGTTGCCACAGAATACTGAATTCCATAAAAGCCTAAAAATTAACTTCATCTATGATTATCCAAAACCTATATTCTGAAATATTAACTTTAAACTTTATGACTATAAAACAAGAGAAATAAGATTCAACATTCACTAAATCTCCCTTCTTCAGGAATAAAACTATTGCCTTGAATTTATAAAAAGTWTTTTTCTAACAGCATTAAAATACARTTWTCYCTAAGAATGGCATAAAACCTTTGCTAACAAAGCACTGCAGTCAGTATTTCTCTTTTCCCCTTATTTAAGAATTTTCTCTCATTTTCAATCCCAATAATATGGTTGTTCTGCCTTTTGCCAACATTTCAGAGATAAAGCAATCAAGATTTATTGATCAATAGAGGCAGAAAAGAATATATTATCTGCAAGCACAATGGAAAGCAGATTTCCAATTCATTTTCATAAGAAATTTCTTGCAGCAAATTGTGAGACTAAGTTCCTAAAACTTTGCTATGACATGAAAATTAATTACCAGATTGTGAAATAAATCTTACTAAACTCTGGCTATTTCTGTCCTTTCAATTAATGTTTTGGACAGCTCCACCTAAAGGTGACAATGAAGTCATAAGTGATTTTTAAAGGAACTAAATAAAATTAAATTAAACTTGTACAGGTCTATTTTACCTTATGCAATCTCTTACATTTGAAAGACGGTGTGAAAAATTCTGAGTATGTTTACTTGATTTTATAGGATTTTCCCCAGAAGAATCCTGCCACGATGTACAAAATGTATTACCCAGGAGTTCATCCAATCTTCATGTTTTGCTCTTTATTCTTTCTTGTTGGAGAATCTATTATGAGAACTGTAAATGAACGCCTTAAAAAGATCTCTCATGTGTTGAAATAGTGTTCCTAGGGAAAATTCTCATAAGTTGAAGTAATTTAGAAAACAGCTGCAATTGTTACTTTGCTGAAATACATCTCCACTGCTGTACTGTGATCTGTCTTAGAATGTCTGTGGACAAAATGTTACCATACAGCCTCCCCTTTCTGTACTTTAGACCTGCTTGGAGCTATAAGATCACTTTTCTTTATTGTTTAGTAAGTGTTTTTTAATGAAATGTACTACTCTTATTATATAGGACTCAAAATAAGCTCTAAATCACTATCCAATAAAAGAAAATTATTGAGTTGGATATCTAAAGTTACTACCCAGAGGCTACTCTGGTACAGTATTTATAAATCTCTAAACAGTTAGGTATAATTGTCTTTCTGGGTTTTGGGAAGAAAGCCAAATAGCAGCTTTAGTTACAACTGAAGATAAATATTTTGTGTTGGGCCATGTTCAYCTGGTGGATAAAATAACAAGTAAATTCCCACCAAGTAGGACTCTAAGAAAAAGCCAAGAAATGTGAAGAACTAMATGGGAATAGTCAGTAGATGATACTTGAAGAAGAAAGGACRAAAATGTCAAGAAAATGAAGGAAAGGAAAATCACTGGAAGTCTCCCAACTCAACAGCCAAGGCAGAACCCATCACATRCTCAGTCCTCCTGGGTGCTTTGGAAAAATGTTATGATTGAGGAGCACATGTTATGACTATGGATCTAATATTCWCTGGTCTGCTTTCCAAAATACTTCTTGATGAAATAATCTCAATTTCTGTTTGAGGGAAYAGAATGAGAAACAGAACAGAAAATAAAAACCAATCTCCGGTACCTGGGGGTGACCTTTTYCTCCAACAAACACACCTCTTTACAGATCATTCTAGGAAGACAATCAGTCAAGATCTATAGGAGGAAATCGAGATAAAYGCAGGGCTTCCTTGTCACAAATAAAACATTTAGTTAAGTTTATAAATAACTGTGAAGAGGTGGGCCAAGCTCCCACTTGACAGCATTTTGTACTCTAAAATCTGAGATATCTTAATGAAACAATAGTTCGCTGCAGCTTCAGTGGGAATATACTTTGGCCTTTCTGTCCTTGGAATCTAGGTTCTAGGTCTCCCAAAGGCAACAAACTGCCCTGATAATTTCCCAAAGCTCATTTTCAGGACATTAGTCTGCAGCTCTAACCTCTAGCAAGCCTTCAGAGCTGCCCAGTCAGCTTTGAAACAATCAATGCAGACAGCCCTGAGAACACTTACAAYGTGAGAACTTCCAACTGCACAGGTTTAATTTGGAAGAACTTCTTGCTCTTTTTGAGTAGACGTTCACATTTTATACAAAGGAGACCAGAAAATCCTTTCAGAACTGTTAGTAAGCTTTTCTCCCTWAGGAAGACAGCTTGTTTCCACACACAGCTCTGTGTAGCCATGCATCCGGTCGTATGTTGCCAGACAGCTGATGATGAACACAGATTTGACAACTTAGATAGTTTACTGCCATCCCCTCTGGATATGCCAGGTCATTTGTAGCTCTGGTCCAGGTTATTACTTTTTTCCTGTGTCTTGGAACTGGATTTTTCTTCTGTGGAAAGTTGAGGCACTGTGCTTGGGTAAGATGCAAATCTGGCAGGATTGTGACCCAAGAGGGGCAAGCCAGAGGACAAAAATGATGCTGCATTATTTATAGGAGGTCCAGATAATTGTTGTTAACCAGCTCAAAAACCTGGGGATATTTTAACACCATAAGGAGATGCTATGAGCTCTTTGTTTCTGTATGAGAAAGGCTGTGTGTGTTTTAAGTTCATCTTGAACTAGTAATGAGAAAATCCTTTGTTGATGCAAACCAGATTAATTCAGAGCGGATTTTTCAGCAGTTAACTAAATCCATTGGGAATTGCTGCCCCTATTCTTACAGAATTTTCCCTTTCAGCARAGTTTGTTGTCATGCGTTCACCCACCTGTTCTTTGTACAAGATTTTCCTCTTGGATTGCACCTGGGCTCCATTTCAAAGCTATGTCCCTGGCTGGGAAGGGCATGTTTGGATGGACAAGAGGGTTGGCTAGGGATGGATCTTTMTATGCCTAGGACTGAAAGTGACTTYGGTGTTAAAGCAGGTGATGAGGATGAGCTCTAGGAAAAAGGGAATGAAATCCCAACATTTGTGGATTCTTTTCCTGCTACCAACATAAAGCAAAGGAGTTATGGATATAGCCCTATACTTTAACTCTTGCCAACAATTATGGCTTATCTGATAGTTAAAAAAATTTGCATCCTGGTTTTATGGCACCCATCTCATACTGGTGTCATCTTTTGCCTAAAGCTGAAATGAAACAATCACAGATACAAACTATAAAGATCCTTGTATATTCAATAACCCATCAGTTAATGACGGTATTTTATTTCAGAAATGTAAACATAAATTATATATCAAGTTTTCATATGATTCACTGCTTAGTGAATACATAACTATATATAGATATATAAATATTATTTATTTACTCAGAATARCAAGGGTAAGGTCATACTGCTAAATCCCTCACCAAAAATCTTGCAGTTGAGCCCAAATATTTCTTAGACTGCTTACATATTTTATTTCTTTTCTTTTCAACACTCTGTTACAGGTCAACTGACCTTCTGCCACACATCCAGATTTTCTAATGTCAGTTTTTCTGATGATCAGTAACAGAAGTAACATAGGAGAACACAGCAGATCCAAAGCATGATCATACATTAAGATCTAGAAAAACTCAGATTGGCAATACTGGAAGTTTATACCAGCCAATGGGTTAAGTATGTCAAGCAATACACAAATGTAAAATTACAACTTCCTCTGTAAATAAAGGTACTTAATTGCCAGTAAGAATCTGTGAGTTTGTTCTAACATGCTGCTTGTTGACCAGCAAAAGTTGAATCACCTAGTTTATGTAATTGTCATGAYAGTTGTGTCCACCGTATGTTGAAGCTGCATTTCACAGACAAAAACGTCATATTTCATATAATTTCCAGTAAAGTTTGTGCTATCTACTGATCTAACTGCTTCTGACAGTCTAATCATTTCGTTCAAGGTCTTTCATGAAAATTTACTGTATTGAAAGGAGCACAACCAATTCAGGAGTTGTGGATTTCATAAACAAGAGAATTTACTGTGAAGATAATTATTTTCTGAAGCAACTGGGCTTGCTAGAACCCCTCCTTATTTAGTGCTCCCAATTAAAATAGGCTACTGGTTACCTGCCTTATGTTATGCCCTGTTTCCCCAGAACAGCTATGGAAAAAGCCAAAAAGCCACCTTTTTTTTTTTTTTTCTAACATTCTGTCTGGCATTTAACTGAAGAAAGGTCAAAAATTTCTAAGAAAGTGCTTACCTATTGTTCATCTGCTTCTCTACCTCAGAAACATTTAAAAGGGCTAAAGACTTTTGGATTATGGCCAGTGTACACTTCCCACCCTACAGGGGCTATTGCTGCAGYAGCAACCTGGGTATTAGAGAGCCACAGAACAGTTCAGTCTGGAAGGGACATCCAGGGGTCTGTGGTCTTATTTCCTGCTCTAACCAGGGTCAGCTATGAGGTCAGATCAGCTTCTTCAAGCTTTATGCAGTCAGGTCTTGAATACCTCTAAGGATGGAGGTGTTCATGGGTGCACAAGGCTGGATATTGACTGAGGGATGGCCTGACCCCTGTGTACTCCCAGAAGTAAAGTACAACAGTCAAATGCTGGACATGCCTCTAACTTCTGAGCAAAGACAGAAATTTCTCTCAAGTTGTTTGAGATTCTTGTTTATTTTAGTTATGTGTGTGATAGAAGAGAGATGGATCAAAGGGCCGTTAGCCTGGTAGTGAAAGTACAGATTTAGTTTTGAGATACAGAATTTCTAATCCCAGGTCTAAACCAGTAAAACAAGGAACCTCTATGCCTGTCTCCACTTCTGCAAGGAGTTTCCTAATCATGACTATAAGCCATCAGAGTGTGAGCAAGTCGGTCACACAAATTTCTGAGGAAAGAACTCTAAAATATTTGGGGTTGTGTTATWTCCAGACCACAGATTTGAAACTTTCAACACTCATAGGATTGAAAACAATCAGTTTCTTCCTCTTCTTCTCTAAATCTACTTTTTATCCAGAAAAYAGCCTAATTTGACTTTGAAAACTTCAAATTTTTAGCTTCCTGGTGCAATTTAATTCTGGTATTAAATTCCACTATTTTATTGCTGATTCTAAGAAAGAATTTTCTGTATTCAAGTTTCTRTATTCAAGAAGTTACATTGCAGCCTCCGAATTTTGGCACATAATTCCTATTTCCTGATTAGAGTGTAAAGAGGAAAACCTGAACTTAATCTTAGTTCTCACAGTCCTTGAGGGAAAACTATCTCTAGATCAGGCTCCCAGGGAAACTGCAGACCAAAGCAGAATCCTTTCCACCCACATTTACAGCAGAACTAGATCCAGAGGGAATATTTACTGCTGCAGTTAATAGGTTTATCAAAGGTAGGACTTCAGCTGCATAAGCTGCAAGACCCTTCAGGGATGGGAAGATGATTGTTTTTACACTGATGGTCTTTGCCAGGGTGCTTATGACTGCTTTGCAGCTGCTTTGCACAGGCACAGATGGTGTAAAATAGCCTTTGGCTACCTATGAATCAGTCCCCTACTCACAGGAAAGACTGAAAGATTTTGTTCAACGTCCTTAAAAGGGATGAGTAYGTGTCAAACCATGGGAAGAAATCAGCTTTGAGTTAATTCTCAGTGGCTTCTTGAGCAAGAAGGCATTAAAGCTGTAAAGAAGAAGTTCTTATTCTTTTTATTTTACTTTTTGGCTTGTGTTACTCAAACTTGTATTTTCTCTGTAGTTTCAATGTGTTTTACACAARAAGAAATTTTGTTAGACAGAAACTTTAGGTATTCCAGAGAATAACTGTAAGTTATCACTGGTTATATAACAGCAACTCRCCCTGTAAAGGAAGCCACAGTGAGAAAACGACATTTTTATATATTATCCAGGAAAATTGTAAAATGAGAAAAAAATGCCAGTTTCACGTTCATTCATTCTTCCTCTAAGAGATGTGCTTTGTGATGTAGCAGAGAAACTACGTGACTGTCCCTTTAAAAGCCATCATACCAATCAGCAGGTCTAACTGTCAAGCAAGCTGATGTAGGGCTCTTTGAATTACTGAGTGAGGGATATTCTTCCTGCCAGGTCCTGTCCCCTGTAGGCACTGCAGAGAAGTATTATAGGGCAGTCCTTACCTTGGGAATTAGCCTGCAAGACCCCAATGCTGTCATCAAACTGCATAGATTTGATGTTGAGTGACGCCAAGATGCATTCCTTGTCCTGCAGCGAAGCATCATCAATATTATTCTGATTGGCTGACAGGATAACGCACATGTCGCAGAGGTTGATGTTGACAGCCCTTAAATCAGCCCGACTTAATGGCGTACCCTTCGGCACAGGGAGGAAAAACAGGGGGGCGCAGGAGAGGAGAAAAAAAGAAAAAACAAATTAAAGATTGAGAAGGAGCTTTGGGAAATTATTTAACAAGTATCTTTTTTATGCTCTGACATTAAGCTGGTCTAACTATGTGCCAGGGAATAGGGGATGTGTGCTAATCTAAAGGGTAGTTGGTGCTGATGGCAGCATTTTAGGTTCAGTCTCAATACTCAGTCAAGCTATTACTAACAAACAAGAAACAGGAATAATGCCAGCATTCTACATCTCATCGGTGACTTCAAATTGTCTTGATTTAAGTTGCTATCATGTGGCAACCCCTGGCTCTCTGAATATAACAAGGGCGGCGTTTTAAACGTCTATTTATCTACTACCAAGTCACCATGGTCTTGGGCAAAAGAACRGCAATTTAAACAGGAAAGCATTACGTGTCCTGCACATTTGAAATGCAATCAGGACAAAGCTATCTTTTCTACCTAAAGCAATACACAGAAAAGGTTAATCCTTTTCAAAGCACGCTTTTGGTGCTTCTAGAAAGAAAACACACTGAGCTTTACAGCTGTGTGATTAAACCCTCTGAAAACAGAAGCAGGACTTTATCTTGAAGTGCACAACTTGTGGCATCGTTCCCTGTTCCACAATCCTCAATCAGAGAATAGAATCATTARAACAAAATGCTGTGGTAGCCCGTGGATTTTTTTCACAGTTAACAAAGCTGGGATATGACACTTAACATGATAGTTTTTGTTTAGAATTACATTTGCCTTTCCCATTCAACAGTCCACAGCTGCAGTTACAGAATATTAAGTCTACGTCACAGAGGCTGTGAGGTCCAGGAAATACACTTCTTTTTTTTCATGGAAACTAGATTCTACTCTGCTGCCTCACAGGGTTTGGTACCCAAAGACCCCAATGATGAGGAGACATAGCTGTCCCAGTGTCATGCAGTGACTCCCATAAAATCAAGACCCTCCCTAGTCTTCCATCTCCTGATCATTCATGGTGAGTATCTCCTGATATGATTTCATTATAAACTGCTCCAAAGTTAGAATACGATTATTCCAGCCACCTTAATCCTGCCCTTTGTGCCTGTACTGTGCACCAAGTGAAGCAGGATTCCTGCAGGGAAAAATAATATGCAATCATGTAATTAATTAAAGGCTCACTCCTAATGATTTTATGCAAAGGGACAGAATTAAGGCTGCCTGAGGATATTTAAAATTGGCATTTGCCTACTTTTTAAGAGTTTACTCAGCAGCTTAGAGGCCTCTTTTAACACAGACTTTAAATGCCACTTTTTTTTTTTTTTTTAAACCAGAACAAATGTTTTTATATTCAGCCATACCCACACCTTCATGAGATATCAGCAGGAAATTTTACCTCATGAAGCAAAGTACAGAAAAGTATAAAAGTGGCCACCCTTTAACAGGTTCCTACAAGTATAATCGCAGAAACTTAAGTACTTTTTAAAATTAGTACCATTAGATCAGAAAATTGTTGTTATTTTTAATGTTATATCACTATTTTGAACCAGATAGGCTGGGAAAAATGGAAGAAACAGTAATGAAGTCTGTATGGTCTTCAGCACCCTTGATTACTGTGCCAGATACAATTCCTTTATAAAACTCCATATTTTTAAAGCTGCACCAACTAACTATTTAAGTTGTTCTAATAAAAATTAATCTAAAGCTATTCTGAATTTTGGTGTAAACTGGGGAAAGTAAAGCTGGTGTACATTTCTTTAATAAATCTTCAGAATTCAGAATCAAAATTTTGCAAAAACACAGTATAATAATGGATATACATTATATATTGGTAGCAGGATTCTATTCTGCCCAATAGTTCAACAGTATTATCAATTTAATTCTGATTCCCTAGTCTTTASCCTTCACAGTGGCTGGAATTAAAAGGAATTGGCAGAAAGAGGAGGATATTAACTGACCAAATCTGATATTGACACCATTTTTGTGACAGCAGAGAATCTTGTGACACCATCTGCTGGATCAGGTTACAGAAAAATGCCAAGGGCTAACACTAAAACTGCATTTACAGTAACAAAGACCTACAGTCTGAATTAATCAAAAAGCAAAGACAGYCCTTTCATTCTATAGCTATTTCCCCAATTATTCAGTTAAACTTACATCCACCATCGATTTATTTATTTTTAACTGCTGAAATGAAATTATTAAGAACTAGTAAACTCATGATTTTCCATTCTTAAAAAAACATCTAAACTAACTTTACTCTATAACATGCTGAGCATTTTCTTTCTTACTTATACCATGGGCTCCCATGTGTCATTTATAGCTATGGTCACCTAAGACCACCAGCTTGGAGGGCTTCATTTGTTAGTACTGGAGTTCTTGGTTCTACGTTTTGGTCTTATGAGTGAATCATAATGATATATAGAAGAAAAAGAACCTTTGCAGTTTTAGTGGCTGTGCCTACTAAGATCAATAGGAGCTTTTCATTGATTTAAAAAGGGTCAGGGTTTTGCTGTACTTCCRTACAGGACTCAAAACTGAAATGCCAGGGCAGTGTTCCTTATAAAGCAGGCCAGTCCTCAGGAAGTCTTTATGAATACATATAAATATTACTTAGACAGAGGTACACTAATTTTTTCAAAGGTTTAGTGGGTATAAAAACATAAATAATGTCATAAATAACTACTGTCATTCTGTCAGGGAAATCACAACATCAGAACTGGCTCCATGCAGGGCACTCCAGTGAATGTTCAATACATAACACAGCTAATACATCTGATAGCAGCTGAAATTCATCCGATGAGGATGATGAGGAACCTAACACTGCAGCAAATATCTTCTAATAAGGTCTCACAGGGCTCTGTTTTCATAGACACAGTAAAGGGAAAATCTAAGTCCTCAGGCCTATAAGTAGACAAAAGTAAAAAAGCCTAAGATCAAAGTCAATACGAATCTGTCCAGTTGGTGTCCTAAATAACAAAGTATCAATAACATGGCTTTTGAACTTACAGGCAAGATTGAAACCTTGGGGAAGTTATGCAGTGTCTCCCATTCCCTTCTCAGGTATTCAAGTGAACCCACAAACACAATGTGCTTGAGTTCATGGTAGTGAAAGTTGCTGGCTCGTAATGGCATCACTAAATTTCTTAATCCAATCAAAGCAGATTTAACATCCCCAAATATGCAAACGACTACATGCCCACTTAAAACTGTCATCGCTGCTTCACTTCGAGTCTAAAAAAAAAAACAAACAAAACAAAACAAAAAGACAAGGGAAAAATGAAACAAAGGGAATCTTAAATCATATATTGAATTTAAAACCAGGAGAAATACAACTGTCAGCCAGTATTGTTCATGCACAAAGAAGCAGTTTGATAACAGTTATTCATTCTATCCTTAGTYATGTTTCATTAAATGTGCTCAGCAGAAAAAACTTTGTTCTTGTTTGCAAATCCTTCAGCATTTTGGAAGACATTGTAACCAGAGTCCACATGTACAGAAACCTGCAGAGGACCATAATTTGGTCCAATACGAAGTACTGTGAGTTTAGCTAAGGATTATAGTGAAGAGATGCAAAATCATGCCCTAGCTGACAAATCACTAGCTGGGTTTTTTCTGGACCAAACTGAAAAGGAAGATTTTGAGTGTCCAGCGCTCCTAGCAGGGCTTCGTGACATTACTCAGATCTTGTGAGTTGAGGACCACAGTCTCTTAGAGTCAAAGCTCTTATTTAAGGACAAGCTGCTGTTTCCCTGAGAAGCAATCCACTAATGCTCTACACTGCTCTGCTTTACAATGGATGCCCACTATATGCTACAGAGCTTCTCTCTGCGACAAAATAAAAGTGCAGGTTTGTGATTAGTACTAAATTTTCAGGGCAATTGGACCTACTGAGGAAAAAGATCTCATGGCGAGTATCTAAACAGTGTCCAGAATTATCTTTTTGTCTCAGTGTTTGCACTAATTTCAGCATTGTTTAGGTCAGYTGAGCAGGCAACTCAAACACCACGATGATGAAATAAAGCCACATGGAAAAAATGACCTTCATTTCTGGAGCCAGTCTTGGCATTGTTGTGCTCCATCAAGTAGATACCATATTGCCAAGGAATTGTRTACTCTGTACCATTACACAGAAGTTTTGCCAATGAACAAAACTAAAACAGTGGTGATCTGCAAAATTTTCCTCTCACTTGCCCAGTCATTTTTCTAAATTGAAGAAGCATGGTGGTGTGCAATTAAGATTGGAATACGCAGCAGATATGCTCATCATGTCAGAAGAATGGGAACTCTGACTAKAAGTTTTCTCATCAGCTTAAAAAATGCATGAGCTTTCAACTTCTCCAGGGCAATTACATTAACTTTCATACAGCTTGACCAAGAGAGTCGTCTTGGCCCTTCAAACAGCAGAAGACATGAGCAAATCCTCAAGTGAAGCAAGAYGTCCCACACCTCTGCCCATGTGTCTGGAATACTCAGACTTTACAAGACAGAGACCAAGTCTTGAAAGCAGGTATGTAAAAAATGTCACTCCATAAATCAGCTATAAATCTGTATGTAGCCATGTATGGCAAAAATYCCTTCTTACTACCTGATACTGGTGGAATGTTGCAGAGCCAAAACAGACTTTATGCAGAAAAATAAATTCTTTTCTGACTGGGACATCATCAAGTATCAATTAGAAGACAACCTGGGAAATCCCACCATCTTCAAATTATGCACTAATTTATACTTGTGCAGTCTCTAAGGACAGCATTAAATTTGCATAGATATGAATGTAGACATAAATTGTGGACTGCAAGTTTGCAAAGGTATAGGGACGCATTTTGCTGGCAGTCTTTACTGGCAACGATGCATGAAGCACAAAGAACCTGGGCAGACTTGCAGATTCACAGGCTGGTAGTGGAAAAAATTAACATGGCATAGCCAAGAAATGATGAYTGAGTCACTCCCCAGCACCATTTGTGGGGGAGCACTTTTTAAAGTRGGGCAACGTGTAGTTTGTCAGCTAAAACGTGTTTGTACCACAAAGGAGGATTTCTATCTCTATTACAAAGTGTTGTACAGCAGGCCTACCTCTCCTTGCTTGCTGATTACAAATAARTGATACTATTTAAAGCTGTTCATCTCAAAGCTCCACCTCTAAAATTTGGAATTTACTTGCTTGACTATTTAAACCCTGATATTGCAATTCCAGGCAATGTCAGAGTTATTACAGAAACCCCCAAGGAGAACTGGAGACAAGCTTTTAACCCCTGATTGCTAGAAAAACTGGGGCTGTCACCATCGTTGGCTACACCATGCCACAGTGCAGGAAAATCTAAGAGAGCAGGCTCAGGAAAAGCTTTATGAAGTGCGACAAAGTGAAGATCCACRGGGGAGTTCATTTCAAATATAATCAGTTTTGCGTACAAGATCTGGGGTTAGTTACTTGCTACTCTTAGGTATGAGTACATGAACACAAGTGGCATAAACTTTCAAAATAGACTGTGATAGGCCTCCTAATTATATTTAATGACTTGAGTCAGTTTGATGGTTTTCCCAGCTAAAGAAATGAAACAAACACAGACAGGGCTCCCTGCCACGTGCTAGAGTCAGAGTAGGAGCATTACTTGCTCTGGCCTGTTTGGGCATCTTGAAATATTGGGAATTGAGAGAAGTTCTATGAGAGCAAAATTAATAAAAAATCAATTAACAATAATTAATAAAACATCCATAAATAAGAGGTAAGTCAAAACAACACTTGCCTGTGTTAGAATCATTACTGCCTTGTATAAAGAGAAAAGTACTTCTGATCTTAATTCTCTAAAGATTTAAACCAAATATGCAAATTTCAGTTTATGAAAAAGGAATTCGTTATACTGGATGAATTTTTATTGTTGCACTGGGCATAAAGATTTATGTAACCATAATTCTTCAACCAAAATCTTTGCTTTGGTTTCATCACTCTGTGCTCCGTATTTCAATACACTGGATTTTGTGACAGTAGAGACTGACYTATTTTTCCATCAGACATCAGTTCTATGGTTTAAATATTTTCAAACACAACTTATGATMAACACCTACCAAAATGACCTTTTCAATGTCTTTGGCTGGACACCAATGGAACATCCCTGTAGAGTCGTAYTTTTTCACATTGGCATCCATATTGTCGATCTGCTCGTTGCCAGGAATTAACAAGGGGTCATGCCTGGGGAAAAACAAGTTGAGGACAACATAAATGGAAAATACTATGAATTATGAATGGAAAGATATCCCAAGAGCTGCATAYAAAGAGGGATAAAAAGTAAAAAAATTAAATGYATTTATATTTTAACTTGCTTTCAATAAAGACCTTTTTAAACAAAAGCTGGATATAAACAAAAAATATAATTTTTAAATTTTGGGTGCAGTTTCAATGACTTTCTATCTTCTTCTATACCAAGAAGCATTTAATTTTAAATAGGGTTTACTGGCACCATCACAACCATSTAAGTATTGTTTTTCTTTCCAGTCCTGACCCTCTGAAATACGTATCAAAGTTCCTATAGGCACCTGCAATGAAGTAGAAGGGATAGGAACAGAGCCCCATGCTGACTGACTGGCATAAGTATGGAAAGCCAATTACTTGCTTTYACCACATACAACTTCTGACGTGATGCTCTTCACAGTAAAAGCTTTAACAGGCTGCACTTTAAATATTTTAGCAATTTGCCCAATCATATTTTGCTTTCCCAAACTGAAGCCCTTTAAAGATTCAACAGTATGTCATTTTAGAGCAGACTGACTAACAAATGCCCACATCTGGAATACATGATTTTAATACCAAACAACAATGTCCATTTTCTCTGACAACTCTACCTGTGATAACCTTCTAAGTGTTTCTGCAGCAGCATTTTAAAGCACAAGGCTTCTCAAAGGAGAAGCAAATGAAAGACATTTTTATGAACTTGCTCTCCAGCTACATTGCTACATACATCTAAGCACAGACAGAGTTCTTTAATTTATATGCTAAAATCAAACATTAAGCTAAGTATTAAGTGACTCCAACACTCCCACATGCTGGTGAAGACCCCTGAGTGACTGTGTTATACAATAGCATTAACAGAATCGTATTCACAAGGTACAGGGTAAACTGACCCTAAAATCATAATACTATGATTTAATACTGCTTTGTCTGGAAAGCTACAGTCTTTACCTCAGGTTTTTTTCATGAATGCTTGAAATATCTTGATATAGAATTACAACATTGCAARGAAGAAAGTAGTTGCAATGTAAGAATATGCAAAGTACTCTGAGACAGGTATTCAAATTTTAAAGCAGTTTGCCTTTCAAAGACTGTTAAAGAAATGCCCATATTGTCTGAGCTCTTAAAATGGGAAAGTTTCCTGCCTTTTAAAGCATTTCAACCAGCACCTTGTGGTGAGACCCTCTCTTCTGCATGGACTTCTGAAGCAGACTCTGACCATAGTGTGTGATATAGGTTAATTTACCTTGAACATGGTARGCTAAGTTAGCATGCAACCAACACTTGCATTCCTATGAAAAGTATAATATCAAATTCAGGGTGATCAATTAGTGTAATTTCATGGCCACTGATTACAGATCCATTGTAATCAGTGGAAAATTCTCATGCATTTCATCCAAACAGAGTCAACTCCAAAGAAACTTGCTCAAAAGAAGTTAAGAAACTATTAATACAATGTTCCATTTAAACCAGAATCTTGTCATGCTTTAAGACAATCAATGCCCTACATGGCAAAGACATAAGTCAGGCTCATCTGGAAAAAAAGAAACACTATGCCTTCAAAGTTTTTACATTCTCATAATAGMGATACAGTTCAGTGATTTCACTGTTACTCACTGGCAGCAGAGAAGCCCTAAGGACTACCTGGAATCTCTGATCATAYTCCAAGTTGAATAATGACAGGCCTTGCATAAGTGTGTTCCCTCTTTTGTAGGAAGCAGAGATGAAAAAGCTGCATCAAAGGGTCTTGTGGTGGAGGGTTGGTTGTTGTTTTGTTGGCTTTTTGTAATTTCTAGAAAAATCTCTAGACTGCACTCTCTTCCTCCATCCATCAGCAAGGTGAAGCCATGGTAGTTTTGTCTGAGAGCTGACTGAGCTGCTGCTCACTGGGCATTCCCCATCTGCTCAGGATTTCAGGTGRCACAACAGGATCTGCAGCCACGAACACACTTCCATTTGAAGGTTGTACTRATGTTCAGACAACATTTAGTGGTGCTCTGTCCCAACTACTTTTTCTAATGGAATGTGTTAGCTATATGTTTGAAAATAAGAAAGTTTGCTAAAAGATGAGGAATCTTCAGGAGATTAAGAATCTTTCTTCCCCTGAGAAATGTTTTTCTTTCTGTTTTTTCAGGGTTAGGTGTTTTCCTCCAATACTTCAATAAAACATTTCTTCATTAGTTTTTCTAGAGGAGCACTGAAAAGTTCACTTTTCAAAAACAGATTTCACCAGTCAAATCAACTTCCTTTCCTTTCAGAAATCAAGCACATATTAGAAGGAATTTTCCTTTCCCCCAATCCTTCATCTGAGGAACTAYAATAAATTAGATTTTTAAAAATGCCACATTCTAGTTTTGTAATCAGTGTTTCCTTTCTGCTCTGAGATTTAAAATTTAATAGGTGACCTGAAGCTTTAACAAAAGTGAGTATTTAGCAATACTCTAATCCCAGACACAAAAATTATTCATAAAAATCAAATTAAAAATATTGATAGAAATTGAAAGGAATGCTATAACAAAGCAGGTGGTATCAGATATCTGACATCCAATTATGGTCAAGTGCCTTGAGGTTTGAGGCAATTTTTAGAGTGTGAGTGCTTAAAGCCTAGCATATTTCTTTTGGGCTTTACATCCTAACAGGGAACATTAAAAGTAGCTTCTGTCAAAGGTTTATTAGAATATTTTAGATTTAAACATAAGTGGGCTGAGGGAAGAACAAAGCATATGAATCATYAGATATAACTCCCTGTTGAAGTTTTATTGTGATCTTTTTAAACAAAAACCTTTAGATTTTTGTTGTTGGGGTTTTTTTGTTTGTCTTTGTTTTTAAATCAACGCATACATTTATTTGCATTATCATGAACTGTTTAGACTCTGCTTTACTGCTTGGAATATAGCAAGCAGGAACCTTAAAGGAAGCAAACAGGGTGGGACACACAACATGAAAGCATGCTCAGAGATATTATTGTACTACTTTTACTCCAGGATAATGGATTATTACCTGAGAAGGACCCTGATATGACTAGCCACACCCTGTTTTACAGTATGTGGGATTATTCATGTAAGTGGGTTTRTTAAATTTAAATCTTTGTGGCTAAGATTGTTTTATTCTCTCTTTAATCAATGTTCTTTCATTCAGTAAAGTGAGCCCTGAAGATGTCTYTGGAAGTTGGAAACTCTTTGCTACTTAGGTCCAACTTTGTCCTCAGATGTTACTGAGTGTATCAGAAGATACACTGACTTACATATTTAAAAACGGAATCGATCACAACAGTGATAAAATAGTATTACTACTTTGGACATATACACCCTCATTAATCTGATGATCCAAACCTGTTTTGCAAATACTAAAAATTAATTAAGATAGACACACAGAGAGGCCAAAGCTGTSAAATCTGCCTAAGGCATTTGGACACCCTCTTCCCATTAAAATTTATATTACACAAAGCATTACAGTTGTTGCCCTTACAGCCAAATCATGGACTGAATGTTTCTAGAGCCTCTCTGCCTCCTCATCCTTGAAGATGGCCTTGTCAAGCTGTACTTGAGTCACATTGGCAGGTTACTGTAGAAATGCTTATATGCATGCTGCAGTCATTATGTTCTCCAGGGCCACAAAGTCCTCTGACTCAAGAATTCAAGGAAGGAATAGGAAGGAATGCACTTTCTGTCAATTAAACCCATAGTATTTGTTTTAATTGAGATACTGGTTTTTATGACTTGCAATGACCAAAGCATTTGGTCCATGTGGCTAGGAAAAGACATRTATAGCCTGTATGGAAGGAAAGGAACAGAAATTTCCCTCATCCATAACCCCCGTTTAAAAATAGCTTCTCTGGTTCTTATGGCAGATATTACATACGCATGACTTAAAATGAAGAGCAAAATACCATCTTTTCAAGGTTTTGAAGAGCATATAATGCCACTTACGTGCAATTAAACTTGAAAATGACGCTAAATGCCATGCTACAGCTGCAAACCCAAAAAGCCTGCCTGGAAGACAACAGCCTAAAGCAAAACCATAAATCCCACTTACAGTAAACCTACTGCAAGGAAGCCAACATTACATTTTAAAGAGCACTGCTTCCCTAGCACACATTTATAACCACTGCAAAATCTTTGCCATTTTTGAGTCTGGAACTTTTGGGTACTGACTGGGGATGGACAGAACTGCAAAGACCATTCAGGACTAAAAGTCTGCCTCATTAAATGACTATTGTTAAACATACCCTTGTATGATGTCACCCTTGTCTTAGCCCTCTTGCTGTTATTCATATGCAATTGAGAACTAGAGCAACACACCCTCCCTGATCTGCAGGGCAAGGACTCCTRTGCTGAGCACTGGGAATAAGAATACTGTGTGACCAGCAGGGAGGACCCTGGGGTTGTATGAAAAGAAACTGTAAGTCTTTATACACTAGTAAGACAATGCCTTGGCTAGTTTTTATTCTGTCCTCCATTAAARTTCTCTTCATATAAAGTCAATGCAAAACACACCTGAGAAAACTATTACTCCACTTTATCCTGTGTTWGTTAGACAATCCAGCAATTGTGCCTTTCTCAGGCAGATATATCTGGCTTTTCTGCACAAAAAAATGTTTACCAGTCTCCTGCACAAGATTCAGGGTCATTAGAGACACTCTGCCCGTAATTCAGGAATCTTGAGTTTTCCTACCTGACCTACGGCTTTGTGGGCATGTCTTAGCAAGTTTATGCACACAGATGCTTAATTTTAGGAGGAAGAAGKGGGTTTGCTGAAGGTAAGACAGGAACTGAAGACACAGCAAAGAATGTCTCATGCCTTCAAAATTTCTCCTACAACTACCCTAACAAATTGTGGCAATTAACATGCTGTTAGTGTTAGATGTATGCAGCCCGTGCAGGTGCTAATAATTGAAAAAGCATTTAGAGCTTTTACACCCTGGCTGAATATTTCATGATGTGYTGCATGTTTCACTATTTACTCAGTGGGCCTCTGTCACTTCAATCTTCTCTGACTGCTTTGACTGGTGCTATAAAGCTCAACCAAGACAGAGTGACGGCTTGTCACAGGAAAACTCCACTGACTCCAGCAGCTCGCTGGGACTAGCTATGAAGGTTGTCACGACATTCTGATGGAATTCAGCAAATGTTTTGTGACTAATACACCCAACATTTGTCGGCTACCATTAGCCATTCCCTGTGACCCYGCAGTCCGTGTGGATGGCATTAAGTTGTAATGAGAATTTGTTGCCTCTGTGTGTTACACTAATGACACTCTCTCACTGATTTTTCCTTTCACAGGTTAATCAGAAACGGAATTTGTAAGGATGCAGTGCCCAGATGCACCAGGCTTTAGAAAGAAAACCTGGTGTGACAAGAGAAAGRAAACCTGCACTTTACTGCTAAATGCTTTCATTGTCATATTGAGAAGCTATCCTAATATTGCKACTATCTCATACTGTCTTTTCCCCTAAATCTAGGAAGAAGACTATATCTAATACAGTGGTTGGTACCTAGTGCCTTTTCCAGTTTATGGGCTGAACTACAGTGTTAATTCTCCTTTCTTCTCTCTTGGTCTGCCCAAATGTTGCTGGTTTTATTTTAGGGGCAGGAGGTGCTCCAGGCGCCTGAGTTGAGGTTCCCCTGCAGCCCATGGTGAAGATCATGGTGAAGCAGCTGTCCCCCTGCAGCCCATGGAAGAGGCCCCCACTGGAAAAGGTGGATGCCTGAGAGGAGGCTGGGACCCCACAGGAGGCCCGTGCTGGAGACAATGGCAGGGACCTRCAGACCCTTGGAGAGAAGAGCCCATGCTGGAGCAGGTTTCCTGGTAGGACTGGTGACCCTGTGAAGGACCCATGAGGGAGCACCCTGTCCTTGAAGGACTGCACTCAATGGAACAGTGACCCAGATTGCAGCAGTTTGCAGAGAACTGCTGYCCATGGAATGGACTCACATTGGAGAAGTGCATGGAGAACTCYTCCATGGGATGGACCTCACACTGATGACAGGGAAGGACTCCTCTCCCTGAGCACTGGGACAAATGACATGTGATCACTGACCATAAACCCCACTCCTCATCTCCCTGCACCTCTGGGGGGAGGAGATGGAGAGCTGGGAAGGAGGAAGAAGTGGGGGCAAGATGTTTCAAGGTCTGTCATTATCCTGCTCTGATTTTTTTTAGCAATAAATTCAATTAATAGCTCTAACGCAAGTCTGTTTTGTGAGTGATCTCTGTCATTATCTCAACCCACAAACCCTTTGTAGTATTTTTTCTCCCCTGTCCAGCTGTGGAGGGAAGTGACAGAGCAGCTTTCGAGGGTGTCCAGCATCAGCCAGCATCAATCCACTACACTCTTTTTGAAACCTGGGTACCATTCTACAGATCAAGAAGCCAGTCCTTCAACTCAGCAAAGAAATGCAAAGAAGACAAATTAAACAGGAAAGCAAAGTTACCAGTCCCTGGTCTACCAATGGTAGCAAGAGTCAGGAGGCCAGCAGATACTACCACCTACCATTCAAATAATTTCATTCTATAATATTATTAAACCCTGGCATAATGCAACACAGTAATCACTGAATTACTTCTGTTGCTGTTCATGTTGGTTGTAGTGAACTCGTAGAACAGAATCAAGAAGTGAATTGTGCTATTATATACCTTCTGGGCTGCAGCTTGGTTATCGTTGCRTATTAGTACTGCATAAAATCTGGATATAAATTTGAGAGTACAAAATGGAAACTTCCAARGCTGAGGGACATAAATATATACCATTATTATGCTTAATCAGTGGGCTTCCACCTTTTCAAACCTTACCTTCAATGTCTGGTTTAARATAGTAATGGAAAAGGAATAGAGTCAACTTATTTTACCAATTTTAGCTTGAGAAATGCTTCCCTAGATCTGCCWTCACTTTTTGTTGTTTTGTTTCTATGAGAAAGGCCACAGTTTCAGTTCATGGAAGGGCAGCACTACAATGGCAGAGGCAATGCAAATTCATGCTGAGTGGCACTAGCAGAAATGTGTATGTACATTTAAGTGTATGTGGCTTAGTGGGTGGATGAGGAGATAAATGTGCACAGCCATTGTTCATATACTTAAAATATTATATACTACTTYGGGAAAAAAGACAGGAGGTTTCCTCCTCAGCTTCAGATAAATAATCTCATTAGGCTTCTGGAAACGTATGCCAAAGAGCTCACTTTTTTTCTGTGTCATTTAGCTGGGTCTTGACAGTTTCTGAGCAAGTTTTATTGTCTGGTTGGGAATTATTTTAGATCCTCGATCAAAAAAAATCCTCAGGCKTACGAAATTCTCCTTGGCAACACACTGAAAATCCAGTGTCCTCTGATGCCTCTGATTCTTATGTGATCAGGGACACTAATGATAATGACCCTTTGCTGAGTATGCTACTTGTCTAGAGGCCTATGTCAACTACACCACTACATCCAGAGTGGACAGGGACAAACTATTTGTTTGCTCTTCAGGCCCCTTGGGCCCTGTCATATGCTATTTGTTCTTGCATTAAGAGGTAGTTTGACTCAGCTGGGCTGACATTTCCTTCAAGTCAGTGTATTCCACTCATGCAGTAGCAGCTACCAAAGCATTAAGTAKAGACTTGAGGCTCAGCAACAATCATTTAAGTGGCTTTTTTGATTCATATCCAGGGCTTTTCACATTTTTAACTGGTCATTCTGAATCCAAAATGACACATTTTTTTAAAAACTAGCTTTGCTATTTGATGTTCAGGCAACATAGCCTCCTCATAGTTAYCGTGGCTGCTCATCAATAATACCCATCAGAACCTGCAACTGAGATGATGAACAGGGACTGATATTGCTGCATGATACCAGAGGCATTGATCGGTTCTACTTTTCTTCTCCACCTCATGAAGGACACCTGATATGTGATTACTCTCCCAGTCACAGCCTTCCTTCCTTTTCCTTCCATCTCCTACTTAARTTTTACTTTTTACTGTAATAGAATGTCCTTGCATTCACATCTTAACAGGAGGACTATCTATTTTTTCTTGTTGGAGTTTCAGTTCTTTAAAAAAAGCATCCATGTTTTTGTGGGTTTAATGGGGCAGACTTTTGCTGACATAAAACAGGTAAAAACAGCCAGGACTATGTTGAGTATTTTTCTGGTTAATTTGCAATTGTAGGTATTGTTGGAATTTGAAAGATTTTTTTCTGATTGATTAGACTCCTCCAGTATTGCATCAGTGCAATTCTGTTCATGCCATTTGATGTGATGCAGCATTAAGTTAGACCAGTGACATCCCAAATGTGAGTTTAGACCATCTGTGATGTACACAAAGAGCATTTGTATGTCAATTGTCTATTTATATCAGTTAGCAATTTCTTGTAATTTAGAGTCAYCAAAAAGATGCCATTAAAAAGATGYCTCTAACCTATCTATCCAGATCATATTTGGTAATGCAGATTTCTACTTATGTGCTAGTAAATCTCAAAAATTTGAGACCGGGTCAGACCACTTGTCATGAGGTCCCAGGGAATCCCTGTGATACCCCAAAAAACCTATRCAGCATTTCCAACATTATCTTTACCGTAGGGCTGCTCAGAACAATGCAGAAGTCACTGTTTGGATTTCAATTTTTAAATGAATTTTTCACATATTTGCTGTTTTCATATTCCAGACTTCTCATCTTCCAGGCTTCTTCTAGATCCTCTGGMTCTAAAACCACAGCTGAGAAAAAGTTTACAAAGTAGCCAGCCAGTTCTGGTGGGACAGGGGCAAAGCTGATTTGAAAAAGGAGCTTTTAAAGTAAATTTAGGAAAAAGCTTCCAAAGATAAATATTAGCTASAGACATGACAGTGCTTTACCTCTTGGGTACTTGTATCTGACATACACTAAAGATGTCTGGGCAGGAAAGCAAGTACCTGTCACTTTCTGTAATTTACAAGGATAGGAAATAGCAGATAATACAGTCCACCTTTGTTTCAGAGAGGAGAAGAGAGTCTGACCGTTACAAACAAAGCTTAAGAGAGCTCTCTTCTGACTGAATCCACTTTGTCCTTTTAGCACCTTGGACCAAAGTTAAGTCAGTGTAGATAAAGAGTAAAATGAAGAGATGGTTGGGTCTGGGGAGAAGATGAGGGTGCGAACATTGGGCTGGAGAATAAATTTAGCAGCAACAGAGAAGAGGAAGAAAACAATGTCTGGATTTGGAAGCCTGGCAAGTTCTCCACTCACTGCTCAACCTGTGTTTAGCAATTCTGATGTGCTACTGAGCAGACAGCTCAGGCTCAGGACGACTACTCTCCCTCAGTCCCTCTTCAGCAGGCAATGAAAGCAGGCTGTACTTTGAAAATCTTCCCCCATCATGCAAACTGACACAGGCATGCTTTTCAAAAACCCACAGCCAATCTGTTGATCATTACTTATTTACAAAGGCCTTCGGGCAGAAAGTCCTGTAAAAACCATACTTGATACGGTATACACTAGCTTTTTCTGCTTGTGGAAAAAAGTACCCCTAAGGCTACCTCAAACCATCACTTTCTATTGCACATAAAATGTACCATGTAACACTAAAGTATTTAATATATATGGTATAATATATCTACAGGAAAGGCATTTGTGTAGAAGTATGTTACCCTGTATTTGGTAATTTGATGTTTTGCTGAAGGCTATGACTTGAAAAAGCCTGCACCTAGTACAGAGGACCTGTCATCTCAGTACCCAAGAGCCAATAGAATAAAGAAGTACCCTTAAGCAGCAAAACTTTGACACAGCTTTGAAGCATATGAAAACAGTATAACTCCCCAGAATTATTATTACTCAAGATCAAAGAAATGAGGCATACTTTACATAGCAAACAGGGACAGTGTGTTCAGCTCCAAATGTTTCAGCTCTTTCTCTCTCTCTCYCCCCTTCTCTTTCTTTTTACTTTTGCTTCCCCAAAATTAGGATCTGGGAGAAGGTGAGTGGGGGAAATCTCCACATGTTTAAATTTTAAGCAGTTAAAACAATGAGCAMCAGATAAGAGGACTGTCCAAAGGTAAGTAAATTGAAAACGATGCTAGCATGACAACTGGCACTATAAAAATGAGAAGTTTGCCAGTGTGCTCATTTTATTTTTCCCCATAAACTGTAAACAAGCATGTAAATCAGTGTCATATGGGCAAGGCTGAGCTAACAGGAAGGCAGAGAACTTTTAATGATACATTTAACAGAAATAGATGGTCAATAGGAGAAAAAAAAAGCCACAGCTGGGTGCATTTTCCCTCTGTGAATCAATCTCACTTTTGGTTCTGTAGTCTAAACAGAGATGAAGATGATTTGTGGAAGTTATGTCCTTGAATRTGCCCTATATTGCAGAAACAATAAACAAATATGGATGCCTCTGTAASTGCCCAAAGAAAATTCCAGTCTAGTGACTGAAAAACAAGGAGAAATATCACCTACAACGTATCCAGAATCGTTACAGGAACAAAATCATTGTCAATAATAAAAATAAGGAGAGATTTTATTTATGAGAAGAACTATATATTTGTATGATTTTTTCTTTCACTTAACCTCTGTGAGCAGGCATAGTTACACACACATAAATCTCAAATTGCATGAATGTGTCTGTTTATATATGTAAATAGGTTTACATTTTTCTGTGTGTGTGTACATACAYATACACACAGAGTGGAAAATCTCTGCTATGGTATTTATGGATACARTTCTGGACTGRGGGTCTAGCCTGGCAACATAGGATATGCAAAAACAGAGCAGGRACATCCTCMTTGAAAACTCTSTCTACTACAGGATCCCATTTGGACTGACWTGAGCAGGTAAAAGGCAAAGCACAGAATGCAAATGACATAATATTTTAACAAATTACAATTTCTTGTTGCAGTTCTAGTTTTAACAAATCTCTTAAGAGATAATTTGTCCTRTGAAAGGAAACTACGTAGTTACAAAAAGGAATACTATTGTAAAATAACAAACAYATAGCAACAGGGGAAAATTTCACTAACAAGATGCTGTTCTCATCACCCACTTTTAGAGTATATACTACCCTCTTAAAAATCCCTGTATTTCATAATTAATGTGCTTTTAGCTTGACTAAAACTGTGTTAGTTTTGAACTTTGCTTTGGCAAGTACATATATTATTAGACTTTTTCATCAGTCTAAATCAATTAACAGAAATTTGATTTCAATCGACAGGATAAAAGGAAGGTAATATTCAGGTTCATTTTTGATTGTGATGATACATCTCACATATGGCCTTAAGTACAGAAAACAGTACTCAGAGGGAATCCAACAAAAAGAGAATTGCCTGAGGCAAACTAACCACATGAGTTCCCCTGATTGGTTAGTGCTATCATTAGTGCCACTGCTGTTTAAGAACTACACATGGACAGGACAGGGTGACAGCTAAGACTTTAAAGCCTATGTATTTTTCAAACAGCTTTTCAAACTGTTTTTCATGACAGAATTTTTTTTCAGCTCTATCATTAACTGCTGACAAGCTGACAGAATAAATACTTCAGCCTTTCAGAAACCATCTAACAATCTTTTTTTTCACCCCCTCCCCTTATTTTTGATGTGGGGGGGGGGAGGAGAGGAGGAAGGAAGAAAGAAAGGAGATGAAGATATAAGTTTCTTWCAGTCTTACCTCATCAGTTTGGGTGAGGAGTTGGGTGAATTTCGCATGCCTCCATTTCGCTGCTTTTTTTTGGGTGATAGTGTCGACGGCTGCTCATCTTCAACTGGAAATATAAGGAACTCATGAGATTAAGTACTGCTCTGAGKGCAATATGGAATACAAGTGAAGTAGCAAAGAACACACACTCTATGTCCATTCACGCACTGATACTTCATTGCTAACATAGGCCCAACACTAATAAAAATCAAATAAATGTTAGTCAAAGAGATTGGTTTGAAGGAGAAGCAGAGAAGAATACCAGGGTTTTGAACAAAGGTGTTCAAATTGGTTTCATACTTCAAAAACAAAGGCAGGGGGACCACATTCGGGTTATTCTTAGAGTTATTATCAGTTAATCTGCGCTACAGAAAAATAGAATTAGTGCTCTGCTGTATTCCCAGACAGATAAAGTACTATTTGCAATATCAACATAACAGCTGCCAGCCTGCTTTTGCTAATGAACTAGACACCAGTTGGTTCTCGCTCCTCACATGCCAAACAACAGAGTCTTCATGAAGAGATGTAAAATATTCAATGCCTTGATGTTCAATGATTCAGTTAGTTGGGAATGTGAATGCAGCCTGCCATTGTGCACAGATCTCCAGCACAAGTCAGACCTCATCTCCCTGCTCTCCTCACAAAACGGAGTTTTAACAGGAGTGAACAGAATGAGGTTGAATGGAAGTGGGGAGACAATACCTGTATAACAGAGGATGCATGTGTTATGCAATCTTTTAATGAGGATGAGGTGCATTTTCAAGGACAGATCAATTTCCAGATATAAAATAACTTACAGTTTTGCCAGTCATAAATTACTCTTGGATAACTTATGACACAATATGTATTGCTTAAACAATAGATGAGTTCCTAAGAACTCATCTATAAGAATTAACCACTATCTTTACTGTTTTGAGATTGTAACTGCACTTGATAATCTGTATTTAACCTTTACATGTGCTATCAAAGGGAATCAACTCATGCCTGCTTTCTCAGGTTCATGATAATGCTAATTTATTCTGATATATAGAAGAAAAAATAAACTTTTTTCCCATCCTACTGCTAACCAGAAAATTAATTAAAGATGATATAGCTGATGCCTAGGAAGCTTTTACTTTAAAGCCAGAAGGAAAGACATTAGTAGTAGTAGTAGCTGATATATTTAAAGAGCTTAGTACACATTAGCAGTGCTCAGGCAGAGATTGAGAAAAAAATACTACTTGCAACAAGATACATAGAAAAAACCAACAAAACTGGGATATATGTCACCTGCCCCAGATTATCTGTGAAGAAATGAAGCAACAATAACCTTTTGCTACGACCCTCGTCTGTCATTTATTACAGACTGCATGCCAGCCTGCCACATCTGTCTGTTTGGCCAAGCCTGCTATGGAACTTCATTTTGCCTTGGTCAAGACTAAAGGGCTGGGCCCTGAAAAGACAGATTTTGCTCTCTTTATAGATGACCTGACATCACCTAGCAGAAGGGAGTCACAACCAAAAAAAAAAAAAAAAAAAAAAAAAAAAAAAAAAAAAAACCAAACAAAAGCAACCAAACAAAGCTAATCCCAAAATAAACGTGCCAGAGTGGTGTAAAAGATAATACTTAAATCAGAACAAGGACTGTCTAATAATGACTTATTCACTAAGTTTCTTCTCCTCTTGGCCAGCACCCCAAAAGACAAAGCAATTTTCTTCTCATTTGACTGTTCTTTCTTTTTCAAAATCAAAGTCCTATAGTGCAAAATGCTTATTGATGGTTACAGAAATGCCACTCTTTGGCTGAGAGAGAAATAAGCCCACAGAAAATTTTCAAAAATAAACAAACTGAAATTTTCTTTCTGTAACAGTTTGCTTGTATTAAACTTTAGCATTCAGCTATTTGTACCATGAAGTGAACATGCACAAAAATGTTTTGTTGGTAATATCTTTGCAATTCTGACTGCAAAAAAGTGCAAGTCTTTGCACCTTTCAGAACACCCWCTTAAAATTATTCTCTTGTAAATTACCTAGAGTCTTGTTTTAAACTTCTCTATCAAAAATTATTTGCATGCTATTCCACACAGGCAATAGGTTTCAAGATATCCACTGTGCTCCTTTGCTCTTTATTGGATATAAATATTCAGTTCCRCTACTTAAAAGATCAAACGAACAAGAACCATGCAAAATCTTCCTTCCAGAAAACAACAAATGAACTATTTTGCTCCCTTGGGCCTAAAAATTCTACCTTTCACTCAAAATAATCTGCTACCATAGAACTACAGAATGTTTGTCCAGAGATGCACTATGGCACCACAACTGTATTGTTACACAATTTTAGCAGCTCAAGGAAGATATGCAGCCATCAGGACCATGGGCAAAAAWCTTACAGTAACACAAGTCAACTGTAGATAATATTATAATCAGAAATATTTCTCTGAATAAGAGAAAACTATTAAAAATAGCATTTTTCCATGTTTTCAGCTAGCTAATGAGACTCCTGTCCGATCCTTTCAAATTCTGGAAGTTAATACAATAAGGATGTTTTTGTACTATATGGTMCATCCAACACTTCTTCTCCAGTGCTGCCAGGTGATCCTAAACTGCCACCCAATTAAAATCAAATCATCCAAGTAATCATCCAAAACAACAACCTCTACAAGTACATTTCTAGCAGTCTGCACTTATTATTGGTGATGCATCTGCAATAAATAAGCTTCCTTTTTGGAAATATGCTTGTCATATTTAAACTATGTTGGTGTCACCAGTTGCCTGGAAAGTCCAAGCTGGACAGGGCTCACTTGTTAATACCTGTTAGCAAAGCCTTCTGAGGGACCTCAATGTTTTGCTTAACCAAGAAAGCCATTTATTCTCATTGTAGCAATGGAAGGAGATCTATATTAAGCACATGACAAAAAATAAAGTTTTATTTTTCATTGAAATCTCTGCAGAGAGTTTACAGGGCACCTGCAATTTAGCGACACAGCTCCATAAGAACAGGGGAACACATGAAGTTGAAATATGTGAATAGTATCTAATGGACACTATTACCTACGGCTTGGTTCCCAAAAATGTCACAGTGATAACTCTCAAGTGATTTCTTAGTAGTAAGTAGGATATAAAACATATTTAATTATTATCCTTCAGGTAGTCCTGTCAATTTCCTKCCCATTTAAAGAAGTGGATCCAGCAAAAATTTTAGTAAGGTTATTAAATATTTTAGTTTCATGGTTTCTGTGTCTGCATTAATTTAAAAGGGAGTGTTAAATTCACTTGTTCTCACAAAAGATGAACATATGTGAATAATGGGGCTGTGATACATGACAATCTATTCTGATGTTGTATGTTTGCTTTTGTTAATCAGTCCCCACTTTTTATGTCTTTATACTACAAGATTTGTATTAACTACAGCCATATTACGTTATGCAGACTTTTTTCACTACTTTCATGAAAATTGGAAATAAGTTCAAGGATTGGACACAGAGTTTATAGATATGGAACTCAATTCAGCCTCTGAGTTCTAATAACATTCAAGAGCTTCTTTGCACATCCCTAAGTGTAATACTCATTGTACTGCTGTAACAACCCACAGCTCACTTGTCTAATAACAGTTTTGCAGTTCAGGAAGACTCAATGCTAAAAAAATGTCAGGCAAATCTAATGAGGCTTCAGACACTCAGTTTTATGCTGGAGTTTAATTTAAAGTTACAGTGATGTTTTAACATGTTTGCTTATTCTTGAGCAAAGAGGGTTCATTATTTCAACGACATAACCTCCAGACAACGTTCCATGAATTGGTTTAAGATGTGCTGGTAATTTTAACAGCCTTAATGTGGCGYTGAACATCTGTAACAACATATTACTTGACTTTTATCCTCATTTCATTTTTAAAGCAAAACAAAGGGAAAGTCTTTCAAAACAGTGCACAATTTTACAACTTRTTCCTTTGTTATTTTCTAACTATTTTTAAAAAAACACTGTCTCCTTGACTGTCTCTCCCAGGTCACTAGCTGGATTTGTTTACAGATACTTTTTTAGACACCAAAAAGAGCTGAAATTTGAAATAACATCTATGTTACCAACCATCACATGAACTGGGATACCTGGTATGTTCATTCTGCCTAGCATGTAAATGCTTTAAAGCAATTAAATCCTTTGAAAGGAAAAGCACAAACCACCCAGAAACATTAGTTGACTAGCTATCTCGATTAACTTATTAATCACCACATCTGGAGAAACCCACATCTGTAAGCACTTAACAGAGCATTAGTAATGTCATAGTTGCACTGAAAACAGACTGCAAAACCATGCACAAACCATTCTGTATTGCCTTATGCATCCAACTACTGGGCTACCTACGGAGATCTTGGTTCAGCCCAGGCTTTTGGGAATGGTAGCGGTATTTTACAGGCAAGCTGAGTGCCCTTTGCAATCTACAGTAGGTAGATTTTCCTTGTTCAACAGAACTCAGTAAGTTAAGGTGCAGCAGCGAGGGGTTGTTGGGTAGGAAGAGGCTCCCTTTACGGTTATTAACAAGTGGAACAGGTTCCGGGATTCCTTCAGTGTTGGCATCAATCAATGCATTAGTAGTTGCATTCTTGAATTGATATGAACCTTTTGGGTAACTTGATCTAGCTGCATTCTTTACTTCTAAATAATAAGAAAAAATTTAAATTAATTTCTTTGTATTAAAAACTATTTCAAACCACAGGCACGAATCAATTTTGATATTATGTGGAAATACAGACATTAAAGCTTAAGGTATCAGTTCCAACAGCAGAAATAAAGCTTTATACCTGCAGCTTTCTGATGTTGTTTTTTCCCCTCTAAAAAAGAGTCTTTATAAAAGAATACTTACAAAAGGATTATTCAACAATATTATCAGCTTTAAGCAATAATCCCATCCTAGGGTAAGTATGTCTGAGGTAATACTTATTCCCCCCATGTTGATAAGGACGTTGAGATTTACTGTCTGTGGAGGATGTTTATTTCTTTGAAACTACTGAAAATGACAGGGGAGGTAGAGCACTCTGCTGCTATTAAAATAAATAAGGAATCATAGAAAACATAAGGTCACCACTCCAAAATTGTGCAAGCATACTTATGGAACTAAACTGATTTTAAAGAACCCACATAAAAGTTGTTGAGTATTCAACAATGCTACATACTGTAAATTTCAGGGGGTCATACATAGCACCTCTGAAAAGTTAAGAAATTCAATTTTCTAAATATGGATTTAGTTTAAAACTGTGATTCTTTGTCTTCCATTGATATCAAGGCTATTTAAACACTACCCCCCCACTAATACCTCTAACAAATGGTACCCCCAGTAAAAAACATCAACAAAATGTTTTTCTGGTAAACATTTGCAATAAAGATCTCCTAATGCTTGTTTCATTCTGAATGAGCACAGTATAAGGAAAAAGGTGCATAACTGAGCTGCTAAGACCTAATGTTTGATTATGTATAATAAAGAAAGAAGTTTAGGTAGGGAGTACCTAAACTTGCAGCCTTATTTCTGTATGTTTCAATTGCCTTAAAGATTCTATGAAGAACACTGAGCAGAGAKTAGAGGCAAAGTATTTGGCAAGGTCAACATGATTTTTGGGATCTTTGTTTAGTTTACCACCAGCTAGAAACACCAYCTGGTAAGAGGAAAGAGAAGAAAATAGCATTCCAATGCTTGTCATTTTTCTTCAAGCACAAAATCTGTCTCTCTCACAGAAAAGGTAAGTGTATAGGAATTACAAGAGTCATTTGAAGGTACTTTTAAACAAGGTTGAACTGGTTGGTGACAAAGCACCCATTCCAATTCAGTGACCTTCTGATGGCTTGCTRCTATTCTGACTGAGGTAGATCAAAAAATTAGTGGTAAAAGAACTGAAGCCWAATTTACAATGTTATTCTGGTTTTTACTAACAGAAGTAACATTTGAAGCATAATAATAGTAATAATAATAATAATGATGCATACTCAAGGAGTTCACATAAATTTTAAAAGATCAGAGGAGAGTGTATATCTTTGACTAGCAATACGGCCACAAAAATAAAATACACCATATAAAATATTGAATACAATACTTGAAAATTATCAATTTTACCTCAGAGTTATTGGGGTTTTTTTATCAGATTTTGTACTTTGACTTTTGAAGTGAAATAATTTTCAGATGATAAAATACATCTGCAGAGATCTATCTCCCTCCATCTGTCACTGGTCAAGCATGTATTTGAAGGCCATGATACGMATCAATTCAGTTCTATTTTWAAAGTGCAGATAGTAATACTGGAAATAATCTTTTAAAATCCACATCCTGAATCAAAGTATCTTCATATGTAATGGAAGAAGACCAGAATCTATTAAGTTTATCAACCCTCCAATCAAGTTGTTTAAGAAACACCATAATCTTTTTACAGTCTCTTCTGGAGTTCACAAGTGATGGTTTCAGACACCAGACCTGACTGTTAAGCAATAACCTTCCACAGCACTGTATGTCTTATGGCATATTCCATGCAAACAAACTCAAGCTTTCCCAAGATTTTGCTTGCAGTGGTACAGCATCTGTCAGAACAAAAATACTTATGGCTTCATATCTGGAGCTTGGCACCACATTTAATAGTACCACATCATCTTGTTCAGCAGGAAGGCAGACTGAGCTGCTTAAAACCTAAGTTACTTCCCCTTACTTCCAACAGTGTGGACAGGCACTGTTACTGAGCATGGGTATAACAAATTGCCAATTGTTTTTGGTCAAATTATTCTAGATTTAGAAGTTCTAACTACTGTTTCATCCCATGACTTCTAGCTTCCTGCCTCTGACAAGAGCTCAGACCAAAGTGGAAGTCGTCCCACAGTGGATCAGTGATGAAATTCTTTGTACACAGGACAATTTTCTTTCTTACCCCAACAGTTTACAGCCCATGTCTTTTTACTCAATCTTCAAAAGCAAGGATTACAGAATAATATCTGAATGACCTATCTTTGGCAGAGATCATAATCTCTTTCTCCATTCCCCCTAAAATTATATCTATTTTTTACCACAGAAGAGTAGATCTGGTTACTCTTAGTACAAACAGCCTGTCAAGCTGTAGGTAGGTTGTTCCATGCACATGGGGCTGAGAGGATACACCCTGAACTACACAAGCAAGCATGGAGCTTTTGGATTAAGCAGTACTGTACAATTGGGTGAGAAACACAGGCCAACTTCAGCAGAGACAGACTASAGTGTGCAGAACCTAAACCACTTATGGAGCATTCCTCATTCAGCAAAGACAGTTGATTTTTTATTAATAATTTCTTTAAAATCCAATTGGGTTCTTGCACTATTATGTGGGCTGATTTCCATAGAAAACATATTTGGGAAACAAAGATTGCTGTTAATTATATGGAACTAAATACATCCTTACATATTGTCACTGCCTCACTAGGTTTGGCAATCAAACTGTCTGGACTGGGGTAATTTGTTGTACCACTGTGCAACATCAAATCACAAYCTCTAAATCCACCAGGGTTCTCTTCCAAGTACAGGATGAGTTTAGCACCATCAAGTCTACTAAAACAGGACTATTTTTCTAGTCATAGTTAGATTAATTTCTTTTTATGTAGTATGACATATGACTTTATTTCCAATGCAAACGGTCACAGGCCTGTATTSGTTTTGCTGCCCAAGYTCCTTAGAACTGTTCAGCACATTTTCATGTATCCATAAGGCATTCTTATTACCTAAGAATATTTTGAGAGCCATTTTGAGAGCAAATTATAAACTACTTTTTGAGAATGGCAAACAGTAAGGAACAGGATAGAAGTAGAGTAAGGGTAAGAAATTCCATTTTCTGTAGTATTTTATAAATGCACCCTGGGTGAACACTACCTACTTTTAATAAATATTGTACAGAACTTGCCCAAGAAGTCTGTCACCATTAGAGAGATAAAAAATGATATGTATAAAATATGATATATTAATGCAATTGTAAAGGTATTTTGAAGTTGCATATATTCCTACTCCTTGCCCCCACCCCCAGGAACTCCCTTTCAAGCTCAATGAATATACACTTGCCTACAGACTGCATTAGGGAATCTGTTTCTATTTCTATACATTTTATTTATTATAATGAAGATAATTTGAATTGCAATCTGCAACTCCCTGAACATTTTTAAAACAACAAATGTAGTTAAACTAACGCCTGTGGCAATCTCTATTTATTCCTTGTGAGCATACACTTGCCATAACTTAAAACTGGGCTGAGCTTTAATTTAAATGTAACAAGGCAGAATACCAGTACAGTGCTTTCAACAAAATGGCTGAAACTGGCTTCAGTATGATTTGCCTGGAAGGGAAGATGAAAATGTGTTTTAAAGGAGAAAAAAATATCCTGACCAAAACCAGACATTCTAAACAAGCACCACCGATACCCAGAGCTCCTTTCCTCCCCCATCTCTATCAGCTGCTAGGCTTTCAGCACTGCTTTTCGCCAGACACTAGCACAGTGTTTTCCTTCATAGTCAGCCATCAGCCAGAGCTGTCACTTGCAGATACTTCATTTTTGTTTCAGTCTAATTCATACTGCACCCCCTTAATCTGTGTAGTGAGTAATGCCATGTCACTGTGAAGATATGTCAGATCCAGCACTAGAAATACAGAGAGTGTTCCTAACAGTTAAACTATCTTGGTTTGAAGAAATATTTTATTTCTCCTCCAACTTAACTGACRTCTTTCCCCTCCACATCTTCTGAGCTGACCTCCAAAGGAGCAGTCACCATTCTGCAATCTGGCTCAGTTTGCATGGGGTGGGGGGAAGGGGATAAAGACAAGCTGCAGCCCTCTATTACTAAATGAAAATAATCAATATGTTGATTGAGCTTTTGGCTACCAGAGATCTTTTGATGGGAGTGACAGTGAGCATGACTTGCCTCATTCAATGACAAGCCTGTTTAGACTTTTTGCTACCTACCACTTTGTGAATCAGGCAACTGAAAATACCCACAGCAATTCCTCCAAACTGTCAGCTATTGCTGTGATTCCACCCAGCACCCCCTGTACAAGACAACAGATTAACCATTAGGCTAGATATGTTGAAAATATACAGCTTCAACCTTTCCCCAGCTAGCTCAGAGCGATGTATAGATGATTATTTCAACCGTCAGCTGCCGCATAGACTTAAACCCCTGCACAATAACTCCTGGATTCATCTGCCCCTTGTCAAACTTGCACAGCTTTAGTTTGAGCATACATAGTGTGGCAGTTTCACTGCGGATCTAGAATAATCCAGACGGCTGCTGTCTCTTTGTTAACAGGAAGCTAAACTGATGAGTTTGTAATGCATTTCTTATCAAAGGTAGCTTCAAAAAAGAAAATGTGCCAAATCAGTTGGGGTTGGAATTTAGCGTGGTATTGAAATATGATTTAATCAAAAATAACATTTTGTTATCTGTTGGGGAAAAAAAACACCCCACATTATTCATCCTCTAAAAATCATTTTATGCCAATGAACTATTTATTTCACAAATTTACTTGATTTTTTTGGTGGTAACAGATGTAATCAAATCATTGACTAGAAACTACAATATAATGGTGCTTGATGAGATACAAGAATATTAATTTTAGAATCTGCAGAGCAGCGTTTGCTTAGTGTCTGAAATGGTAACTCAAATGAAACAGGATTGCTGCTTTTGTTTCTATGTGCATTACAAAACCAGGGAAACACATTTCATTCTGTTCTTTGAAATACAGAARGATATGCTGTATATATCTACACACCAGCGCCATTAGAAAAGCAGGTGAGGCTGGCTTTAAGCTGCAGTGTGTGCCACTTGAAGCAGATAAAACATCAAGAATGTCAAGAATGCATCATCAGAACATTTTGCAAATACTGAATGGTGCTTACATGAGACATATTCTTTGAAACTRCAGATCAATACATTTTTCTTTTCTATTTTCCCCTCTTTCTGTCCCAGGCTTGCACCATTTAGCTAAAGACACATGAAATTTAAAAAAAAAAAAGCATTGTATCTACTACTGCTTTTTTTTCTTTTTTTTGTTTTTTTCCTTTTCTTTTCTATTCCATCCAATACTTAAAGTTTGTATCAATAATACATGGTCTTTAAGTCTTAATTCTTGYCCCACATAAAGAACTGAAACTCAGACACAGATATATTCCTCACCTTTGCTTTTCCTTGAATGCTGTAAAAAGACAGTTAATAGCAAAGGTGGAATCTTGCCATGCTGGATCCTGTTATTAATTTAAGATGGCTGCTCTGATAATCAGTGAAATCAATATAAACTTTAAGTTCCCGAACTTTTAGAGTAACTGGTTTATAGAATGAAAAATAGACTACAAAGGAGTTTGGAAATCCAGAAAACTTACAACTTSAATCTTTTGGTGAAAAAGGTTTGGTGTATGGGTTTACACCATTTGTACTTACTTTTAAGGGTAGAGCAACTCCCTAAGGTTACCACAGAAATGTAATATTTTTTTCTGTGCTCCTCCAGTTTAATTCAAGAACAGAACTTTTATGAATGCTGTATCAATTATTATCACTTCTCTGTTACAATGACTTCAGCAAACAAAGAAATAGTTTAAGGCTGTCCAAACTATGGTTGATCCAAATTCCACTCAAGTCAGAGGAAACATTTATACTGACTTCAGTGGACTTTAGATCAGTAGCTGTTCATACCTCATGTATATGCAGTTATAAATAAAAATCAAGCCTTTCCCATATATACAGCATTTTAAACACATTGGCATGTGCAATTTTGAGAAGAAAGGCTTCTGATTTCATGGATCTGGTTCCGATATAGAGATATAGAGACAATAGGACACTATTTATACATAACAAACATCTTCTCTTTCCCCTGCCAAGTTTGCACAGTAGAAAAAAAGCTACATCAATTCCTAATCAAATCCTAATTTATATTTAGACTAAGTCATAGGTCCATTGAACCTTGAACATCTTTTCTAAATCAAATTTTAGTATTCCCTCATACATTTTTCTTGATTTTTAGTCTTCATTCTCCACAGCCTTTTCAAATTATGATTCACTCTGTAATTGTTTATTCAAGTCATTATACCGTTATTGGAAAGCCGTCAAATGAAAAGTTAAAAAAAAAAAGCAAAGCATCAGTGGACTTTTTTCCCCTCCTGTTTGTTTAATTGTCCAGTTGACTTCTCCACATGCCATATCCATACAGAATACTATATGGGTAAAGTAAAGTTTGTTTTGGGAAAGGGTGAAGAAATGGAGATGTGCCTAAACTGTAGAACTTAGAACACSGTGTGTTTTCAAGGGGGTCTATTTTCCAGACAAACATCAGAGTGAAGGGAACTCTGTCCTTTAAGAGTGCACTTTGGAGAATAAGGAAAGTCAAAGTGTCTCATCGGTATGGCAAGTGTAAATACGCYGAGTTAAATTTTAAATTATGTTACTTCATTATAACAAGCTGTTCTGCTCTTAACATGGAGGAGGAGCTACAGAAAATGTGACYCCATGTGTCAGAAAAGAGCTGTTCAGACCCCTGTGTTTCCTACCCAGTCACAAGCAGCCATGAACTACGATTTCAGAGCCCCAGCTGCTGTCTCTAACAGAGCAAAGTACAAAAGGATTGCTCAAAGCCACATGTTAACATTTTAACAGACTGATGATCCCATGGCTACAAGCAGAGGACTGGGAATCTCCTGACTGGGATTTAGTTTCACCACTGATCTTGGGTTACACAGCCTTGGGTGGCTCACTTGCAGTCAACTCTGTTTTAAAGGATTTTCTTACTCACAGATCTTGCTAGAATTCAAGTAACCAAAGATCTGAAATTGTGGCTGTTAATCTCTAATTTTCTCAGCTCGCAGGTGTAAGACTGCAATGCTGCTATTGCTCTTTCCAAAGTACATTTGGAATACATTCCATAAAAATACACTATATTCACATGTAATAAGAGTGTATTGTTATTACAGTGATTGGTTTTTATTTACAGGCACGCTAAAGTGTGCCTCTAATATTGAATAACTGTACCATCCTGTTTATTTCCATGTTTCCATTTTCCTTCCCCCCCCCAAAAAAATAGTGTCAATTAAAGGACACTGATTTCCTTTTGAGCAGCCCTTTGGCAGTTCCCCAAGGCAGGACATGTGAAGCCAAAAGGCACATCTTTGGGAGATTCTTTAAGAGCAGCAACRCAGAGCAAATGTTAATATTCTGTGCATTGTCATAGACTATCCTTGTTTCCATGCACAGCAACCCAAAGTGTATTGTCCTTTCTCCTGCTGCCTCAAATGGGATTCTGACACCAACTATAAGGGACACAGAGGAAGAAGTTGCAACACTATCAAGGGCACACTGTAGTTACGCAGTTCTGCTAAACTGCAGGAGAAATCTGTCCTGTTTTTACAAAGTTAAGGAAGTTTCTCCTTTGTGACTGAACACAAAATCCGATCAGTCACTGCAGAAAACAGTGAAGTTCTATTTGTGGAAAAAAAATAAGCTACTATTAAAAAAAAAAAAATCTAATTTTGAAAGGCCACTCATCATTGTGCCTATGATCACTTTACTGTTTACACTCCCCCCAGCTCCATTAAATTCAAAGAAAAATATACAATGCTGYGAAGTAACTAAGAATAAAAGTAAGCACAGGAGTCCTTGGTGATTGCTCTACTCCTTGAGATTAGAAACCTTGTATTTACAGCATAGATTGTTTGTCAGGAAGAGTATTTCAGTGCACAGGAAAGTGGTATTTCCATGCCTTTGGAGCAGGACTCCACGAATTTCAGCTCAGTCTCGCTGCAACTGTTTCCTTCCTGTGAACATTAGGAAGTGTAGATTTCATCTTGCAGAAATCTAACTAGAATTATTACTTTTGTTTTACATTTAGAAGTGCCAATTTATCTTAACATCTTAAAAATATATATTTCAAGTGYAATTCCAACCTGCATATCCTAAAGTTTTAAACTGAAATAAAATTTCATCTCCCTTGCTCATTACRAGAAGACAGACTAGGTCMCTGCCAATACCASAGKGAAATAAAGATTTTCCTACACTTCTTATAAATCCAGTGATTSTATTGTTAAATTCTAAGATTTTATGTATTTATTTTTTTTTCAATTCTTCCTCTGCTTCCCCATGAATTGCCTTATTTTTGAAAACACACTTGAGAGGGTTTGGCTGAGGCTGTTTCTTTTTTTTTTTACTTGGTGGTTAACATGTGACTAATGAATTGGGATTTTATTMATGTTTTTTCACTTTGTAAAATTTAATATAATTTAATTTCTTTTGGCTTTTGTTTGTCTTTGAAAAAAATAAAACATCTGTGTCTCTGAACAAAAAGAACTGAAAAACTAACATTTAACTTAACATGGCTTTCTTATCATTAGTCAGTTTTCACCCACACCAGTGGAAAAACTTCCATTTTCTAAATTTTCATAGGATCAGGCTGTGTGATCCCCAATAYTCTTTCAGACTTAGCTGTAATACTCCTCTGAGATGGGGTCTTCACACTGCTGTTACTTGTGTGGCCATCATAACATTTCATRTGTARAGTATGAAATGCTGTGCCTATTTACMCAGACACTGGYTCTAGAGACAAGTGCTTACACTGGATACACTTTTATGGAAAAGAACTGTCTAAAATTCAAAAGAGCCATCTGAAATATTTTTTTTTAATTAAAACTGTTTCCCTAGCAAAGCCTAATGAAGTTCTTGCAGGCTTCTCAGCCACTACTGATTTCTAATCCAGCACCACCACCTGCTGGTTACAGGGAGTTTCAAGACCCAGTGCTGTTTTCCTGTCTTCAAATCCATGTGTAAATATAGAGCAGTATTTCTCAGCTGTTCTTAYACACAGAAATGTTGCTACCAGAAGAGATTTTTAGTGGATTGGTTGCAGYTTAACAGTGCTCTATTAGCTGAATGATGGCTTTCATAAAAGCAGGGAATGTTAACAAAGCTATTATTTTAAACAAAGSACTGTAAGTCACAGGGTAAACATTAAAATTAATCAAATAGAYTGAATCTGTTTTATTAGAAGGCCATTGTAACATAGGCAGGTTTCATTACTTACAGATACACAGTTAAATACTCTTTATAACAYTAAGAAATGAGTATTTCTTTACCTAAGTGATCCCTACTCTAGTGTATTCCACAAGGTACTTCATTCTTGTGAAGCTTTTATTCTTGCTCTGAACAAATGCATCTAGAAAACCAATACCACCTGTTAAATCTATTAATAGAAAACAACCAAGATATAAATAACTAAGATTAAATCTATAAAACAATAGCAAAAATAGTGATAGGAAAGACAGAGATGGAATATAATCAATTGCTATGGAAATTTAGGGAAGTATAGTACATAATTTCTAGGTAAATACTGGGGGGAAAAAAAAGAGAGGAAGGGAAACAGCACAATAATAACAAAAAACCCCAAAATTCATAGCTCTGCAAAAAGCTCACAGCAGACTGTCCAAAACTGATTGCTACAGGAATCAAGGGCTGGCAATCCACCCCATAAGGGTGGAAAATAAAACATAAACTAAGAAATCCAGAGGGGACAACTAATAACAATGTTACTTACATTATCATTAGAAGGAATATGAAAAAGGATGGATGTATAGAGCAAGGATCATATTTTCCAAATACAACTTGAATAGGTTCAAAACACCTCTAAATAAAATATAAAAATTACTGTAATTAATTCTCTATAATAATTTCCCTATTGCTAAAAAAACCCACTTTACTGGTAAGATTGAAATTTCTGCAGCAACTAGGGTTAAACTCTTTTGAAATACTGTGAGAGGGGAAAGTATGCCATCTCACACTCACTCCATGTAAGACCAACTACAATGGCATAAAATTACACAGGCTAGCAACAGAGAAAGTAAGCAAATAATAATGAATCTACCCAACTAATCTGATACCCATGTTAAAAAACAAAATTAAATATATTTTGTCCTTTTAGTTTTTACTTTGATACTAAAGCTACAGGGAGATGCCAGCCTTGCTTAATTCACAACAAGGATCASAACCCATGATGAGGAACAGCTTTAGAAAGAAAATTTCATCAAACCCAASTGGACTGTGCTTGGCACTTCTGGATTCATTAACCAAAGCTGGATGAGAATATGGGCATTACCATAGAAAGGGAAGGGAGCCCAAGAGAGCACACAGTGCAATGAATTGAGAGGAGAGGAAAAAAGGCAATGGAGAATTCTGGTGAGGACTGTCAAGGTGTTGAATTAGCAGGTTACTTAGTTGTGTCCTACAGAACACTTGGCATGCTCACCACTATGAGTATAAAATTAAATACAGGTCATGTCCCTTTTCAAAGTAGGTAGCACGATAAGGAAAAGACTGATAGAATAAAAAAAAAATAAAGAAGATTCTACAGGAAAACACTGAACTGCCAGGATTTCTGTTGTATTATCACACCAACTTCACAATAAACTCTACAATCACCTGGAGCTGAGGAACACTCTCTAACAAAGAAAAAATTGATGCATAGAATTTCGTAAGATTTACAGGTCAGTTACTACCCTAAAAGAAACTACATCAAGCACAAAYGCCACAGGATGCCAATATATTTGGAAATACTGTTGCTGCCAGATGTTTTGAGAGTCAGATACTGAAAGCATCCAGAAATCCTATGCTCAGGGGACACTGACAGCTGTCAAGAAAGTCATCTTCCAAAATCAAACTGCTTGAAGCTCTAYCTCTGAGGGCTTTATTTTGTCCTGTTTGAGGAGAAAGAAGAGGGCATACAAAAGACTCACATGCTAAAGGCAGATTAAAACCAAATGCATATTTTGACATATTTTACATTCCTCATGGGCAGAACTCAAGGATACTGCTGAGGAAATCTGGGAGACCCAAGGGASAATTTCAGGATGTTTCCTGAGGAGTATGTGGGGCTTGAGTATTGAGGCTGAAAGTACGAASTTAAAGATATGATTGTGGCATGCCCTCAAGCTGCAATTCTAAATGCAAACAAAGAATTTTGCTATTTAGCAGCGGATGTACCTGTAAAACTGTGGATGAATGAGCTGCAGCATTCAAAGACTCAACCAGCCTCTAGACATGCTAAAGCTAGAAATCCTGAATCCAAAAACTGAGCAGGCATTTTCATTAAAGTAGGAGATAGTATTTTCAATGATTATTCACAAAAAACAGAAAGACAGAAAGTTCTCCACAGTTCATGCTCCAATAAAAAACTACATGTGGTAGTGGTAACAGGGGAGATCTGAAAAAAAAAAACTAAATAATCCCATGCTTGAAAGAGGCAAATTCTGGTGTAGGGAGTTCTAAGAAGGCCATAACCATATGAGATTGGCATACTGAAGTGCAGATAGGGCACAGAATTCATACTTCATAAATTAACATGCAGAAGGATCTGGTGTCAGCAAGTTAGAAGAATGTCAATCCCTGCTCTTACAGAATTTCACACTGATGTAAGATGAGTCAAGTTCAGACTATGTGATTGGATTCTTGGCTTGAGTCTTCCCTGGCACTGCAAATTGTTTGTTTATCTACTCTTCTTCCAAACATAACCAAGGGCTTCTGCTGAGTCATGCAGTTCTCCAAAGTGTGAGATGCCTGCACGTTGGACTCCTTGTATGGAAGGATCCCGTCAAAGAGTGAGGATCACATTACTGACCCCAGGCTCTGCAATCTTTGCACCATGATTATTGTTACAGAATCTCTGCTGAGACTGGCATCTGTCCCAGCCCTACTGTCTTCTCATCTTTTCTCCTTCRTCTGAATGAAGAAATCAGTAAGGTATATCTTGTTACTCAGAGCAGGGAAACCCTTTAATACAACAAATCAAAATATATGTAATTTAATTATTCATATACGTATTTATCTATTTATTTATTTTTCCTTTAATAACTTTTCTATGGAACACAAGTTTTGGTGGGAAAAAAAAATCCATCTTTTAAGAACTATCGAAAAATTTAGACCTCATGCAAATGAAAACTGATTTAATTACCTGCAGAATTTTGTTCATAAAATGAAACAAAAATTACTCTTTCATGTCTCAATTTTCACAAAACATCATTTGCCAAAAATTTAAATTTAATGTCAGTAGGAGTCTTAAAATGTGCAGTCTCAAACAACAGGGTAAATAATTTTTTCTGTGGAACACCTAAAGCAGTCATTAGCATCCAAGAGTTTGCAAACCATGTTTTACTCATTGGAAAACTTACTGGCTTTGTTAAGAATCAATTATAAACAGTGTTTCTTGTCAAAAACAAGAAGGGATACAAGAATGATTACAAGTCTGTTATTGACAAGAAATATTATCATGTCATCTGAAATTGGGGAAACATGTCCCACATGTTGGAAAGGACAGTACATAGTGGAAGCTAGAACAGTACGTCCTGTTCTATTCAGCTGTGCATCTCACTTCTTCTCCTCCTTCTGCTGTCTCATTGTGTGAATTATAGTCATTTTCATACCCTGCAATTCTAAACAAATACTGTATCACTTCCTTGCTGCCACCCATCTTGTGATTGACTGATCACAGAGAACCTGGCAGTCCTTACATGTTCTGGTAGATCAGGAATAATTCTAATAGAGGTAAAGCATGAATAAAAGAAAAAACATGTTTGGACAAATGCCTGCTAATGAAATATGCTATTAGTTTGCACCTATAGATTTGCCACATATTGCTCATGGAACAGGAACAAGCATCATCTCTACATCAGGCTCAAAACTTGTCATTGTTTTTATTCTCTTCAAGAAGAATCTTTGTCCTATCAGCCGATAAAACTTCACCAGCTATGCAAATACTCATCTTGACTTATAAATTACTTTCCATGTGTCAAGCTGCTATTTTTACCTGATGACCAATCCCATAAGGGATCACCTACATGCGACACAAGTGGGGCTAATCTTAGACTAAACCATGTCTGTTGTTAGATGGCACACCTGCCGGTTTGTTGGGGCAAGAGTTTGCTCAAAAACAGAGCCTCCACTCCCTGTTGTCAGTCTTCCTCCATAGCACAGGGTGATGTAAAATCTCTCTCCATACTGTGAGAGATGCTGTGTCAGGGAACATACAGCACCATGGAGTGAGAGAGTGGAGATAACGTMAAGAACAAGGGAATGGAGAAAGGAACATGCATAGAGCAAGCAAAATCCTTTATGCAAGAACGAACAAAGGAAATTGCATGACAAAGATCAAAGATGCTGTAATGAATTTTTGGATTTCCTTCAGCAGTTCTTCATAGTAAACAAGGTCTTCATTCCAATTAAAGTTCAGAAGCRGCTAAAAACTTCAGATAATGCAAAAAATATGGCAGCAGAGATACTTCTCTACTGATGCCAATAAACTCAAGTTACTCCTGCTCTCTCACATAGCATACCCTTTTTCTAAACCTCTCTAAATTAGCAGCAAGGCAGTTATGGTAATTTCCCCCCACCTTCTTTCTGTCTTGTACCCCATTTCACTCTCTTCTTGTTCTTGCTTGCATCTACATTCTTAAGCAAAGATCGCAAGATCTGAAAATTGGCCTCTGAAGGGGAGGACAAAGGACAGAGAGGCTTATATTTAGGACATCAAAATGTAAATGTCTCAAAGCACTTCTTAGCACAAAATGTAAGTATAATAAATTGAGAATTCAGTATTTTAATTCTCTGAGGGGAAGTAGAACCATAATCACGTAGAAAGTCAGTGGCACAGTCAAGATTAGGATCTTTGCCTTGTGGCACTTTTGTTTCCCATTTGCCTAGGTAAAATTTCCAGTCAAACTAAAATGCACACAGGAGTGTTTGACCAGATAACACTGGACACATCTTACACAGTAATAATTCTTTCTCCACCCTTCCTTTTGAGAATACTTGTGCTGTGCTAACAAGGTCTGATCAGCATCAGTGAAGCATGTCTGTGTGAGGTAGCACACATTACGCTTCCTAAAATTYTTTGATAATAAGCGAATCACAGAATTACACCATTCAATATTAAGTAAAGTATAATAAGGAAAGATATATCATTGCATTATTAAAAAAATGCTAAAATAAGCTGGTGAATAGTCTCAAACAGTGAAAGGATGACTGAATTTTAACCTATTTTAAAGTATATTATCAACAGAGTTTAGACCTTACATACTGAAATTAATGTGTTTGTGATTTCTTAAAAATAAAACTTTTCCTCATGTGTTGTGTCCAACCCTGTCCTGTCTACTATAACCCAAATCAAAGCAACAATACAGCATGGGCACTTCTCTTGTGGCACTTCAAGAACCACATATGGAGTTATATGACAACCATCTCTTCTTTTCATGCAGAACATAAATAATTCACATGGTTGTGTTTCTTGGCATACACAAATACCTCAGAAAGTTCCAGGTGCTCAGTAAAAATACAAAAACCCAGAAAAATGGTCTTGTAAGTTGCTTCTGACTTTTAGACTGGGGGCTGATCCACTCTGCCAGACCTACACTGACCACAATAAAATCTGAAGATCTCTTGCTCTAATTCATTGGATTTTCCTAGCCTAGGTAAGAAACAGGTTGGCTGTCCTGCTTCCAGTTCCAGAAGTATGTGCCACACTGTATTTACAATTGTGACTCCTATTGTCACCACAAAAATGATTAAAGCTATGCACATATTAAATATGCTAGGGGTCTCATGGAACAATCAGATGATGGATCCACTGTGTTTAGTTTTTTTTCTGTATTTCTCTTGTTTTTACATCAAAATGCATCAAAAACAAGAACACTGCCATACATAAAGCAAGGGCTTTCATCCTAGGGGGTTTTATACTARACTGCATTCCACTTTATATGTTGAAACTATACTGTTGTATACTGCAGTGAGCACCTCCTTCTACACACTACAGTACCTTCAGATTACACAAAATGTGTAAAATACAAGCCAGATTTCTTTTTCTCTCAATCTGAGGGGAAATATTCCAAGTCGGTGAACATGTTTTTTCCTTGAATTATAAAAGGAGCCAAAGAATAAAGATATAAAAGAAMATAAATTATAACAAGAGTATGTTATGTACAGGATTTACATGTCAAAATTTTGGGGYTTGAAGTAATTGGAAAAGAACATGAATTACACATCAAAGTGTCTCTGCGATTAGCATGAGCTGATAGTTTTCTGCTGTTTTTGTTTCAATATTAATTTGAGACCTTGCCCAATAACATCCACACAAACTTGCTAAGAGTCAAAATGGGGGACCTATCCTGAAAACTGGAACTAACAACTTCCCAGCATCAATGAGCTTCTCAATCCTGCAGCTGTTTTAAAAAGCTTCCTCCCAAAGGCACATTTAGAACGAAATTAAATGCAACTTTGACTTAATTAACGTTTTAAATGATAATGAATACAATGTAGATTCATAGAAGGCATTTACATTGCGTTATAAAACTGATAAAAATTTAATAACTCTTTGTTAATAAGTTATGTCGCTCCAGACACATAAAGCCTAAGGCAGTCAATGCTGTAGTCTAGGGTCTAATCCAGGTTCCTAATGCAGGTGGTATAAGGAGGCAGGAGACTGACTTGACACTTGACATTTGCTCTAAGCCTGCTCTGGATCAAGCCACTGCTTGTTCATAAATACTTTACTTCATATAGTAAAGGTCAGAATTTGGGCTCAAGGCAGGGCTATGACAGAAATGCTCAAGCTGAAACCGAGCCAGCTCTGGCATCTGTCGCTTGAAATAGCTGGGAAGCAGTGGAGAAGGAGACCAAACCGGCCAGCATCTGTCCCACACCAAGGAGGTAACAGGAAGAATCTGCTGCCTGGTGGTAAGAAACTGTCATGGTGAGTTTCATGACAACCAGCCACACTCAGGAACTAAAAATGCAAGCATAATTTCCATGTCACCTTGCATAAGACCCTCTGCTAAATTCTCTCCACAGGATGCAGACAGCATCTTTCCTAGCTTGTACCCATAAAAGCAAGCCACTCACTAGTYCCTTCCTGTGACCCTGGCAAGAATCACTACTCAACATAAAGGCCTAAAGGAACTAAATGCAGACTTCTTGATCTTTTCTTCCCCCACTATCCCAATTCTTCAAAGGTTTCACTGCTAAACATAGCAGTGCCTCCACCCCATGATGATGTGAGAGTTCATCTCCTTGTCACAGACATCACAAATTGGGCAGAGCTCACTCTCATCAGCATAGGCGTAGTTGCCTATTGCAAATRCTCATTGTTTCATGTCACTTTTCCCCCCTTTGTAATTAATGTTGTCTCTTCAGTGTCTGAAGAGGAAACACAAAAGGTCACAGTGCACTCATATATATGAAGAAAGTGATGCAATRGATACTTGGAGTCTCATGAGGGGCATATACCAGCCCATTCTGATCACTGCTTCTGTACCACTGTTACCAACACAAAGAGAAGTCCAGTTAGATCAAGGAGAGGATCATCTGGAGGGCTGGACATCAGGAGGGCTAGAAAGGCAGACAGAGGGCTGCCATATTACATTTCACTGCAAGTGAAACCACTGTTCCAGCAAGYAGTTCTTGAATGCTAGTTAACACTGTGATTGCACTTACTGAGTCAATTTATCCCATCCTCATAGTGGAAACACCTGCACACATCTTTGTATGATTGCAACAAGGAGAAGAAGATGGAAAGAAAGTAGGTGATGCAGAATTGCCAATATAAATTAAGCCTGAAAGTAGAAGAGTAATTTCCAGTCCCAGGAAAGCAGATCTCAGAGTGTCTGGCTTCTGATTTGCCAGTACCAGGCTATGGAGCTGGCTGCAGATACGGGGATCTCCAGCACATACAAGCTTTGACTTCATGACAGTGGCTACACCAAAGGACCTTCTATAAAACAAGACTCTGGGATTCTCCCACAGTGGTATTTTTTTCAATAGTTCCATTATCTGGTTTTATAGGCTTTAAAACCCCACTGTCCAGTTATCAGCTTTCTCAACACTGGTTCATTCTCAGAAGGTGGCTAAGGAAGGTTGATTCCCTTATTCCCCAGCAGCAGCTGTTAAGATGTATATGCTTGATTTCTTTTTCACTTGTAGTGGGCTTGTATCTTCAGTGAGTATCTATCTACTCAATAGTATTCTTTTCTAAATAGTATTCTTTTCTAAAAACTGGCTACTTAAACACAGATACCCATTTTTACATTATTTTCAGTATTTTGAAAGGGGAAACATAGTCTTGTAGAGGTATTTAGAACCAACATCATAGTCATGTCAGTTCTCAGGAATGCACCACTGAAACTGATGTAACTGAAGCAAAAATCTGTCACCCTAAAAGGACAGGAWCTGGAATCAGTTTTACATAAATCAGTATTTCACACACAGTTCCTTTCATGGGCTTATTATTTATATTCTCTGTGCCTTTGAATCAYCAAGAATTTATTTGCACTATGTCTCAGTCTGATGCTACATTTTCATTAATCTCATTAAAAAAAAAAAGTTAGACAATACAACATAGTGCTCTCTCATTGTCCAGTATACAAAGGTGGGGTCATTCCACAGAAGTGAGCTGTAAAAAACACAACAATCTGATTATAATCACTTGTTTAGGACCTTATGCCATTTAAAAAGGAGAGCATCTGTCCTTCCTTTCCCAATTGTTTTCATTTCCAAGACCCAATTGCTTATTAATTCTTTCAATCTCCTTCCTCAAAACATTAAAAACATACTACTGGCTTTTTGTGCACAACAAAGATGAGACAGTGTGACCACAGAGAGGTCAGTGGATTATATAAAAGAGAAAGCATTTATGTAGCATATCCAAAAGTAAGATTTTCAAAGCAAACAGGTCAACTTCCCTCCTGTGGCCACTGCAGAAGTCTCACAGCTCAGAAAAGGTGTATAGAGGGAGAGAGCAGTGGTAYTACCCCACCTTGTCATAATCAGGGCATTATAAATATAATGTAAAGGCAATGATATTCATAGATGGATTGAGCATCTTTTAGTCTCTAGCTGCCACAAGGTGGTATACACATCCTGTGAAAGGAAACCCAYTGTTGCTAAAGGGTGAACAGAAAATTCTAGCACTGAAAGTTGTCTCCTGACAGGTCACATACCTGCCCTTCCTGCACCTCAGCTCATGCATGACATTAAGTAGTTCTTGTCTTGGCTGTTACAGCAGGACTGGGGAAGTAGAAAYAGAATATGCTGGCTTTTCAGCCAGTGTTTCAGGAACCTGGGACTTARTAACTGTCAACTCATTTAGAAAAGGCCAAGCATCATTATAGAACTGATGAGTTTCAGATACACTGACCAATGTCTGTGTGTGTTACACATCCACTTCCCTGGATAAATCAGTAAGTTATACATCATTTCAACTCYCAGTATAGAATTTGGCTTTTTCAGTTGTAAAGACACAGAGTCTGAAGTAATAGGTCAATGAAGAAGCTGGAGCTTTTCTTGGCCTAACTTTCTAAGGTCACATCACCAGTCATAGTTTCAGCACAGYTTACTAACCTTGGTACCCAAAATGTTCACCTAACCTTGCAGAACGTGATTTTAGGTCCTCTGAGAAAGATTSAGCTGCTAACTTGTCTGTACAGAATAAAACATGTGCTGACACTAGAGAACTATATGGAATAGATGGCTTTAAACTGGATCTGGCACACAGGCAGATACATGCTCTGCTTCTTTCAAAAGTTAAGCTTTTTCCAACTTGTCTTAGCATGGTCTTTCCATGTAAGAGTCYGGGCTGAACCCTGAATTCAAAATGTAGTAATAATTCTTCTTGCCTTTTGTCTCCAGAGATCCCTGATATTCACCAAAGGAAAAGTCTTCCCATAAAGCTTCTCAGAACTACCAGAGCATGCCAAAGCATGTTTTCTTACAAGCTGAATTARAAATGTCTGGGCCTAATATCAAGAATATCCTTGAAAATTTATATTCCCGTGGCAGTGGGTGCAGCAACAACTTTAGGAAAGGAAGCACAGCCATATGGTGATGGAGAAACACAGAAATGAAACGGTTCAGGTTAAGATTCTGTCTGTATCAATTAATCACTTGAATGGCACCCCCCAAGACTTGGCACAGACCTAAGCAGAAACATCACATTTGTTAATAACATAATTTCATTGTATGAACCACCCCAGGTTTTTCAGTGGCYAAGTGCTTCTCTTCACTCTAACTACTTGAGTCTCCAGTGCAAAAAATACTTGGACCATTTGCTWTTCATGTAGCAATCTACCAAATACAGCTAAACCTGAAAACATGTAGACACATAAAAAGACTTAAAATTCTCTTTCCTCACATTTAGAAAAATTATAAACATTTTTTCCCAGAAAACAGCCTATAAACTCAAAAGCTCTTTTAATGTAATTATACTTAATCCAAATATAATTTTCGTTTGCTGAAAGTAAAAGCAACAATGAGAGAGACTCATTCACAGTGGAAAATACACTGCAAGTGTTACTTTTTCTGCAGATTATACAATTGAAAGATTAAATCCTGTGTATACCATTAAATATGTAAATTGGTATCTTCTACTCAACATCCAATTTTTAGAAACAGCACTAATTCTTACAAAAACTACCCATTGTTTCAAGAAGTTTCATACAATGGCCTGTGATTTAATTTACCTTGGAAAAAAAAGCCCGCTTTTATAATCAAAAGTAGTTAAAAAAAAAAAAAAAAGGAAAGAAAGAAAGAAGTACATTAAGCAATTGTAGAAGCAAACCAACTCAACTGGGGCACCACGACCAAAGCAAGCCCTGTAATAGTATAATGACCTTTAATGAGTGTCTGGGGAAACAATACAGTCATAGCATAAAAGACAAAGGGCAAAACCCATCATGGCTCCACTGACACTAATTTAAAATGATTTTCAGAACAACTAAAGAATGTAAGAGAGGTAATCTGATCCACCAATCTGACCTCACTTTGATTCTGGGGCCCTGCTGCTGCCATTTCTAATTGTCAAACACTCTACATTTCACATCTGCTCATATTTAATGAAAAGCTGACTCTCCCCCCCCAATTCTTGGAGCTAACTAGCTCTGTCAAGATGGGCATCGTCCGACCCCTGTGCGCTGCAAAGCAAACACACTCATTTCTATTGAAGCCCTGCCAGTGCAACGTTGCGTGCATATATATATATTTTAATTGGAAAAGAAAGGCTTATGCTGCTTTGCAAAGAGTGTGAATTGGTATTGATTTTCGTACTTATTATTAACAGTCAAAGGTGACTAGTCTCACAAGGGGAAGACTGAGATCTCTTTTGATTTGATGGAGTGATGAAGGGGGRAAAAGGCCCTTGAAGTATAGGATGCTAAAAATCCTCCAAGCTGTCAATATCACTTATCCTTCAAAATATAACATAGCTCTAGCATGTTTAGCAAAAAGCTTTTGTTGGAAATAATACCATTATTGTRGAGAGTTTTGGCTCAGCAGGCAACACAATCAAAAATGTTTACTCTATCTGCCTCTGCAGAGTCTTAAGTGGACTTGAAAGCTATGGTAAACCTACAAATTAGTTTTTCTTTCTTTGCCAAACAGTTCTACTGGCAGAAATTTTACCCACTTGCAGGGGACATATTAATTTATTCTAATGTGGTTGCTGTTAGCACCAGTGCCAGGACCCAGCCACATATTCTCTGTACCTGTACTCATACAAACTCTACCAGGCATGGTGTTACTGAGGCTGTTACACTGTACAAAAAAACTGCCTGCAGCAATTCTCAAACAGGAAGGTTTCTTGTTCACTTTTCTTAACAAAATATGTTTTGCTACATTTTACCCTGATAAAAATCTTGTTAAAGGATAAAACCTCCTGTGATTCTGAACAGGACTTAAAACTAGGAACCATCCACCTTATGGYGATACAGGAGTTCTAACCAAGCAGATAGCTAGGATTTTCAGGGAGTTTATACAAAGAGAGACACCATTTTTGGTAAAATCTCCAAGAAATCCTATTAGAATACCTTTAATTAATAYGGTCTTCAGACAAAAGAAATGCAACAATTATGGGATTGTTATACTTCTAACTGGAAAAATAGTTYATCAATCAACATAGTTAAAGCAAAATCATTCACTGCTTGGACTACACACTGCAATACATATGCTTCCAAAAGACAACCAGGTGCCTAATCTAAAATCCTCATTATAGTCCTCATAGCAGAAGGCACTTTCGTCCACAGTGACTTGCCTTGGAAAATGGACATGCTTCCTGAACAAAACTCTCATCTATTCTCATAGTTCTATCTGAATAATTTTATGGCTTTTTGTTGCTATTTGGGTAGTTAAAGGAAAACAGCTCCTGTCCCAAGACATAGTTTTGCCTGTTAAGAATGACTAAAGAGGATAAGAAAATGAAACAAAAAACAAAAAGCTATTTAACAATCTTCCTCAGTTGCTGACATCACACAGATAATCCAAGGTTTGGAATCCCTACAGTTTGTCAGAAGAACTAATGGCCATGCAGAATTGTTCTAGGTTCCCTGTCTTCTCCCTCTCAACTCTGATTTTTCAAAAGTGCTTGCAGGGCACACTCCAGAATGTTACTGTCCTATGGAAACAGGGTCTACATTTAATTTCAAAACATKTGTACCAGGGATTTGCATCAGCCTAATTTTTCTAAAGAGGCACTACAAGAAGTACAACCATTTTTAGAAAAAGTACAAACATTTCAGTATTAAATGGAAGGTCCTGCCTTACTGAGAATGAAGAGTTACAAAAAAACCTAAAGATAAAAGTAGCAGCACAGAATAGAATACAGTTCAGCTACTACCTTGTATCCTGTATATTTTTTCACTCCCATTGTATGGTGCTCTAGTGCCAGCATTATCAAAGCTACCCACTTGGCACTAGTCACAGATTTAGACACGGGTCTGGTCCTCCACTGAAACACTTATTGCTTAATTAATGACAATTAATTATATAAATATTATCTGAATTAAGTAGAAAAAGATGTCACCATACTGCACCACTAAGGTCCTACAGGCTATTGCAAGAGGATGCTTCATAAAGAGCACACAAAGCAAAATAATGATTCACAATTTTTTGCATTAAAAGTAGAAACAGAAATATAAATACAGAGCTGTAATCAAAATTTGGGGTTGATTTTTTTAAAAAAAGCATCAGCCCAGTAAAAACTCACAGAACTACAATGCACGACACAAGACAGGGATGATACCACAGACACCACAGACATGGAACAGCATGTGTYGGTGTTAAAACTTACAGGCACGTAAACTGGTGGAGCAATCATTAACAGAGACAGAAGAAAGTGGGAAGGCTCTCTCAAGGGTGTCCATGTTACTATGTACACTGCCTGACATGCAAGAGCAGTCACGCTCAGAGCGTCCGCAATCAAAACAACATGCCAGTCTCATTCTCTTGTAGATGGACATCTTGGCTATAACCATGTGTTGGATGGGAGGAGAGGAAGAGCAGCAGGTTAATGGCAAGGTTATATATATAACAAGGCAGCTGGAAGGTAATTTAAGGGATTTAATACAGGCCTTAGTTAATGTTAACAGTCTTGACCCAGGAAAAAAAAATGCAATGAGATTATTGATAACACTTTGGCTGTACATTAAAAGTAGGGCAAAAGATTAATTGGTCTTTATTTCTGTTCAGTGTTAGAGGGTGACCGCAGTCGTGGGGAAAAATTACTRTTTACAGTCAAGTGTTTGGATCAAAATAGAACACAGTAAAAGCACAGAATACTAAGAATATGCTTTTCCCTTGGCACAATTAATACCACTGGGTTAAAATGAAAACAAAAGTTGCTAGTCCATTAGATGTTTCCTGTAAAAATCAAGAGATTTCTTTATATATAAATATATATATGTATGTATACACACACAGAAACACGCACACACATATATTCTTACATACACACGCTCATACACACGTATGCATTATACATACACACACATATATATACATATATAAAAATTAGTTTCTTCTTAAATGTATTATAATAATTTTTCTGTATTAAACTGTGCCAAGGAACTCCTCTACTGCAATTAATCACACATTATTAAAGAGTTACAAGATGTTAWTAAAATTTTCCAAAAAAATTGATTTTGCTTACATTATATCTTCAGGAATTCAAATTAACTCTTGACAGAATACCAAAATTTGCCCATATAAGAGACAAAACTAAAAATGGTAAATATGCTGGACATTAAGATCAGTTCACAAATAAGGCATCACCAAAAGCACACAGAGCATTGGTCCACTGAAACATGCTGAACCAATCATTGGCATGGTTTCTGCTCTGGATTCAAAAGTATRCCAATCAAGAACAAAATAACTGAATGTAGAATTAGGTATTAGTTCCAAAACAAGTGCCAGGTTAGACACTTCAGAGCACCTTCATCTTTCAGTCATCTGAATGTCCCTGTGATGCATTTCTAGAAATATAGAGCATCCTATTTTATAAATGCGTGTATAATTACCATCCTGGAATGTCATCTGAATGAATCAGGTATGTTTACATCTCAAGAAATCCAAAGGCCATTTAGATTGTTTCACATGTTGCACTGAACCAACTTTTGGTAATGGTTTAGATTGAACTGACTCAATTATACTAAAAACAAAACAACACTGACAGGCAAAAACRAAACCTTAAAAAGCAAATGCAGAAAAAAGGTAGTGTTTCTCTGGCCTGTACCTTCAGTTTAGGATGTCTTTTTTTGCATTATGGTAATGACATTAAATTTAAAAGAATTTTTTTTTCCAGTTTCTTAATCCCACAGTCACCAGGAAAGAGGGATTGAAATCACTCAAATGGGTCAAGTCCTGTTCTAAGGCCTTGATGGCTTGCCATACAGTATACTTGTCAAGCAAGGGTAACATTATGATTGTGGAAAACAGGCATTGAGGGAGATGAATGAGTGATCTCTTCAGCAGCGACTCCATTCCTCTAAAACTTTGCTCACATGACTAATGCCATGTTCTTTTAGCATCCTAGTAGAGTTATCTTACAGCTGTTCAGAAATTCATCATGCAGCATCAGGCTTGTTCATTGCATAGTACATCATTCCTCAGAGCTTGGCTTTTAGTAAGAAGGTTTCCACTGCAGCTTTTGATGCATACACATTCAAACTACACAGAAAATTCAAAACAGCATTTTCCCGTGTTTTCCCTCTGTCTAACTCTTCCCAACACATTCTTTGAAAAGTTGGACAGCAAAAGAAAAGTGAAATAAGTTACCAAAAGTGTGACAGTCTTTCCAGTATGCCTATTGTCTTATTTTTTAAGAAATGAAAGAAAAATAAAGGGCATTTGTGAGACACACTATCAAGTAGGTGAGTGAAAAAACCAGGCCCATTTTGCTGTGATTATAGCTGTTTTGAAGGACTTTTTCTAATCAAACACTGTAGCAAAACAYACTGCTCAGAAATTCTCAACTGCTATGTCGTTGGTTAGTAACAGTCCCTGGTTTTCATTTACTTCTGGCCACATCTTGTCAACAGTCAATAATAGGATAGGACACGTTTATGAAAATTAAAAAGAAATCATCCTTAAGGGCAAAGAAGGCTGGGGAGGAAAACTTTTTGTATCGTTTTCATCAGACTTAAACCAATAAAGTTGGGAATTTAAGGCCTTCTCTTCAATAGGGGAAGGACATGATGGCGTTTCTCAAAAGCAATGCCCTTCAGGGACTGTTTTTAACTATTGTTGTCAGTTGTTCTGGAGATCATGCATCATTTGAATATTTCACATCATTAACATGCAGGAAACAGGCTTGGACCTGGAAACATAAGTAGCAGAAAGGACTTGCCATAAGGGTTTTAACCAGTATATAAGCAACTGCATATCAGAGCAATAACTTTTGGAAAGAAAACATGCTGTTACTCTTCATTCCTTTTATACAATCAGTTACATTCACACCAAAAACAATACTCATTTCAAATAAAACAAAACACACATTATTAGTAGGGATGACTAGTGACAAGATCAAAGACAGGACAGAAATGATTTTAAATGGTTCAGCCACACACATACTATTTTCTATAAAACTTCCATAAACATTAACAGAAAATGGGAACCATCAGAGAGACAGGGGGACCTTAAGAACAGCCTCTGGATGTGTGTTAAATTTAATTGACACCTGTAGAACCTGCATAAGAATCAACTAATTTCTATTCCTAGGTGTGTTATAAATGTTGAATAGAATTGTAATTTGATACTGGGGAAAACAAAAGYTGGGACGTAAAGGAAACTACTTCCCTATTTTCAATTGTATAATAAGTARGAAAAAAAYCAAGAAGAACAGATCCTTCTAYTTAATATGATGACAATYRCACAACAATTGTAAAACTAACTAGTAAAAATATCAGGGGAAGTTTTTATGGACATTAAGTTAAGACTGCTTAAATAWTTTACAAAACAAGGCACATATGAACTACTCATTAAGAGCAAAAGGAGAGCAAAGTTTCTTTCAATTAYTTATAAAGTAAATACTTCTAGAAACTTTTAGATGCCATTTTTCTCGGAAGGCACTAGCCTTCCATTCYATAAAAGAAAGAATATTTCCCCAGATGTCTAAGCTTCTCACAATACCTTACTTTCTGATCTSAAAAAGTCAAAAAGTCCAGTTAAAATGTGTAGATTGTCTGGATCTGAAGTGTTACTTAGAGTTCACTAACAGTAATGGGAAATATTTCCAGCTGCAAAAATAAACAAAGGAAACTGCAGATTATTCCTCTACCTAAAACGTCAAGGAACAGCTCCTTTTTTTTTTTTTTTTAATATATATTTTTTTTTTCCTCCTTAGAGAAAGCAGAACAAAGTATTCCTTCTTTCCTGAGTAAACCAGAGGCTGTCCCCCATCCTGGTGCTGCTCCCGTCACTGCGGCGCTTCTCCCTGGGCTCAGCGCAGAGCTCCGAGGACATCTAGTGGATCTCCCTCAGCTAGCASCAGCAACGGGAGCCTTCCTGACCACCGAATGGTACAAAAAGGTCCCCAAAACACTTCAGAATTGAAATGCACGGTGTTATTTCAATTCMTCGAGCTCTCACGATCCGAACTACGGGTGAAAAATCATCAGCATTAAAGGGGCGGCCGGAGCGGTGCGCCCGCCTGTCGGCAATGCTGGCCAGCATCGTGAGACTGAAACACGGACAGGACTTCCCCAGCACAGTTTCAGTTTCCTGAAAAATACAGCAGCGTACCTTAAACTGCTTGTGAGAGTTTATTAACCTCACCACAACAGGCAAATCTATCCCTCCCTTATCTAATTTTTACAAGACGACTTCAAGACTTAGCAAGTGAGCTTGTTCACTCTCTTGCAATTTMTGCCATCAAAGACAACTGGTCACTCGTTTGCTCCTGTTCACATGGTGCTGTTCTATGTCAAAACTTTAAAAACAGCACGAGATCTGAGTGGACATTTTGCCCTATTTTAGTAGATATAAGAATTACTCACAGGTTTTGATGTAATGGCATATTTATAGACCAATTCATTTTAATTTTCAAATCTGATCATGACCTTTCCTTCATTACCTTACAGAAGACTCTCAGCCAGTGTACTTTCAAAGCAAACTGCATTTCTAAACAAACTTAAGCTATTGGGGAGATGGAAAAAAAAACCAAAACAAAACTATATGACCTTTTCCAATTCTTTCACAGCATGAAGAACTCCTTTACTTGTTTATTTATGAATTTCTTTAGTCAGAAAGGTCTCAACATAAGAACAAGTTTTAAATAAATACATTGCTCCAGATAAATACAGATTACTTCCAGTATTTTGTCTCAGCGTCAATAGGAGTCACCATTTCATCCACAGGAATTTATTTATTTGTTGTATTGTTGATTCTTATCATGCTGACCTGTTTCTGCTTTTTCCTGCTGCTTCATCTTTCTGCTGCATCATTCTACTGGCTAAAAATAAATGTTTGGAGAAATTTCTGTTTTGTCCTTGAATATTTTCTTCCAGAACAGGATCTCAATCCTTTAGTTTGCAAGCACCACAATAAAATAAAYAGTAAATAACAGTAATCATAATGCAGGCCACAGTAATTTGAAGAAGGCCAGAACTTTRTCAAAAGCATAAATTATTCCTTGATTCTTTGCATGATCCTACAGTGTGTAGAGCTGAGAGGGGAAAAAATATCTCAATTCTGATTAAGACCTGAAGTGTTTTCACACCATAAATTCAGAATCTCTGGTAAAATGTTGAAGTTCCATGGCCTCCTTTACTTAGAACAGCTGCTGTTACACAGGAAAGGTACAGCCTCAATCTGGCACTGCAGCTACAAGACACTTGATCCCCCTTGCTCTTTTGAAAGAACAAGCCCATATAATCCCAACACTGGCCTCTAACCAGTACATTTCTTCGCAGCATTTGYAATTCTAAGCAGCAAATTCTTTCCATGTCCCAAATGCTGTATTTACCATATGTGTACACACAAAGTGGCTGATGAGAGCCTTCCTAGATTCTGTACACTTTTAAGTGGCATGACCTAGATTGACATGAAGTGGTCCATAAAGCTCATATTCTCTATATAATAGTACTGTAAAATTTTACAGCTAAGGCCCTGAAAAGTCAGTGTGTGTCTACTTATGTAAGCAATGTCAAAACCAGCAAGCTCAGGAAAATAGTCACTGCAGCTTGCTTCCTGTTGAAGATATCTCTGGGTTTATCCAYTTAAAACCATGCTTCTAATTCAATGTCCAGCTTTCCCCCGTAACTGGGGAGAAAAAAGTTAGATAAGGACAGTAAAAGACTGCTGTGCTACTCATTGTGTCAGCTTTGTGATGGAAAGGACAAAGAACCGAAAAACTAAACAGGGACCTGGCAATTGAATTGTATTTAACCAGGCACAGAGCGCTATCCTGGCAAATACCCCAGCCTACAGTATCCCTAAAAATCCAGAATAATTTCAAGAAAATACTATTGTCAAGATCTCATTTTCATTTAAGGACAAAAATTAAGCTTGTGGGGAAAAAAGGGAAAATAGGTGGAAGAAGGGGAAACTGCTGTATTTTCTTCAGTGTCACCCTAACCTCCATTGGTGTAAACGATGAGAAACTTGTGGGTATGACGTCACTGCTACATGCAACATAAATAAAGAAAAGAACCAAAATACTGAACAAAAATACTCTCTGCTAGAGAAAGACAGGTTGGACCGTACTCTGGGCTACAGGGAACCCATTTTTACTCACAATAGATCACTATCAGTGTGCAGTTAAAATATAGTAGGGGCCGTGTTCCAAGGCAGCAAGAGGAAAAATAAATCAAAAGTTTGTCAATTGTCATCGATTACAAGAAATTCCTTCAAACACATCAATGTACACATGATCTGTCCCCTCTGGGGTTCAACCCCCACCGTTCACAGCAAGCACTGTCACTGGAAAAAATATATAGAGAATTAGACTGTAGCTGTTGCACAAAATTAAAGAAACAGAAGGAATAGGTCATTCAGTTTMGAGATTTCATCCCAATGTGGTTGTGTTTTATATCAATAGACACACATATTTGGCCTCTTGCTGCAAAAACTGTAGTTAAATGGAATAGGAAAGAGATTGAAAACATTAAAAAAAATAACAATCTGCACATAAAATTTCCACACAAGTATTTCTTTGGACAATATGCCATCAGCATTTGTGTGTTATTCAGGGAGTGGGATGGGTAAGGAGAAAGGGATGGCAAAGAAACTGCAAAAGGAAAGCAGGATTACATGAGTTATCCTCTTCCTTGTAGAAATGTACTGATCTGCCCTGAATTATTAATATTAGGTATAACAAGTTTGGGCAAATGGCTATACAGGTCAGACCCACGCTTAGACCCCAACAATACCCCAAGCTAATGTTCAGAAAGTATYTGAATTGAAGTGCAACCTCAGATGCATTATTAAAGAATGTGTGTTTTAAGCATTATGGGAAGCTGTTTTAATTAGAGCCACCATAATTAAGTTTTCCATGTAAAGATAGTCTTCCAYATTTAATTCACCTGAATGTGTCAATATTTTTATATACAACCTTTCCTTTCATCTTACATAATTTCCACATTCAGCTGCCTCTAATTACTAAGTTACTCAYTCATTAAAGCATGTATTTGTCATGTAGAACTGTACAGATGCATGTGTATGCAGTGTTCAAAAATCAAATTGGCAGAGTGACATACTACATGCTGACAGAGCAGTTGAGTTTCCTAATGCAATAGGGAAAATTTTTCTCAATTTATGCTTTGTTTTGGTTAGAACTGTATTTTTAAGATCAATGATTTGCATTATTTACAGATGGATAACACGGCTAAGCTTTTTCAAAAGTGATTAGTGATTTGAAAACTGAAACATTCTGCGTGAATAACAGACTGCACTAAAGACTTACCTTAAAAACAAACCCCAACAGCAGGTCCCATAAAAGGGATTTCAAAATTCYCAACAAAATTTTGAGAAACAAAAATCACTAATTACCATTGAAATTTTTCATTTCATTTTTTCTGCTGACTGACAGCTCTCTAAAAGCAAAGTAATTGCCTTATTTCTGATACTTGTGAACATGCTCCTCATTGAAGCTGTTCTCAGCTCTACTTCAGGCTGCCTGCTATCATGGTATCTGCGACCCCTTGTGTGTCTAAGAAACARGAGGGGAGAGGGCAGACTGATGAGCAGGGAGACAATGAAAGGGAAATTCAAGATTTGATTCTCACTGACCATTATATTCCTCACCTGACGCAGAGGATTCCCTCCTTAGTGTTCAGTGCTCACTGCACCAGCTCTGACAGCCACCTCCTTCTTCTGCCTCACTAACTCAGTCATTTGGTTTGCTCATCTGACCAAACCCTTKCATTTATTGGACTGATATGTTGTGACCATGCCATTTGTAACCCTTCCCTCTGCTACCTACAGAAGTTGTTGCTCTTGTCTCTCCATGGCCTTACTGCTGGTAATAKCCACTGTGTTGGCTGGGTCATACCCTGTTTCCTCCCACGTTTCAAAATACTGAGAATCTTACCTTGATTCTCATTAATGTATAATAAAGGGCCCTTAATCTTTATAATGTGAGTTCCTGATTCCTATCTTCTAACAGATGACAATGAAAAGTGTAGTTCTCACATTTAACTGACAGATCTTTGGGATTAGTTTTTTTTAAGCAGACATGTTAAAAAAGCATACACCATGTGAAGGAAGAGTAGAGAAGAAAATAAAAATAGGTTTGTTTTTTTTTTTTCATGACAAAACCAGATAAAATTAAGCAGGTAACATATTTCTCTTTAACTGTTGAGTAATTTGGAAAAGATATTTCACTTGAGAGTTACAGGCACCCTGAGGCATCTGTAACTGGCTTTACCAGAACTTACTCAGCAGACTCATTGGCTTTGGCAGCAGTTCAAAGGTCACATTCTCACATGGATAAACTGTTCTTGAACAATTTTTTTCCAATATGTTAGGCAAGGCATACATTCCTTCCACATCAGGCATGCTTTCCATGTGCTTTGCTCTCCTTGTGGCTACTGGGAAGATAAATACCATTTTCTGTCAGTTCCAGCAGCTTTCTCCCTAGCACACTGTTGTTCCACACTCTTGGTGCTTTGGAGGAGAGGAGTTTTTTTTAAAATCTCCAGCAGTAATTTTTTTTTTTTTCCTTTTTGAAAAGGTCTTCAAGAGTTCATCCATTTCAGGTACTCCAAAATGCAAAGAATGTTCAGCTTAGGCTTTCTTCCATCCTCTATAGTAGTGCATTGATAACACAGACTCAAGCTATAAATAAGAGCTTTTYCCCTTTTAAAAGTAATGGTAAAAAGGCATGATCCAACTCTTCTGAGATCTTTCAATTCACCTAATCAGTACTTTTGAACTGAATGATCTTTTTCATGGCAGAATACCATGGAATACATGTAAATATTTCTATATTCAATGAGAAATTGATTCCTGAATAATTTTGCTATCGGTATTACAAATATGCATTGGTCAAACACATCTTTGGTCGAAGTRTGGTTGTGATAGTTCCTTTCACAAGATAGCTCCTGTGAAAAAGGTCCTTTCAATGTACATGGGCAAAATGCTGATTGCTACATATTTATCGAAATTTACAGAAATTCAGAYGCAAAGTCTCATCTCCATTCAAAAACTCAAGAATTTCCTAATGAAAACCTGGCCAAACAGTTTAAGAACTAAACTAAACSTAACATTAGAAGCTAAAAGGWTATATGTAAGAGGCACTAATATTTWATTTCTTCCAGACAACCCCTTTCCTCCAGTAAAACTGTTAATTTATTTCAACACAAAATTATTTTAATAGATACATGATAAAACATAATTCCCTACTTTCTTCTTTTGCAGAACTGGGTTCACCAAGACAGACAAAAGTTCTTTACTTTACAGAAAACTACTGAAATTACTGAATTTCTGCATGTTATGAATGAGAGAAAAACTTCACTGCTTGCTAATTCTTAACTCAGAAACCTCCACTGTTACATATAGCTTGTCTTAATTCTTCAGTTTTTGTTGGCTTTGGACTTAAACTCACTTTTTAATGAAGACACAGGTGTGAGTGGTGTGAAATGTAATAAAACATATGGACTTCAGAAACCCAAACACACTTACTATGTTGTCTTGCATTTATTTCTTAGCTTTTCTGTACCACTGTGTAAAACATGTAAATGCATGTACAGGTATTCTTCAGGGCTGAACAGTTCATGAAAAGGAGAGGAAGGGAGGGATAGAAATATTACTTACGCCGTTTGCAGCCACATTTTTTTATCCTTTTGGGATCCGTGATGTCATCATGACAGGCCTTGCAGTAAAAATATGCCCTGGAGAGACAGAATGGAAACACTGACACATTCCTTAATCCATACCAATGAAATTAGTCCCCTATTTYCTCTTGTTGCAGGGACCAATTAATGAAATGCATCAGTGCTAATTTCCTTTAATCTTGGAAAAGGTTTGGACATTTAAAGTAGGAAATATTTGCTGCAAGACCATTAATTTAAACATAAGGCTCCAAATTAGTATTTCTTTTAACAYACTTTTACTGGCAAAGTAATTGGAAGAAYGTATGATAATTATGCCACAGTGTATTAGTTCATTTGTTTTTCATCTTAGGAAAAAGAGCAACCAATGATCAAAAAAAGAATTTTCTGTTCTTATCAGCTATGCCAGGTTGATTTTTATAAAGACTGTCTAGAACCCTGTGCCAGTTTTTCGGGTTGTACATTTGATCATTACTGTATGATTGACATTGTACATTGATCTTTAATAAGGGTAGAAATTGCGACCCTGGGAATTGTCAGCCTGTCAGCCTCMCCTCTGTGCCTGGAAAGATCGTGGAACACACCCTCCCAGAAGCTGTGCTGAGGCACATGGAGCACAAGGAGATGATTCAAGACAGCCAGCACGGCTTCACAAGGGAAAATCCTGCCTGATCAACCAGCAGCTTTCTATGATGAAGTGACTACATCAGAGATAGATGGATAGAGAAGTACTACAGATGCAATTTATCCAGACTTCTGTAAAGCATTTGACGTGGTYCCCCACAACATCCTCCTCTCCAGACTGGAGTGATGGATTCCATGGGTGGATTAGGAATTGGTTGGATGGCCACATCCAGAGGGTAGTGATCAATGGCTCAGAGCCCCACCAGGCACTAGGAACAAGTGGTGTCCCTCAAGGTACTGGGACCAGTGTTAGGTAATATCTTCATTAATGGCACAGGCAGAGGCATCAAGTGCTCCCTCAGCAAATTTTCAGATGGTAACAAGCTGAGTGGTGGTGWTTCCACACCTGACAGACAGGATATCATCCAGAGGGACCGTGACAAGCTCAAGAATTGGGCTCTTGGTAAACACATATGGYTTAAAAAGACCAAGTGCAGGGTCAGGACAACACCCAGTACCAGTCCAGGGGGATGAACAGATCCAGAGCAGCCCTGCTTTGGAGGACTGGGGGGGGGCTGGTGGATGAGAGGCTGGACACAAGCCAGCAGTGTGCACTCACAGCCCAGAAAATCAAAAGTGTCCTGGGCTGCATCCAGAGCCACGTCTGCAGCAGGACAAGGGAGGGTACTCTGCCCCTCTGCCCCTCATTCTGGTGAGACCCACACACAATACTGCACACAGCTCTGGGGTCCCAGCACACGAAGCACAGGAACCTGCTGGAGTGAGTCCAGAGGAGGCCACCAAGATGGTAAGAGAGACAGAGCACTTCTCCTACAAGGGCTGAGAGAGCCTTTTTCTAGGCTGAGCAACTGGGGTTGCTCAGCCTAGAAAAGAGGAGGCTTCTGGGTGACCCAAGTGTGGCCTTTTAGTAGCTGAAGGGAACTTACAGGTAAGATGGGTATTTACAAAGGCATGTAGAAACAAGGGGSAATGGGTTTACATTGAAAGAGAGTGCATTTAGATTAGATATTAGGAAAAAGATCYTGTCTATGAGGGYGGTGAGACACTGGAACAAGGTTGCACATGGAAGTTGTGGATGYCCCATGCCAGCACAAGGAGAAATAGGAAAGTGAGAAAGGATAAACTTTTTACTTTATATAGGATTTTCTAAATTTTYTGATTTAATAAATATGTATCAGACTGCCCACAGGAGAGTTCAATCAATCATGACTGCCAAGTCAACATATCATGTAAGGCTGCCATGACACATTTCATGCAGATCACCCAGCTGAACTCCAGCAGGACAGTTACAGTTTGCTAGGATTCTTGCTGGCATAGCAAATGAAACATACTTTTTAACCTGATGAACTTTCCCTGCACTTGCCCACACTCAGGATAGGTCAGCTCCCTGGCTATCTTCTCTAGCCCCTCTTATTGCATATTTCTGAATACAATTTGGCAGTAAGAGGCCAAGTCCCCACATTGCAACCACCCATATATTTTGCTGACAGTATGAGATTGTTAGATTGCTACAGCAGTTGGGAGGCCACTGAAACAAAACAATCTACAGTCCAAAATATGAAAAAAACCAAAACCAAACCAGKATTAATACACAGCCTCTGATTAAACACAGCCTTTGGCCCTGCAGCCAGGATGATTGCTACTATTTCTTCTAGGTTAACTAYATCCTGGCCACTGCAGGTGAACTATTCTGGTGGTGAAGTGACCCATCATGAGAAAGACAGCAGGTCTAGCATACAAGAGATGAACCATATCAGTGCTTCGTACTGGTTCAAATACAAATTGAAATTGCAGGGAGACCTCACTGAATGCTATTAACATTTCTAAAAGCAATATAGCATGAAGCTACCCATGGAATAGGTAAGTCCTGAACAGCATACTTTATTTCTTTAAGAAACTTCCAGGTAGATTACTGTTTCAGGCTGTGAAATTGCCTTAAGATTTCCAAGATGCAAAGTGTGAAAGGAAGATGTCTTCTCTGTGCATGTATACTTTCCTGCAGAAAGTTTCTGGTCTTCAAGATAATCACATTCCACTAAAAAGAAAATTAACTTCTTCCAAGGAAACGAGATGAAAGTGTATGAGAAGAAGCCATGAGTCAATGTCAAGATGTAATCCAGGAGGAGAAAACTACCTGAAATTTTTACAGTTTCTCTCCAGTCCAGCTGTAAAACCTCTTTATTAAACAAGAATCAACTACCACAAACAGTGCCTCACAAAAACTTCATCACATGAACTGGTTATTGGACATTTCTAGAGATCATGTTTCTGAAGTTCACTGCARGACAATTGTCCTAAAGGGTACCTTCAATCCTATGTCCAAAGTAAAGAATGAAACCTGAAGTGATTGCTGTAATAAAATTATTCTAGATAATGGGAGTAAATTAAGTGGATTTGAAGAATGTGGGTATCTGATGCTAGTGCTAACATGTAAATGAATAAAGAATAATGAAGATGCAATTCATGTAGTTTGTACTATATTTAAACAGTCAACATTTTATGTGAAGCTATTTACCTAGGCATAATTGTTTGTAGGTATAATTGCCTCTTTTGGGAAAATAGTCTTCTAAAAATGCCACAGTGAGTSTAACAGAAAGAGTAATTGAACATCATATGTTATATTTCATTGTGGGATATATAAATATGAAAAACTTTAGCTTAAGGGAGCTGAAATATCTTCATTAACAAAGCCAGAATAACTTAATATGCATTTCAGGTATAAAATATGTTTAATTAGGCTTTATTAAAAAATTGTTTTTCCCCTCCAGAAGATCTCAATTTTAGACCATATTTCTGACTCTGATTCGTAGCTCAGAGGGTGAAATTAACACTTTTCATAATTGGCTTTGTTAGYTGAAGCACATCTGATAACCATTTGCTTTGCACAGAGCAGCTAAGAAATGTGGCAAGGGAGGCAGGATMTTTCTAAACAAAGCCTTCTGCCAAAAGCCAGGCAGAGTTGGAAATTTGTTTCTTGCTCACTAAATAAAACATGGTAGATGAATGATGTGAAAAATTTGTCTAAACTCCTTAATACAGTTAACTTCTCCCTAACCTTAGCAGTTAAAAATCCTATGCCATTTTACTTACAGTCTGAGAAAAAGTTCAGTGGAGARTGTAAAATGCCTTATAAATGAAAGAAAACCAGCAGCTCAGTAAAGCAGTGTGAAGACTGTGAAGACAGTTCTGTACATTCAACTGGAGAAAAGCAGCAGAGAGGAAAAGAACTGCATGCTGCAAGGCAGAGTCCCTGAGGCAGGGCAGGATGCTCCAGAGGTGGTGCTAGAGATGTGACAGGACAGCAGCACTGCTGCTCTGCATGTTYCACCTGGCCAAAAACTATCCTAGCTCTTTTCAAGAAAAATAAAATTAAAGCTCTCTAAATCTCACTGTTTTGACTTTCTTTCAGTATTCATGGCAACTATGCATGGTTAGGTATTGTTTCACTATATTYAATCCTAAAAGGTTGGAACTTAATAAAGGATATCATTTGAGTATGTCATCATTTTAAGTACAGGTCTAGTTAAAATACCAAACTCATGGAGAACATCTGATTGCATGAATCACAACAAAGATACAAATTATGAGGAAGGACTCAGCTGCAAATATTCCTTTTCTTCTTTTCTTTTTTAACCGTAAGGACATTGAATATTTTCCCCTGAAAAATTCTTTCATCACATTGCTCTTTTGYTCCTTCCAAGCATACTATAATCCTRATAAACARGAGTACACRTATTTGGTCCTCAAAACAGTATCATAAAATTCCTTTTCATTCATCCCAAATCTAGTACAGCCAGGTACATTGAGCCTGTGAAGTTGTCTGTAATGGAAATAAAGCACTTTTGTAGTTTGGTTTATTATTATGAGGCCATAGAGTTTGTAGTTCCATTAAAGCAAAATGCCAAGAACATAAATATTATTTTGCTAATGCAATTACAGAATGAACACAGTAGCTAACTCAMATCAAGAATTTGCTGAAGTCTTTGTTGATAAGAACTCCTCTAAACCTGAAACTAATAGAACTGTAATCCCTGTCCTCCTCTCTCACAGTAATTCCTCTGAGACACAATAAGAAARTAAATGAAAATATTTCACATTTTCTAGGAGGACTCAAAAACCCAGCCTCTTTATTTCTTTTCCTATCTGCTGCAAATTTAATTTCCTTGATATTTAGGACATATTTAGGAAAACTATATGCACATAGGTRGTTCAAGAGTAACAAGTCAACTCCCCCTTAGAATTTTAAAACTGGCAATATTGAAAATCAGGTGAAGCATTCACATATGAAGAAAAAAACTGAAATTAAATATATTTGTTCCTATTCAAAGATAAAAACATATTAATTACCTTTTTACTTCTTTGGCATCACTTGCAATGAAGAATCCTAAGGTACCTTCTTGAATCTTGACATGGTTTCCAGGATTGATTAATATACTGCTCAATGAAACAAGAACAAAACCAACAAAACAGTAAGTTTATATTAATTTTAACTGAATCTTCCAAATTAGCTTAAWTTGATTCTGTTATAGGGGACCCACTAGTTATGAAAGGTAGCAAGGAAATTTTAAGCCATTCTTCCTTGATATTTCAAACCAAATAGCAGTTTCCCATGCTTTTTACAARAACTTTAGTTTGAGACAGTCAAATGCCTCTGCCTATAATCACATCATCYATGTGCTTACATCTGTTGTCTTAGCTTTTCCTTTAAATAAAGACTACACAAAATCCTCTCAGAAATGTGAAGTGTGAAGCTGAGCATTGCTGTTTGCTTGCTCTGTCATGCAAAGTGGTGAGAAATTCACAATACGGTGAAAAGGAAAGAACCATCAACCACCGCTCAATAACAACAAAAAATACCACTTACGAAACTAAAGGCTTTGTGCAAATTTTTGCCAATTGCTAATGGAATAGAAAGTTAATGGGACCCCTATCTGGACATATAATGTTATTGTTTAAAATAATAAATACACACATACACTCAAGGGGAATGGTACAAGACAACCAGTCACGACAGCTGAAAAAACATAAAATGRATAGAAAATTTTTAAAACACTGCTATGCAGCCATGAAAGAACAAAAATAACCCAACCACCATGACAGAAGAGCCTCAGCTAACTTTGACAAAGGAACTGGTATAACAAGGGAGGTACTCCATGTCTATGAAATATGTTCTTTATTTTCATAATAATTTAACTCTAGACTTTAGGTAAGGCATTTTGCAAAAAATACAAAGCTAAATATGAATATACAGATAAATATATTCTCCAGTAAGTCTTATTAATGTGCAATATATCTCAGCTTTTGACTCTCTAAAACTTAATATAGCTTTTCAAAAGTTTTCTATATTTTGTCTTTTATTAAAGTTTAGCTTTTCTAACTCAAAATGTAGTAATGGTATGCATATGCAATTTAGAGTAAATAAAGATTACCAGAAATTTAAACACTTGTCCATCTCGCAAAAATTGATTTTAGGGAAGTACAGATACACAAAAGTAAATAAAGAACACTGCTGAACAGACATACATTACGAAAATTTGAAGGTCCAAAGTCTTTCATGCTATTGTTAGGAGGGAAAATGGATCTCAGTACATCTCTTATTCAATATGTTGTTTATTCTCTACACATTAGGAATAAATTAGTATGACAACATCATATATCTGAAAGATTAATAATGTGCACGTTGTTTTGTATAATTCCACATGCCTGCAAGGCCCTATGACAAGAATATTCAGGCCACAAAATAAAGTGCTCATGAGTTCAGAAGTAAAAGCTTGGTCATGAAGTCATATTTCAGGTCCCATTATGTAGATCTTATGATACAGTTCTTAATTTAATACCCACAAACTCCTTCCTTCTCACAATCTGAAACTTTATTCAGTGGTGTTTTACTGCCATTACTTCAGGCATGGGTTCATGTAATTTATCTCTCTTTAAATTCAGCATCATATTTTTCTCGTGTGTTTTTCTGCAATGTTCATCACTACAGCGTGCAAAAGATTCACAAACACTTAATTTCTTTTACAGGAAGAAAGAAGACATAGTACTACCCTATTTTACAGAGAAGAGATTAAGTCACTATGAGATCTAGTACTTATTAATTTGGGATGCCTRCAGGCCAACTTTCTCTAAGTGTTTAGCATTGCATAGTTCCACATACACTTTCCAGGAACTTTTGCTGTGAGAATGCTGAGCATTTCCACAAGCCAAGCCTCTGATTCCCAAAATAACGACTATACTTAATCAGAGGTTGGCTGTAGAAGGTTTGATTTAAATTATTACCTCCTTCTCATACAGATAGGCTGTGTCAGAGACTGGAACAGAAATTAAATCTCAAAGAAAGCATCTACCCAGATAYCCTTCCCTTTCCCTCATTCACAGTTGCAAGCTTTGCAACAAATAAAAAGGAGAGGAGAACTAGAGGAATTGGAAGTTATCACCACAGAAAGCAGGTTCATCTCCTCAGCACACTTTACTAATATTTGCAAAAAAATGAAACGTGATGGTATAAGTAACAGCTGTATTACACACACAGATAAATGGGATGAAATAAAGTTACACAGATAAACTAGAATCATCCATCATCAACTAGCATCAKGTAGTGTCCTATCTAGTATTTCTTTGTTAGTGAATTGGGCCTGATGGCTGCAGTTGCAATGAAAACCTCTACCTAATGCAGATTTAAAATGCATTTTCACAAGAAACTACAATATAAGAATTTCTTCATATGAAACCAGTTACTCAGGTCAAAAACAGGGTGGAAAATACAGCTTTCCTGCACAAGTTCTTGTCACTTGAACCCACAAAGTACTTACTAGCACTTGTAGRGTGCTGTACTGGCCATATTAGTCTCCATCTTTCCTCCTCCCTGCCTGCTAGTATGTAGTAACCTGCCATTACACTGATAATTAAGCTGCTAAACTAAAAAAATCTTTGATCAAGGCTAATCTCATGTATTTATTATATTGTTCCTTATAAAATAAGTAAGGTCTTGTAGCATAGTTTGGGCTGGCTGTTTCTCTGAGGTACAAATGGGCAYTGCTCTATCTGAAAAATACCTTTTCTTTCCTTACTTGATTCTTAAGTCACGTAAGTGTTACAGCTTTTCAGKGAAAACAGATGAACCCATTTCTTTACAAAGGCCCAGGCTGATTTTTTTTCCTCAATACAATTCTTGGATATAGATAAACCATACCAAAGATTAAAAAGTCCTACCCAAACCTAAACAACCCGAATTCCACAAACAGAGGTAACCACTAGATCTCTAAATGTTCACTTCTCATAAGGAAAATTAAAATATGATGAAGTAATAAGCAAATGAAGCAGTTCTTTTGAAATGCATGGAACATAGTCTTAAATTAGAAGTAACTGGCTTCATTTAGGATGCAATGTGTTGTGAGCATGATTTTGTATCTCAAGGTTTTCTGAGACACATGAAATCAATTCACATGGGCCAGTGTACAGACTTTATTTTTGTCAGATCTTATACTTCATTCACACATACCTCTTTTCACAAATACATGTATTTATCACCACRAAATAGAGATGTGATCACAGTTAATGCAGTATGACCCCAGCAGCAAAATCTTCTGTTGGAAATGGAAATTAATTTGYCCCATCACTGTTCCTGGCTAAGAGTTACAGCAAAAGCTCATAAAGCTTTGGGATTATATACACACTGATATATTACCAGAGCAAAACCATGAGCAATTTCTACTGAGCTGTATGGATATATTAAATATACTGCTTATTAAAGCTGCAACTGAATTATTTCTTATGACACCTGTRGTGTCGTTAGCTGAAGTTATGCTTTGATAAGCACTCACTCTAACATATACAGCAAGGGAAATGTTTTGAATTAAAATAGAATATAGGGAACAAACAGCACAGAGAAAAACAAAACAGTCTTCTGAGTATTCCAGGAAAAATGCATGCATCAGTTACTTAGAGATGCATGKGTTTTTTTTAATATGAAAATATGCATGTGTATTCCCATACTTGAAAATATAAGTATACAGCAAACTGAATAGAAGTTTTAGGAGAGACAGCTTCAGCTAATGTCTCATTTTTATGTATCTCTAAGGCTGCAAAGGAAAAGGGAAAAAAGGACARAAACTCAATAGGTTTAATAGCAATATATATAGCTAATCCATAAGCATTCTGTGCCACACATCAGAAAAAAAAATTACTGAAAATGACACTGATTTTTCCCAAATACCTGTTTTTATCATAAAGCACAATCTGATTTTTTTATCTCCTAAATCWGCTCATAAAACCAAGCAAGGAAGGCCAAGTACTTAAGAAGCTTGCAAGATCTTGATTGAACTTTGTAATTTTGTAACATTTCTAGGTTAGGTTACCTCAAAAAGTAATCAAGTAATAGCAAGCTCAAAAACATCTAGTAATAATTTCTTTTAACGATTCCAGTTCCAGAAATACATTCCTCAGGACAAAACCTTTCCAGACAGGGCTCACATGACTTGCTCCTTCACACATGAATGTTAAGGACACGTGGCAATTAAAGCTATGTAAACTAAATATGATTTAATGTGTTCAATGGCAATTTCATTTACTTCACCGCCATAAATTTAAGAGAAGTCAGTTCCATTAATTTTTGAGAGTATTACAAATTAGGAAGCCACTTGTGGAACAGAATATGTATTCTGGAAACCTGTGTTTAACACTTATCTGCAAAATTACCCTAAAGAATATTCACTTAGTGTCTAGATGCAGAATCATGCATCTAAGAGCAATGAAAACCTACTGCACTGAAAATGCAGTTGGACTCTTAGTAATCACAGAATGGTTTATGTTCAAAGAGACCTTTTAAAACCATCTAATTATAACTCTCATGTCATGGTCAGGGATACTTTTCACTAGAACAGATTGTTCAAAGCTCCATCCAATCTGACACTGAACACTGAAAGCACAGGAAAGAATCATGAATATTATCTACACAGCTGAAAATGARCTCCCAGACTGACAAATATAAGCAGGTGAAGCACAAATAGAAATCAGTGCACATTTGAGRTGCACAGTTTCAAAAACAAAATTTCAAATGAGGTCACAGAAATTCTAGACAAAYGCTTATGGTTTTCTTTACATAGATTGTTCAATGAAAATTTCAGATAGGACATGATGATTTTTTCATATGAAAGTGGAGAACAGATATCTGTTCATGTTTCTCACTGTGTGTTAATTGTGATCAACTTAGTTCTTGGATTGTGTATTTTTGAGTATACATGCTACCTTCAATAAAATACAGATACATGAAAGTATTTGTTCATCCATTCTTATCTACCTGAAACTACTCCAGAACACGAGTGCTGCTCAAGATCCTTTTTGGTAGTGCATGGATGACTGACTGCACAAGACATCAATATTCTGATAGCTAATTCTGATTAGAATCTAATTAGAATCAGCTAATAGCTGATTCTAGCTAAAGCATACCATATTGTATCTTCCTTTAAAGCACTAAAAGTAAGCTAAAAATTCCATTATTATTTGTGTACCTTCTATGCTTTTTTAAACTTAAAAGACATTTGATGGAGAGCCTAATAATTGGAGACTTGAACTGTAAGACAATTAGTGAATTGACACTTTGGGATAGGACTAATTCCCTCCAGCTATTTAGTTTTTACTCATTTCTGCTGCTAGGTGATTTTTGTCTCCTGCTTTCAAATATCACACATATTTCACTCAAATTATGGTTCTTGGTCTAAAACACTATTACAAAGTTATAAAAAGCTGATGTCTTTTCATATTAAAAGAATATTKAAATGTTACTCCTAATAATTTATCAGCATAAAAAGGCTTCAGTAGGCGATGAAAAACATTTCCTGCAGTTTTCTAGAATATTCAGCTATCTTCTAGGCAAACTCCATGGGAAAACAACCAGTCAGTGTCAGAACCTGAACCATCATTTGGCAGGATGTATTTACTGGCAGGCCACTTGCTAAGTGGCATGGCTCCACAATTTACTTTTCATAGCTTCAAACTGAGTCAGCTTCCACTACTGCTGAAGTTGTGAATGGATGGAACTTGGAACTCTTAATCTAGACACAGTGGTATGGTAGCTGACTCTCAGGTGTGCATAACTGTCAGCCTGCACTGAGGAAAACAAAAGAGGGATCTTATTAATAGGGAACAGGGGTGGGAAGGTCTTTCAACTGAGCTGACAAAGGCATGTGGAGATGCCCAGCAAGTACAGCACAGCAAATATGCAAGGGAGGCAACATTTTAGCAGAACTACATGAAGACTGAAAACTGAAAGGCACAGATAAGGTCAACCAATAGACATTGACCAGGAGAGGTCTTTTAAGGATTTTCCTTATCTACGCCTCTGTTACGTACGATTCCTGTTTGGTCTTACTTTCAACTTTACATTTTACACAGCACTAAAGGTGGGATTCATCCCATCTATTTTAGGATTGAATTCTAATGCATTCGAGAACTGTTTCTCTCTTCCCTTGCAACTATGGACTAAGTCTGGATAATTAACAGGAGATTAGACATTTAATATTTTGATTGATAAAGTCATGTGTGATGAAACCCGTTATCAGGGACCAATTGAACAGTTCATCCCTGGATCAAGGAAACTTTTCTGATTTAGTAACCCTACTTTTTTTGYTTGTTTTCAGCTGTATGGCTACCTGTGTGACTGCCATTGCCAAATTCTAAAGAAAAAGAAAAGACCAAATGTTGAATTAAATGAAACACAAACACCAAAATTTTAAACGAATGACAAAAGCTGTAACAATTCTGTTTTAAACCTTGTGGTAGATGTACTGTACCATTCCCCATGCAACTCAAACAGTAGCAATATCATCTGGTAATCAGGAAGATATAATATTGTTTAAGTACTATGAATACATTATCTGAAACAAAATTATGTGGTATTACTTACTATAGCTGCCACACTTTTAAACAAAATCAGCTATTATTCTTGATTGTTTCATGCTATGCCCAGATAAAAAGTACCACTATSAGAATAATGGCCTTTTAAAACATACCAGGTCATTCATCCAACGACAGAAGTAGTTGGACATAGTATTTTTTGTTCCAGGATATGTTTTGAAGTAGACTGTGAGTGTAGGTGCACAAATCTCAAAGTGGGATTTGTGCACATACCAGTTTTGACACTAATTCTACATCATAAATATTGCTTCTTTCTTCTGGGCTCTATCAGTGACATTAATTCATAATGCTCCATATTGCTCTATAAAGCAAAATCTAGTCACACACTAAAAAGGAATACAAGGCAAAAGACACAGTGCACATTACATGCTACAGTGTATTAAAGCTTAATTACTACAAGCATATAAAAGGTTGCTCCCAGGAGTTAAGTTTTTTACAACAGCACCTACTAAGCCATGGTCTACAGGATGTGCAYGAAGTATTTTATTTGGGCATAGTCCAAACTAGTTTAACAGTGATGGTGAACTTAATACACTTGGAAACAATTGAATTATTCCTTCTGATTCCAGAAGGGAKTAATCATCAGTACAATGAGGCAGAACAATATACTTTATTCTGGGAGCAAGCAACTTCACTTGGTACAAACACTTGTTCATATTGCTCATCATGCCAGCATTAACATGCCTTCACCACAAGATAAGATATACTTAAAAGCAAGAAGCAAAGTAGAGGTGCAACAGCTGCAGATCCTTGGAGATGCTAAGTGTTGCAGTAACTTCTCTGCAGTTGGATCATATCAATAATGCCAAACTGACAGGAAGCCACCTCTCTTATCACATATCTACTCAGAAACTATAGGAAGATGAGACTAAAACTTAAAACACATATAACACATACAACATACACAAGAGAACAGACATGGAAAAGAGAGTTTGAAGAGTAGGATGAAGGAAACTGAAATGTCTGGACAGTGAGAGCAGGTCCCCAAAGACCACCACTGACAGTGAAACAGACTGCTGTAAGCAATTAGAAAAAAAAAAAACCAAAACAACAACAAACTGTTGGAGGAAGAGATGAGGAGAGACAATGATATGGAAGAGCATGCCTTATTTACTTCATCCAAACCAACAGCAGCATGACAGAATGTAGACTAGAGAGGGACTCGCTGCATGGTACAGCAAAGATAATGCAAAACATGCCATCTCGAAAAAAAACCCCAAAGCTGAGAAAAAAAATACATTCAGTAACATCTTCTTAAATGATTTAATAAATGTCATTAAAATGAATGTGACATATAATACAAACTATCCATGGCACTTTCACTGGAACAGTACAACAGCTTTAATGAGCACTGAATTATGAGTAACYGGACTCAAAACAGGACCAGAAATGCAAAGAATCAGATATTTGTTTGTTAATGGAAGATGAGACTGCAAGAGAACATGAACTACTGTATTGTAAGACATTTTCTGAAGGAAGACTCTGGGGAAAGGACATCAATGAAGGTGTGAATATGAAAACAATATGGCAGCACAAGGGCTGATAAAGACGAAACATCGTCATGACACAGTCAGAATGAGGACAGGAGATATTACTAGTAAAATCTGCTCTCTAAATGCAGCAATCTTATACACCAATGACTCCACAAAGGGGGAAAAAAAAGCCTCAAGAACTAACCCTGTTTTAATTTGTACTTCCTGCAAAGAAGTTAGTGCGTGAGTCACAAGRAACACTGGAGAGACAAAATGCTGTTCTCTCTCTCCTCTTTGAGATTGGGGGCTCATATATAAATATACACACAGATATATATATATACACACACACATAGATGAATATATAGGTATATGTGTGTGTATATACAGAGAAAGATAGACAAAGATGTTATCTTCCTGTGTTCTTGGCAAGGAATTAGTCCTGAAGTTAGGAGGAGTGAAGGTAGGATTGAGGTTGGAAGGAAAGGTAACGAAGAGGGCATACCGCTTTCGGCTTCTGCAAACGACAAGAAAAAAATTGCAAATCAAACACTTTGATAAGAAATCAACTGACACCAAAGCAAAAGCAAAAAAACCCTTTATTTAAAAAGTCTTAAAGGCTTAAAGGTTTTTCTGCTGAGAATGAGAACAAATATATGGATAGACAAAKAGAAAGTTTTACAAGAGGAGTGTAAATGGAGAGCAGGAGGGAAGAATCCTGGTTAGGCTTTCCTTCTTGCTTAGTTATGTAGAATAAAAATACAGGGGAAAAAGGAAGGCAGAAATCTCTCTAAAAGGGATTTCAGATGAGGAGTTTGAATGTCTGAATYTTGAACTGTTATTTTTTACTGTATATTTAACAGTGGGATATTTTCAGGTTCATGTTCTCCATGTTTCCTTTGCATTTTTCTACAAAAAAGAAAAACCTCTCTAAATGAGCACAGAGCATTTTTTTAAGCTTAAGTATTTGGCTTGCATCAGGGAGACAAAAAAATCATTTCAGTGCTTCCTGTTCCTGATCATGGGTTATAACATTCCCAGAAACCAATTAGAGATGAAGGAATGGTTAACTCATATCATGAGCTGGAGTTACTAGAGTGCAGACTTTTGTAGCAGTTCAGAAACACTCTAAATTGAGTTTTTTAAACTCAGAAATTTCTTTGATAGTTGAGAAATAATTTAAACATTATCAAATACATAAATGCAAAGGTTAAAAAAAATCTAATCGTGGGGGGTTTTAAATTAATCTTTCAGATACCTTGATGACCAGCAGTTGCCTAAAAAAACCACATACTCTAGATACTCTACCCATTATATGAAAACTAATACRCATTTATCACATTTACAACTATATTACTTATGCTTGAATATCTGCTTTTAAGCAATCCTGTAAAATCAKAATTGCTATTAATTACCTACCTAAACTGACAAAACTTGTTATCAAGGTGTGCTTTCTGTTTCATGTAGCTTTATTAGTAGTCAGGAAAAAAGAAGGACAAAACCATCTGCAGGCAGGAAGCTCAGCTGCCACTAACATGTACAGCAATATTAGCTTGGATAGAATTCTGATAATTTTCCTTTACTATTTATTTCAAATTTTCTACAGTAGAGTTAACAGAATTTGTAAGTCAGAAAGGTTTAGAAAACTAGAATCTAGGTGACTGCCTGGACACAAAAAAAAGTGCAGATTTAAATCAGTATTTATGCCATTCTATATCTAATGAAGATATTAACAGTCAAATAAAAGTCTGCCATTCAATGGGATGGGACTAGTATTTATCCTTAAGACTGAGTTGAAAATTTAAAGAAGGGATTAGGTAATTTAGAATGCCCTCACATTACTACTGYTTAGAGCTGCATACACTCCTGACTCTCATTCACTGCTTTAGCTCTGAGTGCAAAGTGATGACGGCAAATGAAACTAATTTTAACAGGAAACTCCCTGTGAAGTAAAAAATCTGAAAAATACATAATTTAATKATATAGACAGTTTATTATGACTAGTAACAAAAACTGAACAGTTGGCAGTAAGATCTCATCCTTTAAGTAGAGAAAGTTTTGAAAATTTCCTCTGTTTCTGAAAATGCTGTTTTTCAAGACCTGTTTCAGCTATGGCAGGAAGTATTAGCTCTTAATGAAAGGGTGCCATCTACATCATGTTCTAAATTTTTAGTTATATTTAACTAAWTTCTCTAAATTTTAAATTATATGAAACTTATTTTGCAATAGTTTTCCAAAATATAATTATGAAAAGTATAATTGTGAAATAAATGTATCTAATTTTCATCACTCTCATAAAGACTGAAAGCTTCAATGAATATTCATAGTCAGTTTCCACTTCACCTTTAAGAAGAATTACCAGGAAGAAATTTGGATATGAGCAGAATAAAATATTTCCAATGTCAGCATCAACAAACATAATTGAAAAATGMCAAATTTACATTGTTCAAAAAGAGCTTGTGCTTGTAAGCTATGTTAATCTAACTTACTTTAATTCCCCACCTTTTCATTTAATAAAATGCACGGAAATGCAAGTATACTTAGGAGGTGAGAAACTGAAGTTTTGTTCCATTACCATTCTGGTTTGACTAAAGGATCAGAAAACCACAAATATCTAGTTAACATATTTGAGTTGAAGTGCACAGGAACAAGTAGAACAGTAAAGCATTGCTGCAGGTAGCTCTGTGATTGATCAAAGGTGACAATAAAATTATCACTGGTTAATAAAATCAGCAGATATTTACTGTGAATCAGGGTTCTAAGAAAATGTGACCATCTACCCTATGTGCCCTCCTCTTGTTCCGTACWTATTCAACAAATTCAGCTGTTAATATTCCTTTGCTAGTATTGTTTACAGAAATTTTAGGCTCTTTTTTTTCCGTACTATGATGATTATTGCAAACTGTTACCTGTGTGGCTTTAAGTAATAAATATATGATTGCATCACAGTGTGTTACTTTTTGTGGGATCCTCTGMATCACTTTTTGATTAAGAACTCAATCCAATGCAAAGAATGATATGGAARCCAAGAACAATCTGTTATTACTGCAAAAGACTGCAATATTAGCACTTATGTAATTAAATGACAACTGAAGTAATGGCAATATAAATTGGCCAATACTTACTAGGAGAAAAAGAGAAACCAAATATTTCTTAATACTGAAGACCAAAATCTGGCAAGAGGTTAAATTGTTCATAGACAGAAGAATAGATTGTTTGCTTTACATTAGCTAATGCAGAATGAGGTCTTTCAATGGAAAAAAGTATTTTAAGAGTCCAAAGGAGCTAAATACAGCRTAAGGAATCTGATAGTAAAAAAAAGGATTTCTTAATCAGCATAGTGTGAACAAAAATGATATCCAATAGTACATATACCACTTCACATTTCATTTCATAACATATGGAAGAATCCAGCAAAATCAACTACTGAGCATGGAAATACTCATAAATAGTTGTAAACACTGCTTTTTCCATGTCAAATGTCTAACACAGGTTTTATAGATTCTTTTAATGAAGAAAAATTAAGAAAGTTAATACTAAGTATTAAACTTTCAAAACCCCAGAAACTGTAGAATGAGYTCAAGTGATAGAATTGGCTCTCTTGTGAGAAGCAGCAATTGTTCTCAGAAGTGCCCTTTGGCTAYTAAAAGGTAATTAGTGGCCAAAATGATTAACTAGTATGTATCACTCCGGGTTTACTCCAGCAGTAGACAATCTAATTTCAAAAGAGGAAAATCAAATTCCTCTCAGACTCAGTATTGYCATATTTTTATTATATGACCCTTCACACGTTGCAGAGAATATTTATAATATTTTTGTTACACAAAAATGAACATTGTCTAAAGCACTGATGGACAAGTTTGATGGAAGATTGACTCCAATCTCCAACCAGATTTCTATGAACCTTTGCACAAATAAAAAGCATGGAACACTTCCCATCTGTGGATTTKTACTAAAAATAATGATTTATTGTTCTTTTTGGTTGACAAAAGTAGCCAGCCAATCGGTAATTTCAAGGCTAAATTAATCTTTTCCAGTTTCATGGTGTTATTCATGTAAGTTTTGTCAGATAAGACACCATTTAAATATTATGTTTACTCTATATTTGTTTATTGTGCATCATATCTAAATTGGTTCTCCCAAACTAATTTAAGTGAAATTTGTATTTTGAGAATACACATTGCCTTAATGAATTTTGATATCACATCTGTTTTCCACTATCTGCAGTAGCGTAAGCTGGACCGCTGATTAAAAGTGATATGCTATAAACACTAAAATTGTAAGCTTTTCMTAAGTAAAACCACTCCTGGAGATGAGACATATGTACTACAGCRCTTTTTGCTAAACATCATTTTACTAAGCACTAACACTGGGTTAATTTTAGGGAGGAAGAGGGCAGAAGTCCTTTTCAGTCCTACATGAAATGCTGCAAGGCGATGGCATGCTAATCACATTCTGAAATGCTTCAAAGAACAGCTATGCTCATTCTGAACAAAAAAAGCAGGCAAAGTTCTTGACAGTGCATTCGAGAACCGGAGGACTTGGTGGCATTGGACGTACCTGCTTTCACGCTTCTCCGACTTGTATTCTATGGCTATCATTAAGAGCTTTAGTTTCGCAAACACCAGTCTGCAGGAAGAGAAGAGGGCAGGAGTCAGTCCCTTTTCACAAGCAGCATCACACAAGGACAGGTGGCTGCTCCCACCACTAGGCTGATTGTCAGTCCAGAGATATGCTGGCCTCATCAGGAAAATYTGGGGGTAGAGAATGGTGGGCCTAGAACCTGGGTGAAGGTTAGCCATACGTTACTAAATATTAGAAGGCTCTGCACTAGAGGGAGACAGATTGGTTAGTTYATCTTCAACCAACATCATCCACACCTGGTCCAGCAATATCCAAGGGCACAGAAYGTTAGGAACTACATTCGCATATTGAAAATGTATTGGTTGGAACATGTTCACACAGTACACACACGTGCAGTTATAAATAGAACTTGCAGACTGATATTAACTTCTGTTTCCATCTAATTCTTCACCCTAGTGTTGACATCAAAAGCTTGAAATTCTTCAGCAATATTGAGTGTCCCATCCTCACTGCCTCTGCACGCTCTTTGTTATCCAGACTGTATGGCAGCCTATTTACAAAAGAATTCCTAGACTTGCATTTATGACAAATAACCTGAGGAAGCAGAATATTTYATTTAATTTCAGACTTATAAAATGTGACTGACTGCATGAATTCTRAAAGCTACACTACTAAACCTGTTCTCTAAGTCTGTGTATTTCACGGGTAGCTGAATACAACTAAGCCTATCCACTGATTCMATTTCCCCTTCACAAACCAGTGCAGTGGACATTGTGCTGTCCTTGTCCTTTGGTTCTTCTGGAAACTGAGCAGTCAATTCTTWCAGTAATGAAAATACATCTGCACTAAACTCATAGCACTACATTTTCATTTTCAATGTGCTTTTTATAGAGCTATTAGTGTGTTGGAAAATTTGAGATAAATCTTTTTGTCTCAMTTAAACTAGCTAACACAGTTTGCTAATGTTTCAGATAACCAAATACTAGAGGAGAGCTCCTAAGTTTAGRCATATTTCTAAATCTCAATCAGCACCCTTTCTTTACTGATTATTTTATCTCCATTCTACCAGCACAGACAAATGAATGCCAGCTTTATGTCAAACACAAAGTCTCAGTCTCAGTCACATCTTCCTACAAACTTGACACGTTTAAAATTGTTTGGCTTGGAGGTTTTCATATTCATTACTGTAGCTAGAGTTAACAGCACAAACTACCATTCATTCTGCATATAATATAAATTTCTGAATTATGAAATTTCCTGTTTCAAGAAATCCACCTGCAAGTAAAAATTTTTTCTCCTCAGTAAAGTCAACCCAGTTTGGCTGACACAGTAGAAGGATGCTTATATAACTCCATGACATCTGTTTAAATAAATGGAATGGAACACAAGCTGAGATGGTCGTGCTGACCACCACTATTCAAAGAATGGGAATCATGAGAAAAATAACAGGATAGTGCTTGTGAGTAAATAACTCAATTTTAAAAGATTGCTGATGAGTTTGTTCAATACCAAAAATACTTATACTTGCATTTACAATCACTTAATTACAAATCTCTCCTGAAACCAGGCATCGCAATCTTTCAGATACTTCCATGCAGTGATTGCTTTAATTTTTATTAGACACCATCTGATGTAGCAACATTAGGACTTCAGCAGAGTGAAAAGGTCTCCTGCAAAAAAATTAGATTTCTCTAGCAAGAAAGGAAATACTTCTATATATTAAATGCATTTCTACTTACTCACAAACTGCAGGGAAGGACAAACCCACAAAGGCACTAGACAGATATTCTGTATACATTTCATTTGCAACTCCTTCCAGGTAGTATTTYTGCCACGTATCCTCCTCAATCTAAAACCAAAGAAACAGATGCAGAGTTCTGGGTAAAATCACAGCTTTCTTTGAAATTACAAACAACTGCTTAAACATGAATCAGATTTTAACACGTAAGTCAGTACACTGTTATGGAACTTAACATGGCTTATTTTTAAGGGATTTTCTAGAATGCTGAAAAAAACCCCCAAACCAGAGTCCCTGTAGTCAGTAAATCAAGTGTCATATGCAAAAATAATACACTGAATCCTTGTCAAGCACACTGAGCACGGGGTGAAATAAAGCTAGCACGAGAAAAAAAGTTTCCCAATTTTCTCTTTTTAAACATAGTATAATCACAGAACGTTGTGGGTTGGAAAGAATCTTAAAGACCACGTAGTTCCAACCCTTCCTGCCATGGGAAGGACAGCTCTCACTAGACCAGGACAATGCTCTGTATGAGGAGCAGCTGAGGTCACTGGGTCTGTTCAGCCTGAAGAAGACCTGGTTTCAGTGACAGCTTCCTCACGAGGGAAGCAGAGGGGCAGGCTGTGTTCTGTGGTGCCCAGAAACAGGACCTGGGGAATAGCTTGAAGCTGTATCAGGGGAGGTTTAGGATATCAGGAAAAKGCTCTTAACCAGAGGGTGTTTGGGCACTGGAACAGCTCCCCAGGGCAGAGGTCACAGCACCAGCCTGACAGAGCTCAAGYAGTGTKTGGACARTGCTCTCAGGCACAGGGTGTGACCCTYGGRGTGTCCTGCRYAGGGCCAGGAGTCAGACACARTGATCCCTGAGAGTCTCTTCAAACTCAAGATATTCTGYGATTCTRTGATTCTCTTGGGCCAAAAAATTTCAAGTTTTCAAATTTCAGTATTCCAGAGCTATTTTGACAGGACTTAATATAGTATTTTAGATAAGTTTGCATTTTTATCCCAAAGGCTGAGTATTAATTTGGGATTCATCAATCTTGTTCTCCTGTTAAACWAGCCAAAAGGCACTCCTTCAAAAAACAGCTCTAAAAACATGAGGATGGAAACTTGCTAAGAAACTTGATGAAATGTAAGTTAAATTTTTTTT
>CADDXX010000033.1:2288800-2477329 GCA_902810485.1 Alauda arvensis
CAGGAGATGTAAACGACTGCAAGAATAAACTGCAATATGGAGATGTTCCAAATCATACACAGCCTGACATGTGGGCTGCAAACAATCAGAACAAATTTCTTCCACAGAAATTGTTTCACCATTCAGAGACCATGTGGGATGGTAAAAGGGATTTGCATTGTGTTATTCCCCACCACACACAGAGAAGCCATATCACATTTTTTATARCCGTTTTATTTATAGGAAGCTTGCAAATGTTGCTGATCAGCAACTCTATATACAGAAAAGAGATAAAGTGCAGGCTTGGTAAAAAAAACTAAGAATAATGATAGCAAGGGCATGTTTGTAAGTTTTGGTCTATTTTGTGGCTTTTTCTTAGATTGACACCACCTGGGGTTGGAAAAAAATATACAAATACAYTACATATCTCCCTTTCTACTTTCTTCCCTTGCTTTCTTTTCTTTAGGCAGATGGTTTTGATTTRGAGGAAGGAACTCCAGATCAAACCTGTAAGTTATACTCACCCTTAGTCAAGGACCAAGAAAGGATTTTAAAAAACCAAACATTCAGAAAGCAATGATCAAGCTCCATAGATGCCAGTTAGTGTTAAATTAAACTTTGTTTAGTGATTGGAGTGTTTAAGATATGGTCTGTTAGGATACTACAAAATGTTGATTACAGAATTTCAAGAATTGCTAATATTTGAGATGCTATAAAATATTATTATAGGATGATTGTAACAGTCGACTAAAGATGATCTTTCTGTTTTATCTCCACCTAAACCATGACATYTTCCCAGTGATTTCAAAGAGACAGATGGTCACCTGCCTGGTATCTTTTGTGAGGAAAAATATTTTAGGAKTCATTATGTTCTTGACTACTACAAGACTTTGTGATGTGATTTTAAGGTTTAGGTAACTGATGGAACCAATCCCAAATGGGCCACACTACMACAACAACTTCAATCTGTATCTTCTGGATTCCTCTCTAGTACTGCAAACACATGATTATCTCTCTGTAAGTCTCCTGATAGTCATAAAACAAATTATCCAGTGCTTCAATAGCCTATATGAAGAATAGCTGGAAAATAACATAGTGCAACCYAAGAGAAGAAATGTAATTTTCATCTGAATCTTTTTTTAAGTCACGATACTCCTCTGCTCTCCTCTATCTTTATATAGATACAATATTGTTATCAGCAAATATATTTACATAATACAATCAATTCCTACTGAGAAATGGTGACAGAGATATGAAAAAATGATGTGGCTCTTGCAAGCACAACCATTAGTATTGTCAGAAGAAAATGAAAACCTTTAATACACCCAGCCTTACAGCCAGCAGTGTAATTATCAGGAGCTCTGTAGCTCCCAAAGCTCTATCTTGCTCCTAGCATTTGCTTTTCAGTGTAATGACATGAATAGTTACATGAAAGAGATTGAGTGTATCTGAACCTGATCATGCAATATAATCTCTTCTGCCAAAATCTAAGTATCACWATCAAGACAGAGAACAAAAAATGCTAGAGTTGCAGTGTGACCTAGGATTTTCCATTGCATTATGCATGGAAAAGGATGGTGGCTGTACAATTCCTTTATAGCACAGTGAAAGCAGATGTAAAGTCYGCTCCTTAGCATTGAATAAGATCASCTCATCACCACCATGGAAAGAGCACAAAACAGGACAAAGCCTTTGGGGATGTTCCAATTCTCTATCTCAAACAAYATAGATGAGAATGAAACAAAGTACCCACAGAATCATRGAGTGRTTTGGGTKGGAAGGGACCTAAAGACCATCTTATTGCAACCCCCTGCTGTAGGCAGGAAGCCCTTTCACTAGACTGGGTTGGTCAGAGCCCCATCCAACTGGCCTTGGACACTCCCAGGTATGARGCAACCACAACTTCTCTGGGCAACCTGTTCCAGCACCTCACCACCCTCACAGTAAACAGTTCCATCCTAATCCAAYCCTGCCTTCTGCCAGTTTAAATCTATAACCTCTTGTCCTGATTCAATATGCCCTCGAATATTCTTGACTGGTAGTTGAAAAKGAAGTGTATATTGAAAGTAATTTAATTAAAATGTTTCCTCCCATTCACCTATAATGTCCTTTCAGTGCACCCAAACTGCTTGAATGAGTGTCTAATTTTGTTATTCCTTGGTACATGGATATCYAAATCTGACAGAAAAGTAACTGGCTGAAAGCAGTTCTTACGATCATATCACAGAGTGAAGCTTCTTAGATTTACAGACTTATAATTACATTTCCTTAATTATTATAAACTATCAACTACCTCTTTACTCAAATCCATGGTCTGCTGAAATGAAAGCTAACAAACTTCCTTAGTACTATGAAGACTTTACAATCTCAGTCAACTATTTCCACAGCTTTCTGTATGCAAGGATGATTTTTAAAATTTGTATAAAGAGTATATTTTATACAATATCAAATATGCTAATTAAGATTATTTCTAATTACAAATGACATTTATGCACTTTTTCTCATTAATACTAATGTAGAATTTTGTAGTGGGTCAAGCTAGCTAGAGTATCCTTGAAATATAATGACATCTAATTCTTTTTTAGATTCTGGCCTTGATGGATTTGAACTGAAAAGCATTCAGGCTCTACTTCAAATAGTTTCAAATACACAAAACAGGGCAAGATTTCTATCCAATCATGAGGCAAAGCATAGACTGGTGTGATCTGTTCAAATGATTGACTGAAAATGCAGTCCCATGGTACGCTTTAGCTCAAGACAAATACACTCTTACCACAAGGACTGATACTATTGTGTACACAGCAAACAGTTTTAAACCACAACAGGTTTTAATTCCTAGAATCAATGATTTTAAAACACTACAGTCAGGAAGATCTTTACATGATCTTTGAAGATAAATGTATTTGSTACATTTAAYGTTTCATCTAGGTCCTSTGAGTAGGATCATGTAATCAGTTTRTTATGCAGCTTCCTGAAGAACCTCMCAGTAAATYAAGAYATTGCATTTCCTTCTCCCTCCCCTTTTAAAGCCCTCCTACATGCCAGGGAATTCACTGTTCATACTCCAGTTCCACATTTTAGAACAGTCCARGGCTGCCTAGGTGGTCAAAAATMAATAGCAAMCAAGCTGATGTGTTCCATCAGTGTAGGTAAGCACCCAAGTGATGTAAATCTGTGTGGCTTTATTATGTCTCTCTTGCAGCCTGGGCTAGAAAGGAATGTAAAGTGGGCATTGCATATGTGAGCAAAAGCTGCTGAAATAGCCCACAAAACATTCCAACTCTCAAAATACCTTACAGGATAATAGAGACAGCTCTAGATAATTTTCAGATCTGGAACAAAGTGTACTTGCTGTCTGTACCTATAGAGCAAAGACAAAACTAATTTGGCTGTGGACTTATGTTACACTCGAGTTCCACATTCCACATTTTATTGATTTACACAACAATTCCAACTTGGCTTGTAGGATTGCACACAGGGACAAAATGTGATCACCTCTGCCTGCTATTCCACGTATCTGCCYTTTGCAATGTTTTTTCATTTTGACAGATTTCTGGTATGCACTTGCTAATTCAAACAAWACAGAAATTGCAGTGCAGTACAGTAGTTCCATCTTTTTCTGAGACTGTGCAAGTTAATAAACAAATTCCTTTTTTAATACAATAGTAACAGCCTATGTTCTAAGACACCTGGATTATTAAAATACAGTTTACAGGTGTAAAGTTTTGTGGGTTTTTTTTTCTCTTAGCATATAGTTTGGTGCAATCTGTCTGTCTTTAATTGTTTACAGAACACCAATCTTTTTGAACTGATTTCCTTTTTGTTCAGTTTGGTGCCAAAAAGAATATAAAGGATTCCATATGATATTTCATTGCTAAAASCAAAAGGAAAATATTAGGAACAAATATAATATTTTGAGGTTTCTTAGTTTGTTTTACTTCCAACACTGAGCAGACTGTTTACACAAATAATTTTGCTGTAAAGTAACATAATGAGTTAAATGTGTGCAATGTCACTACCAATCATGTCCATTTGTGTTTGACAGACCAAACATTTATGGCACATTAAATCACTTTCTAATCACATGATGGAAGTGGAACAAACACACATTTAAAGCTTTCATTAAAAAATACAGAAGTTTCTGCACATTTTCCTGGCAATCTCCTGACTGGTGAGAGACTCCACTGATAATGTGGAATTTATGAAGGTCTGATAGTACTTAAATTGAAAGTTCTTCATGAAAAGAGGTGAAAGTTCTTTTARGGAATGGACATATTTCTCTTCAATAGAGTCCCCTTTAGCATTTCTAATAAACATAGCTGCTCTCCTACAATGCACTGCTGATTCAGAGTCACTATTCAGTAAGTTTTCTTTTCCAAGCTTTTAGAGTGAGACAGACATGAGAAAGAGTATCTTTTCAGTTAAGGATGTTATCACTAATAGGGTTAGAGTCACAAGAGATAAGAGTTTTCTTCTGGAAYATAGGTAGAAAGGATTACTATCCAATTGGCCACATGCTGAGGAGTCAAAGCCAGATTCCCAGTTTGCTGAAGTAAAAYAACTTTCTTTTTTTGTTTCTTTCAGCTGGGGTTTTTTTCCAACACCTGAATAAAGATAATGTAACTGCAGGCAGTAAAGTTCAGGGCCCAGACCTGTTTCCATATTGAAAACTGGCCTTTTTTGATTAAATGCAATAGTATGAAATATTTTTGACTCATGGGAACCTGCTGTCTTCTAAGGATACCTTCATAATAATGTCAGGACTTTGTAAGGAGCAAATAAAGACTCACTGTCCTGCACCAACATATGCACCCCTAAGAGAACAGTCCTGGYTTTGTCATCTGAGGACATGAGGGCATTTTTATTTTTAGCTTGCTTGCAAAATGGATTTGAAGTGGACCATGGCCTACCTTTTACTACAGTGCTTCCCATCCCATTAATAACACCYATGAGACTGGAAACTACCCACTATTAATGTTTGGAATCCGTGTCCCTGAAATGCATCAGGAAGGATGCAATGATTGCTGCAATCAAGGCCTGGGTCCAGTGAACAAGTACAGCTGCCACTGAAGTCCAACTGGGTTAAAATTTTGCAATCTAAATCCAAAAGAGCTCTTAGACTGAGAAGAAACMAATACATGAATGATGTTGTGGGAAGTTTGGGCCTCAGTTCTAACATGTGTTCCTTATTTACTCACAGTCAGAGGTCCACTAGTCTCTTGATGTAAAAGACCAAAAYGACCAGTCCCTTTTTCTTGGCACTTTGTTGTTACATGGGACTTAGATAAATCATATTTTTGTTTTAASAGCAGCAACTTTTCTCATAGACAAACATGTGGTTTGTCTAATATCAAGCAAAAACACAGAATGCCAAAAATACCTCACTGGAAATGGATGATGATTTGGAAAATAGTTTAAAGGCCAGACACTTGCTGAATAAAATAATTAAAAACCCCTAAAAGTTGATAGAACCTGACTTGCTGCCCACTTTTCAGCAAAAAGCTTAGCACGGAAGTGTGTGCTGGTTTTTTCAGTCTTAAAAATATCTGTTAATGTCTTTCTATCTGTTTCACATTTGAGTCATGTTCTCTGCTGCAGTCTCTGACAACTGAATTGCAGAATAGTACATTCTAATGAGACCAGGCATTACCTTTATGAACGACCTCATAGAGAAGAGGTTGGCTAACATTGTTGAAAGGCCCGGTGCCAGGCAGCTCTGGGCTATGAAACCCAGCTTCAGCTCAGCCAGACAGATTGCATCGTCACCTTCTTTCCAGTTCCAGCTGGGGATGTTTAGTAGATGGGCCTGGAAAACAAACAAACAAAACRTCCCACAGGTGAAGAACCAGAAATAGAAGATAGCAGTGAATGATCTTCTCTGTTTATGTCTTGACTTCTGAGGAGGCAGAAGCACTTCAAGTGTTTCAGAGCTCAGTTCTACGCTAAGAAATGCTCCACTCTTACCTGCTAGAAATGAAATCCTACATTTCTCAAGACATGCTGGCTGTGGCACTGTCAGGCCCACCCTCACACCTGAACAAGCAGAATATTGTGAAGCTTTCCTTCCCTTCTGCATGTTCCTTCACATCACTTCGAGCCACTATCTGACTGAGAAGGAACATACATAATATACAGGAAGCTAATACAACTTAGATTACAACTTATGTGAAGCTGCAACCTTTAAAGGATACTATAATTTAAAAATCTATACAACATCTTCTGTCTTTTCTACTTCATTTCTTCCACCCTGAAGAACAGWACTTGACAGTGAAAATACTTTTTTTTTTCTAAGAATGCTATTTATAAGGGCATAATAAAGAAAATAACTGAGCAAGCCACATCTGCAGCATTGAAACTGATCACTTAGATAAGTATAAATATTGTTCAGTTATTGGCACAACTCTGTTGGATTTTTCTGACGTGTAACTTTTTACATTTGCACAGATACAAGGAAGCACAGAGTATTTCCTCCTTGTTTCCCTTCCTAAGTTCATTCCACAGTTCAGCACTTTGAWAAATGCTGTTCTTGAAGACATAACCATTGGAATGGCAAACAAACTGCAGTATTTAAAAGAATTTCCTCTCTGTGGCTGTTTAAAGTAGAGAAACACCTCACTTTTACCCTATAAAAAGACAGGCTTCTTCTGTAACATACAGGAAGAGGACARCAGTCATTGCTCTTGTTCTAGCAACAGGTTACAGGTGTAAGGAGCTGTTATCAAACTTTCCTAGTACCAGACTTACAGTGTATTTCATCGAATGAAGGCTTACCCAGTCAAGCTCTTTCTCAAACACTGGGCATTTGTTGACTCTTTCAGAGCTAATAAAAGAAGCAGGCCACATATGAGCACTGCRTTATCTGATATATCCCTCCTTGCCCTGTTAGTCAGTTCATGGACTTCCTCATCTCAAGACTGAATAAACTGACTTCATTGTGTTTAAGGGTCACAAAATTAGCATCAAAATTTTGTTTTCAAATTCCTTTCCAAAATGGATTTGTAATTTTGAACTTCACAATATTCTTGGTACCGAATCCCACAACTGAGCTATGTTTTATATTCTAAAACACATACATTTATTTATTTTGTACCTACTGCTTGGCATTTCAGGTTTACATKGCCACACCAGGATCAAAAAACCACAATAACCTCCAATTAGACAATCAGAGCAGAATTTACAGAACTGAAGTGGTGAAAGGTCATCTGGAATCAATAATAACTATGGACACTCCAGCTTTGAGAATTAGATGCTAGGCAACTAATAAAAGCCAAGATTTTAATRAATTCCCTTGCATATATTAAAAAAACCTAAGTTACTTTGTGACTGGATTACATGACAAGGTTTAGTCTGGAAAGAAAAATGCTTGCTGTTACTGGAACTAGAAAAATTMTGTATGAGTGAATGCCAAGTAGCAAAAAAACTCTGAGAAGAAACATTGGCCAACACATTACCTTATTGTGGTACTGCAACATCTGAGTGATAATTCTTATCTTCGGATGGTAATTYTTTATGGAAATAACTCTAAAAAGAAAAGGAAAAGCCTATTAAAATGACTTTTAACTGAYAGGGTATTTGGATAATGCATGGAAATACCTCTATTTTACTGTGTTGTCAAGTTCCACAATTAAAATTGCACCCCCTTAYTCATCTGCCTGTGAAGCAAACTGAGTGATGTTAGACCTTTGAAATATTTACACATAGTCAAACTGAGGTAAGAATTACTGGCTAGTACTAGAGAGCAATAAGCCTCACRAAACACTCAGTTGAATGGTTTGCTCTTATGCAGTTTGCAGAAAAAGAGATTTGTTTTAGCACCTCTGTTCAGATACTCATTCTGTTAAGAAAATGATTCAGCTGGAATCATTGYATCATCCTTAGCAATTATCTTTGTGCCTTTAAATCAACATACTTGATCAAGTTTCCCAATGATAAGTGTCTGAAAAAATCTATTTCTTTCTGCCCCAACACATATTATTTATTTATAGCTACTAGACAGTCACCATATCTAAATACCTTGAATAATGATTTTTTGTTACATATGCAAATTGGTATTTATTTTGATGGATTAATCCAAAGATCAATTTAAAAACTGRTAGCTGAATGCTGAATTTATAAAACATGGGGCTACTTTCATAATCTGCACATTTCCTGCATTACAAATTACTTAAGGAATCTAAGATACACTCAACTGTGTACAGATTTTAAGTGGCTGGAAAGAAAAATGCCTGAAAATGCATGAATTGATAATGCACTACAAAAACGCATTGAACAAATTAAAGAGATGAACAGCCAAAAAAAAAAAAAAGGTCTTGTATTTTAAAATTAGAGGTAGGGAAAGAAAATAAAACAATGAAGAAAATAGCAGATTTATTACAGAATCATCAGTCTCAKGAGACTGAATGCCACAAGTGTTCACACTGGTGTTTTGTAGAATGAATCTTGTAAACTACTGGTCTGGCTTGTGCTTTTAAGCATAACAGTGCTAGAACAGGAAACTTTTTAAAAATTGCATTATTTTAACAAGTGTTTCTTCTTATTTTCCATTTCCTGCTGAATTGTTCAACATTCATTTTTAAAAATKAAATTGTGAGAAAACAGAAGATAATTACACTCTCACACTGAATTTTTTGCCTTTTACTACATTAAATATATTGAATGTACTAAGATTTATTATATTTAATGTAATATAATAAATAAATTCTTGTCATTAATAGTTTCATTTATTGTGCTATAATTAATAGATTTAATTTAATATACTTAATATTATATTTAATATCTGCAAGTGTTTGGGGTTTTTTTACGTATTTATTAAATCAATGTCAAAACAAAGTTTCTTGCATTGCAACTCAAACCATGTTTGTAAAATGAAGCTATGAATATTTTAGCCTTGTGTCTTTCTCAGATAGCTACATCTCTTGCACACAGTGGTAGTTTTCCAGAAGAGCAATATTAGTAGCATTTTTTTTTATTTCTCTCCTCCCTTCAATACACAGCATGCAAACATCTGAAAAGCCAATAAAATCTATTTATAACACTGGCCAATCCAATTCTAGAGAACTTTTAATCAATCACTGACTGAGATTTCAATCTTAAAAAGGAGACTTGTCTCATTAAAACTAGGATTGTATGAACAAAACAAAAAATGGAATGGCTTAGGTTTGTTGTAACTCTAGCTGCCATCTACTGAGTTTTTCATCTCTTCCCTTCAGAGACTACCAAGAAGAAAGCAGGAGGAGATCTGGCAGTCCTTAATGTTGKAAATGCCTTGTCAGTCAAAGCAAGCAATGACGGGGCTTCAGTGCAAAAAAAGCAGGATGGAGACAGGAGACAACTGGCACGTAGCCTTTGCTATCCCCTGAGCAGTGCATTACTTGTAGGAGCAGCAGGGAATGAAGCACTGAAGGTGCTTCTGCCCCATGGCTGACAGCAGCCCCTGCAGGGCATGCACCTCACACCATGAATTGCTGCAGCAACCTAATTGTCTTCTTCCCTTTTCTCTCTGTGTTCAGCTAGGAACACTCAAACCCCAGCTCCTGCAAAACAACTAAGAGTGCCAAAGCATGTGCTCCAAGTGTCTCTTCTGACACGCTAAAGACCAAACAACTGAGGTAGGAATTTAGGGTATTCTCACCTCTGGACTTTTGTGAGCATCTTTTGATTTTTATTTTTAAATCCTACCGTGTTCTTTAGGTGCAACAGATCAGATATAGAATCAGAATTAAGAACCAAAAAGCTGATAAAAACTGCGGAGTTTACCTCATAATATTGGAGGCATCTTCAGCATCTGGGTCAGCGCAGTATTTATTGGCAAGGATTAGGCACGCATCTGCTGACTCTATCTGAGACACCAAAGAAAAAGGAAACATATAAAGCAATGCCTCTTTGCAGTTCTTCTTTCCTCATAAACTATCAGGGAATCCAGCACTGGCTGCATGAGTGTGAGTGTCAGTTCTCAATAGTGCMAATCAAAAACATTTCTAGGCTAACGTGAGTTCATGCCAGTGATTACCAACACTCTCATGTACACAGAGAATTTCTTCAAACTTGCTTATGATGATCAGAGCAGGTCAGCAGTTCAACTGATGACTCTTACTTTGTATCAGCTGAGCCACAAAGGTGGTGATGTTAATCTTTTGTAACCAAATACTGGAATTTGGACTTCTGGATCCCTGGGAAGCTTCTGTTACATCAGTACAGTGCTCCCACAACTCCTGCAGCTTTGTTTGAGAATTTAAGTACCTTCCTATTCAAGACAGGAAGAGGTGGCTGAACTGATTTAGAATCTGAGCACCAGATATAGAAAGCAAGAGGAGGACAACTGATCTATCCACAGGACCTCTAGATTCACACAAACCTGAGCTTTACACAACTCAAAGCAGATGACAAAAATATTTTCCGGTGTATACAACCAAAWAACAACACAAAGAAGGGTGGAATACAGAACACAAAAGAAGAACACACAATTTTATGGTCATAATTAGAACATGTTCTGATGAACTGAAACAGTGTGCTTTGGCCTACAAAAAGCTTAACCAATTTCTGCAGTCAAAATGGACAAAAGACATGATTAGTACCCCAGAAAGTGTTAATAACACTGTATTAAAATATTCTTGGCTTAAGCAGCCAGTTTACAGTCCACTGGGGAGAAAAAGAAACAAAAACTTTAATGATGCATCTGACAACTTGATTTTTCTTTAATTTTCTTTTTTTTAAGCTTCATGCTTTAAGAGAATGAAATAATTTACCATTTAGAAATTCTAGAAAATAAATATCTAAATAAGTAAAACTACCCAATTTTATATATCAAAAATCTTAACTTGCATTTTTCTTTCAGGATTCTAGACAACAGAAAAAGGGTTTGGAGAATGAAAAAATATTTTTAATTGTTCTGATAAGTTAAGGATTAAGCATTTTTAGCAATTACTGTAAGACAGTATCTTGCTATATCAAACATTAATGTAAATACATGTTTGAATGAAATGTCCATGAAAATTTATGAAGAGTTCAATGGAATGAGAGAAAATATATCTTAAGTCATTGTTGCTGTAGCTTTAAAGATCCAAACATATCAGGGAAAAAAGATTTACCAGGACAGATATAATTCATTACTTAAGATAATAGAGATGGAAAAACATTCTTCTGGGGTTACATGAAGAAGGGTTTTGGTGTCTTTTTTCCCAAATAACACAAGGAGTACTTAGAAAAAGGTAAATTAGCAGGAGAACAGAACAACAGAGCTGTTACCTTCACTCTCGCCAGGTCATGGGGATTAAGGACTGAACCCTGATAAAATTCCACCTGAGTGAAGTGTCGTTTAAAAAGAGCTTCCAGCTCAAGGTTAGGGGAGATACTGCATTGGAAAGAGGAAGAAAACACAAGAGCAAAAGAAAAGTCAGTTTCCATAACTGCTCCATTTCCTACATTTACAAACCTACCCATTTATTTATTTTAGATATTCAGACTTCTGCTGATGCTTTTTCTGTGGCGTGGAAACAAGTGTGCCTTAGAATATAAACACTACATTGCTTTCACTGCCTTGCTTTTGTCTGCAGTGCTTCTGGCCCACCTTGTGCTACTCTCCACGTTCATTGTGTGCACATTTCCAAGGGATGTGAATCCAGAAGTACAGGGCAAACGTTTGGAAACATCTCCCAGCCTTCTACCCAGAAATTACACAGGACCAAAACCATTCCCTGCATGTCAACACCTGACTTGGCTGAATAAAACAGCTCAATTCAAGATCACTAAAAACCAGAAAAGGAAACCAGACAGGGACCCTTGGCCTGTATGAGCTACAATTAAAACAAACATAATGATGCAGTGACTTTCTGTCCCCTTTCACTTTGCCAGAAACAAAAGAAAAATTAACTAAAAAATAAATGGATTACAGTCAATTACATAACGTGGCACCAACACTGTAAATATCTTTTCCAGTGCCACTCATTAAAATAGAAGGGGTTTAATAGCTACAGACACAAACAAGTAGCAAGGTGCTAAACTCSTTTCATGTGACTGTGCAGTTTCCTGATTTCTATCACCACATATTTTCACTATGGAAATCCTAAACTCCAATTTCCTCTCATGGACACTTATTATTACATAGAGAGGGAATGCAAAAAAATCTGTTGAAATTCCACATCAGAAAAAGGCAAGATACTACATGTGTGTAGGTACGTGTGTAATACGTAATAACAAGCAGTACTGATGACCACCATGACAAGAATTTCATTTCTATCATCAATATATTTGTAAGGTATCTGTTATAATAAAACTGAATCCATACCCACATTTTTCATTTTATAAATACTCTGCAATTTGAAATAAGCATTTTTCCTAGGGAAATCCAGGGTGAAGAGATACTTCCAGATRGTGTAAGTTTGTACAACATACAGTGTTTTTCATTGGCTTTACTGATGACATCAATTTTGGTAGTTTCCCTAGAAATATTTAAGACTAAAAAAAAATCTCTGATGCATTTATTTGCACTTCAGTATTKTTTTATTTCATAACCTGATCCCCACTTCAATGATGCATGTAACTGTGTACATCCCAGACAACACAACTGAAGTCTGCTTGAAACAAATATACTTTGTGGGGTGTTATGGAAAATGCAGAAAAAAAAAACTTTTCTCAAGATGTATTGTTAATAAACAAATAAAATATTAATTTTATGGTTATTTGGAGTTTTAAATATTCTCTGTCTTCCCGGAAGATACAGCTTAACTTAATGAGTTTTACTGACAGATGGTAAGACCAATGTTGAAAGGTTACTCACTTATGCAGAAAGACGATTTCTACATTGACATCATCCCTATCCTTGTGCAGGAAGTCCTTCAGGAAGTTCGACACACTTTCAAGTGTTATGTGACCACAGACAACTATGTGCCTGTTACAGAAAAATCAGAGTTAATCTTGCACAGAAGGTAAACCAAGCAAGCAAGCAGAGATGGAAATGAYAACTTATTTGAGAAAAAAGAGCATTAGTCTTTTCTTGATGTTTCTCTAGATCCTATTACATGAAGTCAGGGAAGAAAAATACCAATTCCAAAAGGTTGTTTGTGACTGCAAAAGTCTATATAACCACGCTCTCACCTGTAAAGCCATTTGCCCACGTTGCATTTCACCTTTAACAGTAAGTAGGATCAGTTATACATATGTTTATGCACTGTATTAACCAGTTCCTTTCTAAGTAATATTTCTTCATTTTATACATATTTCTTGATATTTTTAACTCTCTAATGAGATTTACAGTTTAAATGTTTTGGGTTATGACAGCAAATCTCCCTAAAATGATTCAGTATTTTTCTACAGTTGAAGGAGACTTTTACGCCAAGGAAGGTAGTGCAAAGCTTGCCAATTACATGCCATAAGCAGCATGAAATCTTTTTCCTACCATAAATCCTAGAAGGAGAGTACTTCACAACAAAAAGTCATTGTTTACTGTTACCACTTTTCTGGCAGAGCACAGTGTGTTAAACATTTATTTTGAAATATGGTAACTCCTTTTACATGAGTACTTGATGACATCACCAGGACTCAAATGCCATTTTAGAAATAGCAACAATCTAAAATTTCAATTGTTTCATTTTATTTAATAGGCAAGAAATACAAGTTTATGAGAAACTCTGGCCATGCTCGTTTGTATTTAACATAGGACTTCATAYATGAATGTTTATTGCTAAACTTGCTATTCATAGTTTCTGCTTTGCCATATTTTTGGTTTTATAAATGTAAGTTTTAGGTGCAATAAATGTCCTTGAACCAGAAACACTTAAAAACCAAAAAACATGAGTGAAAGCTTTTCCTGTTTTATGAGATGGTAAGCACAGTATCAGAAAACAAGATGTAAAATATATCAGGTCAGCCTTTTTCCTTGGGACAAGGGGTCCTCTGGAGGTTTCCTCTGGGAGCTTTGCAGCACACTGGGTACTGGGGAGAACCCTGCCTACACTGCCCCCTCCAGAAGGACTCTTCCCCCTGATGGCCACCTGCCTGAGTTGCCAGAGCTGTACACGTGTAACTTAGTGCATTGTTACACACAAAACAGCAATGGAAAACCTCAGGAAGCCTCAGATTCTGAAGAGATATTTAAAACCTTAGGAGTTTACTTGATGTAAATTCTGAACAGACTGTTTAGCACACTACATTACACTAACATAGAGGGAAGTTCTTTCTGTCTGGTGGTATTCAACACTTTTCCTGACTRTAAACCCATCTAGCATCAAAAACCACCAAGTCCCAGGGAAATTCTAAATAGCAGCTAAAAATAATAATTTGTATTCCTTATACTGTGTGTRCACATTTTCCAAGATGACTGATTTTAAACTCTGGGTATTATTTTCTTCAAAGTCTCTATCTATTAGAATTAACAAATTGAACTTTCCATCTGGACAAGCTTATACATTGCTTTTGATGGCAGAAATAATTCCTGATTGCAGGGGAAGTCCTTTATACAGATCCATCACTGTTAGCTTTAGCTGGGTCTCTTCCTGGATGCTCTTCTAATACACTGGATTCCTATGGAGAAARCTGATTACCTCCCTGGCTGATTTCACTTTAATATGGGTTCTTTTATGTCATTAATTAGAGTCCACATTTAAAAAGTATGGCTGTGCAACCCAAAATAATGTATTGCAGAAGAAATTAGCAGAGTACCAAAAGCTTATGAGGTAATTCATGCTCTCAGATACTTCCAGAGGTTATTTGCTACAAAAAAGCTCCTGCTAAATGCAGCTGTATTTGGTACAATCCTGTTATGACTCTCACAGAGCAGGGACTCACAGCAATCTGCTCCAGTGAAAATAAAACATTTGGCTGCCAATAACTCTTGCATTTGGGTATCAGGACTAATTGTTTTTGGACTGTTAAAAGGAATCTGCACAGTGGTTTCATTTTATACTCTGATTTGGAGTTGAACAGAATCTGTTCTTCTCCTCTTTGCTCTTATACAGTGCAAGGCAGTATTCTGAACAGTGACTGCAACAAAACCTCCTGCCTCTCAAAGAATATTTTCTGAAAATATATTTGCATTCATTTTTGGTTTAAAATTTGCACCAAAAAAAACTTCCTTTAACATAAATTACATTGTTTTCTTAGAAGCAAAAGAAATTGAAAACAGATTTCCTACTTGCCCATAGAGAGTTATTAGGTATATTATTTAAAGAAAACTTAAAGAGCTTATAATGTTCCAATCTGTCCTGTATATGACTTGAAGATTTATAACTTCCTCTGYTTGTTTCAGTAACCATTGTATTAACTTTTAAATTTTTTTAAACACCAATTTTCTTCCATGCACTGATAAAATAAAGCCAACATACTGGGTATCTTTTGTTTTCTGCAGAAGAGTTGGTTAGCAGAAAGACACAGAATTAAATTCATTTGGTCCACAGAAATGTCTAATTTCTGCATTAAGCTTTTCTTTATGAAAARCCTCAAAACTATTACACTATTGTTATTTCTTTTTATTATTATTATTCTTTAAAACCGAAATCTATAAAGTCCCTTGCCATACTGAAAAATTTGATTAAAGAATTTCGACACTTTTATTACTGATAGGTATTTAGGAAGACTAAGATTTTTGTTAAGTAGTAGTTGCCATTGGTACACAGATGTGAAAGTGGTTTGACATCTCAGTGGGAATCCATATTCTATCAACAAACATGGGCTAATCCATCCTCTCCCATWWAWATTTAGCAYTCTCAAARTCAATTTAAGAAATAAAAAATAAATTTCAAATATGAAGAATTGGCACAGATGTACACAGTTGATTTCAATTGTGAGTCTACATAATTAAAATCCTCCACTGTATCTGTTTTTGCMACCCTAGTATTGACATAATGATCCATTTACTAAAAAGTACTCCAGCTTCTTATAAAGTAAACAAAAATGGTGATAAAAAAATCCAAAGCTACTACAGAGACAAACTGTTTCAATAAGGAAAACAATGAAATGAGCAACAGTTAAAACATCTAGGTTTCTCGCGTGAGATAATTGAGAACATACACTTAAACCATGTAAATAGCACTGTAAATGAAAACAGATCCACTGTGAATGGGATTCTTTAAAAAGGATCTTTGCATGGTTCTTCCTTCAGAGGACACAATACAAAAGGCAAATCTTTTGTTTGTTAATTTTACAAGAAAAATCCATTTTATTGGAACAAGTATAAAGAACCTTAAAAAACTCACTCCAACTAGTCTGTCCTAATAAATCAAAAATAATAAATACATACTGTCAGAGGAGATRTAATTGCAGTATGTAAAAACATCTCAGGTACCTTTACCTTCTGTAAATTGGACCTGATAGCTTCAACTAGCAGCTATTTAGGAACCAGACTGCACTTGTGCAGCTGCTGTGCTTAATTCTGACAGAAAGTATCTGTTCTTTTTACCAGGTTCCATGCCTTTGGATTCTCTCTTAAATCATAAATAAAGAAAGAAGGATTAGGTAATACCAGGAAGCACTCAAAGAGCTCCATTCAGTATCTGGTGCACAGTACAGATCAGTGGAACCCTACTGGATCCTACATCASATCAACACAAATAGGAAATTGTTAATGCYAYRCATTTGAAATTTTCCCTGATGCAAMTATTAAATCACTTTGTGACCAATACGAGAGTGCATTCCAGCTCCTTTAATCCAGGATAAATAGCACACTTCTTTGTTCAAACTGCACATTAGAGCTTTCATCCAAGTCTGTTTGCAATGSCATGCTATCCCACACAACTTACTCTGGGCTGCTTTGTTTATTTAAACTTTGCTCTGCTACAGCTAAATGAATTTATCTTGCATTTTTATGATCGTGATCTAAGGAAATTTGCAATGTTTCTCTATAAACCAAGTTAAAAGTGAATATTCTTTGTTTGATGCACACCTCCAAASCAGCCATAATAAAATGAAAGCACAGTGATTTGTTTCTTCCAGGGTCTGGATTAGTTAAGAGGCTTCCACTGCAGCTTAAAGGATGAATATTCATCCTTTCATTCAGTCTGAATGGCAATATTATTCAGAGTATTTCTGCTTTTATGAAAAATACCACAACATTTAGRCACAGCACAGGTCTATCACCAGAAGACAAAAGTGAACAATTTACTATAAACAGAAGTAAAAACTGTGGAATGGGATGCACAAGGAGCCCATTCTAGAAAGCTTACAGCAAAATGCAGGGGTGATCTACACCTCCAGCATTAGCATCTCACTTGCAAACAGACCTTAATCTCCTGTTCTMATCCCTCCAAACCCTGGACTTAATTTTTGTAACAGTTTGTGTGGCAGGTATTCACACACACAAGCCACCCTGTTTTTACTTCTGAAATCAACTGAAAGTGTTTTCTCTTAAATACATTACTTTCTCCCATTATTACTCATTTTCAAATCACCTCGTGTTTTTTAAGTGTTCAATGAGTAAAAAAATAATTAAATCCTTTGTAAGCAATGCAGGAGTTAGGAAAAGATCTTCAGATTTTTGAGCATTTCATCCATGAGCAGAGCCAATGCATTTCTTTCCACAGAAATCATCCCAAAATGTCATTACTAATTTTCTTCAACAGAACCCGAGTGAAAGCAAGAAGYCTCTAAAACTTGCTGATCAATTAATCACTTCTGCCATCTCACRTTACACAGCCTGGAATGCCATGGACTGCACAGTTTGTAAAATATGGTAGATCAGCAGATTTATAAACCAGATTCAGTCTTTCTTGGATCAACATTTGAACAGCAACTACTGCTATCTGATTCCAAATCCAAAAGGGTTTTTTTTAAAGTTTAAGCAGAGAAAAGGGACTTCTACAACTTAAACTAGAAATATAAAATAAGTGCTATTACTGTAGGAATGGAACATGATATGAGACCTCAAATACACATTTTAAAGTCAATGTTCTTATATATCCTTTCCCACATTTCCTTTCTTACTTTCAAAAGAATGAATAAAGTTTAATATGCACACAAAATGGAAAAAAAAGTTTGTCCTATTTCTTCTATCTGTCAGTCTATTTAACACTCATCAGATTTTCTTTATCAYTAAGTGAAATTTCATTTGAAAAAGTGGGATTAGAAGAATGGCTAGCAGATGGGAAATAGAGACACCCCTGGGATCATAATGTAATCCATGTCACATTCTCTTATTACATTCTCATCCCACTGAAAAAATAATATCTTACATATTGCATCAAATTATTTAATATGAGAATTTAATGTCACTTTCTTTGGAGCTATGCCTCTCATTACTGCAGCAAATGGGCCTTTTCTTTCGTTAAGCCTTAACTTTTCTCTTTTTTTTTTTCTCATTTGTAATGAAATTCAAATGTCTAATGAGTCCAATATGGCCTGTCAACTTAAATTATCTGTTTGTCTTTCTGTTTACCATATCTATCTGTCTACAGTTTTTATTTTCCTCTGTGAAGTTTAGTTATTGAATCCCATGTTTCCTTCTGGAAGGAATTTCTAACAGATGATTATTCCTGTTGATATGTTGATGATTTGATAATTTATGGATTGCAAATTTAAGAAACCTGAAGAAATCTCTGGGAAGCAGAGCAGATCATGAGAGAAGAGAAACATGAGGTTCCAATACCTTACGCAGTTAAGGACTGTGATTTCATTAAAATGCATTTTTCAATCTTCCATATTAACTACAATAACGCCTCTGCAGGCTTTATTTCTACATCTTTTGAACCTGTACTGAAGTCTAGCATAAGCCTGTGCTATGGTGACAAAGGAAGCAGTTTGTACAGACATGGCCAGAATCACAGAMTGGGCCAGGCTGGAAGGGACCACAGCAGCTCCTCTGGACCAACCTCCCTGCTCAGGCAGGTCATTGCTCTCTCTGCCACACCCATCCATGGAAAGCTGTGCTCTACCTTCTGCCCTCACTTTTGCATYGGATTTGATACCAGTTTTGCATAAAAAAAAGACAAAATAATTTAGTCCGTGGAATTAGACATCATTAATTCAATGTAAAGACTGAAAAAATCAGTAAGTTATCCAGGCAGAGTTCATCAGTTTAYAAATGTTCTTTCCATATGCTTTCTAGAGCTTTGTGCACATTGATTTACAATAAGTTAGTATCTTCAACTGGAAAATATTTSCCAGAATTAAAATCCAGTCTGATCMTRTGCACACATGAATAGAGGAATGGAACTAGAACAATCTTGATTCAAAAGTAAATTTTTAAAAACAGAATAAAATTTTAATTCTGAATTAGTACAGGTAAAACTTATCTGGATCTTTAACCACATCACATACCACACCTCAGTAATATGAATATTATAAACAAATAAGCAAAATAAACTTGGGGTTTTTTTCCTTAAAATAACACAGATGATCTGCAAGTCCTATTTTGGCTGGAACCAAACGTGTAAGTTCCAAAGCATCACTAAAACTTGCACTATAGCATAAATCTATTTATCCAAACCCAAGACTTTCTTGAAAAAAAAAAAAGCCTTATTTCAAAAGCATTAAAGCCCAAATATTACAGAAAAACAGGGAATTACAGCATTTCAGAAATTCATCCAAAGTGATCAATGTCCCTTCCAGGCTCCCAGAGGTACGAATCCAGGAACAAACCTGCAGGCTTAAGGCTCTATTCTAAAACCAGCTATGGTGACAAAGCAGCAGATATATTTTCATCCTTTTATGATACTTCACTTTAAAAYGATCCCTTGAATATTAACTCCTGAATTCTACAAATAATTCAGAGAAAAAGCCTGAACAAAGTCMAATTAAAAGCTTTGAAAAGAGCTAAATGTAGACAGGGTGTAAGGAGGCATGCGTATTTTGTTTGTTGGGTTTTTTTGGTTGCGTGGTTGGGTTTTTTTTGTTACAGACTGTAATTGTGCCAAATTMATTACTCATCATTAAATGTGTATGTTTGGCCTCAGCTACATTTTGTGTAGATATATTGGTATAGATATTKGGTATAAATGCAACAGTAAGTACCACTGCTCATTTAATAGCTGAAGATGAAACTTCAGTCAAACACTATAAAGAAATTCCTGTTCCTTAGAAGTCTCCCTACAATARTATTACAAAGCAGGAATTATCATTCAATTTAAAATCTAAAAAATTCCCTGTGGACTTTGACAACTAAATGAACCTATTATCTAGTAAGTTTAACCAGTGATAAGTGCATTCTATCTACAAAACACTTTTGCTTCCAAAGTTCGTATGTATAGGTCTCATCTAAGAAAAAACAAGGTTCTTTATTATGCAAAATGCATCTTACATAGCTTATGATCCTTTGGGGACTTTACTGGCTGAAAAGCAAAATGAAATGTGAGCTCAAACTTGGTGTGCTGGTTATTTCTCTTCTTTAGTTAGTGAAGTCTGTATCATTAATTCTTATGCATACATTCTAGCTCCTTTATAGTTACAATTCCACAGCAAGTCTCTTTGTAGTATTAAAGTCACTTAGTGCAAACCCAAAACATAYATAATCATATACTGGTTTTAATTTCTGACCTAAATGTTTAATAATCATGTTATTACACACACAGAGTTTAGGAGGCAACATGTTGTGCTGTTTGCTRGCTTGGTTGCTAGCTGGGGTTAAACCATGACAATGTATAAACATATGTATAGATGATACAAAGCAAATTCTGTGTATTTATCTATTTTGTACAGAGTTAGAAAGTACACACATTTGCTGTTTTAGGGGCTGTAACTGTATCTTTCACCAAAATTCAGCTGTTTTCATAYTGGAAATGTATTTAAATTTATCTGGAAACTTTCTGACATTAGAAATAGAACAAYTGCAGTTTCTCATTATTTTTGCTGCCAGAATCTATGCTTGGTTGCTCAACTAAAGACCTTATACTGCTAATTACTACCACATGCCCATATCCCAAGCAAAGGAAAACTTATTGGTTCTGACAATCCATTCTCTCAACACTGAATTCCAAATGAAAACTTCAATTTTGGCCAAACATAACATTTCATCAATCTTGTTCTACTGACTGCAAAAGCAACATCAAACAAGGMGTGCTAATGGCTTTTTACTGTGCAGTTCCCAAGCTTAGATTCTCTGATGAAAGACCCACATGAGCAAAGGACATCTTTAAACTACTTAGTAATTAATAATTGAACCAGAAAACAATGCATAACGTAAATTTAACAGTTTATACGGTGATGACAGAGCTGAGTTTCAAGCAACAAATTATATGAGCAGTAGAGATCAGCAGAGAAAGCACTGACAACAGAGTGAGATAAAAACAAATAGATAGTGKATATAAAGGAAGACAAAAACCAAAAGTGAAAAAATAAAATGAAGCATGCCCCAAAGCTAGCAGAAGCCTGTAATCTGAAGYTGAGCTTTTCAGGATGTGGGGTTCTGACTGAAGATCAGGTCCAAATTTAGAGACATCTGAGCAATGCTGGGTACTAGTGACAATGGAGAAGGGGAGGGACAAACTCTGTTTGTAAAAGAGGCTTTAAACACACTCCCCCTCTGCTATAACTCGTTCGGAAATTTCAAAAGAGAGGTATTTGTTCTGAGTTAGAAAAACTTCTCTTTGAGAAAATAAGTATGAATATAAACATGAAACTGAGTCCTGGCCTCTGTCACAAATAAATATTTTGGGAAATTTACAATACTACTCATTCCCAGATATAAATCCAAGCATTTCATTTCTCCAGGTGAGTGATGCAAGTTTCCAACAACAGTATTTACAGTTTCCCTTAGATATTTGAAGGTATCTCAATAAATTAATGTATTGAAGTTTACTAAATGTTTGAGTATTATTGAACAGAAAGTAGTATATCTCATTTTTAAACTTTATCTACACAGTGATATAAAACAATACTCTAGAATTAGCTCTGTGGGACATTTACAGTCTTTCTGCAACACAGAGAAGAGAAATGAATTGATAATAAAAGTATAACCAAAATCCACTTCAACAAAATGCTGCATGGGTGATGATTTGAAAGGAACKAAGTAAAAAATTATCTTCTTGAAGTAAGAAGAGAGACAATTCATTAGATAAATTTCTTGCAGTACCTTATTTATATCATATGGAAAGGACTCTCCATATGACTGGACTTTCAGGGCAAATACACTCTACCAGTGGATGTCACAATGGTGTGTAATGAAATGAAGGATGGCAACACTAAAGGTGATAYTGTGCTGTATGGCACTGTATCACCAAGGAACTCTATGTAGTTYAGTAAAGGCCATCTCCCAGTACTTCCAGGAGCTGGGAATGCCAGAAAGAGCTAGTTTTAACTTGGTCAAGAAAACAAGCAGGCTTTCAATAGAAATGTAATGAGGTAATGTGGTCCAATAAAATTTAACCTTTGCCACCATGTAAAAATAGTAGTTTTTTACCATACTATTTTGAAATTAAGGCTACTGCCTGCTCTTCAGATATGCTATCATATGCCATGGTTAGTACATGGTACTTGCTTTGGTGGGTTTGGGGCAGTGTAATATAATTAATCTGCTAGGTTTCTCTATACTTATATTTGGACTACTGCTCACTCTACTACAGGGGTTTTACCTGCTTGGTTTGCTTGATGGTATGTAACACATATTAATGTGTTACAGGGAAGAGAACTGCTTTAAAAATCCCTGGTCACAGATTCTAAAATCATGAGAGCTTGTGATATCCATGGAAAGTCAAAAAAAGCTGTATGAGATCTGAATCTGCTGGTTGAACATCAAGAAACAGGGCTATTAGACTTCTTACRTAGTCAGTCCAACAGAACAAACTGGACAATATTTATCTCCTATTTTTCATCCAGTAAAAAAAAAAGCTTTCTGAAAATCATGTGAATTATCATTGTCACTTAGTTTAAAGATAAGCCACATGATATCCTCATGCCCAAAACATAAAGTGACAACTCACCCCAGCTGCAGAAGTTAACTGCATATGTAACAGCAGCACTTTTTACAAGACATGTCAGTGTAGTCTGAGTGGTATCCAGGTTCTCTTGRAGTAGGGACAAAATGTTGTGACTCGCACCATAGCACAGCCCAGGTCTCTAATGACAGTGTGACAACTCTCCAGTGGTAACATCTGATGTCAAAGAACACAGCCTTGTAAAGCTGTGAGTCAGCTATTACCACTTTCAGGGGCTCTTTAGAGTCCCACAAACCACACCTGGTCTCTTTGGACTTACTTTCTGCCTCGGGTTGAGTTAAAAGTTCCGCCGTATTTCTTCCGATTAAGGATGAGAGCAGCAATTTCTGGCACGTAGCGAGCAAACATTGCCTACATGCATGAAACAGAAACACAAAAAAAAAAAAAAAAAAGAAAATGGCATGCAGAGAGTGTTCTACTGCAGCAGAGGCAGCAGAGCCTCTTGGGATACTTACTTTCTTCCACTAACCGCACTATAGGAACCACCATATTTCTTGCGGTTTCCTATTAACTCTATGATTTCAGGGACGTAGCTGGCAAACATGGCCTAAGAAGAAGATAGGAGACAGAAGAAAAGACTAAAAAGAGAGGCCAAAGAAAGGGGGATGATGAATATTTTCAGAAGRTAAATATTTTTAAGATCTGAAAATGCAAAAAAAAATCTATGCAGTCGTTCAAAAAAGAAAATTAAAAAAAAATTTAAAAAGTTCTTATCAAACAAAACAAGAGGGTTCAATGTAAAAGTTGGTCTTGGAAAAGGTACAYGCCTTATAAATAAAGAAAACAGTCAAAAGAGGAAAAATGGACACATAAAACAAAACAAGAACAAAATTACTTCAAACTGGTATCTAATCACAAAAAAACAGTTATGGCTATTTCTTCCTGAAGAGGGGAGGGGGAAAAAACCTATCCAAGCCCCACAGCAAAAAAAACCAAAGTATTATCATTACTGTTACATTTCTGTTTTTCAAAATACAGGCTCTTCCTCCACCTTTTTAAGAATTTAAAAGAAGACAAAACCAAGATGAAATCAGGGGTTATTTCCCCATTAAGAAACAAAAAAAAATCACCCCCCCTCCACCCCCCAAAAAAAAAAAAACTTTTCCAAAAGGTCTTGGGTTTAGAAGGATTGGAATAACATGTGATAGAAAAAAAGGTTTGAGGAGAAAATAAAAATTATTGTGCCATGTTTTGTCCAACAAACAGCTTCCTTGTGGCTGGATACTTCGAAGAGCTACTGCCATTTGACRTATCAATAAGCAGAGATGGGAATGCATATATGTAATGCTCACATGTATCTGTGTGCCTCATATATGGCATTCATAACATTGGTTATATACATACCACCTCTGTGAGATACATGTATATGTGAAATCAATGGATGAGGGCAAAGTTACAGTACACACACGTGTGTATGGGCACAAAGGACATTACAAGTCATTTGCAAAGCATTTACCTTGCACAGTGTAAATGCTGAAATAAACTCTGCTGGGTTAGACAATATTGCAACTGGTGTAAATAATACTTCTAGCACTGACAAATAATGGAAAAGTTGACAGGACACTTAGTAACTTGGGTCCTATTTACATACAGGACAAAGAACATGAGAAATTGCTGATATAAAAGGATGCTGGGTTATGGTCATGTGATAAATTGTGAGCTAAAATTGAACTACATGACATGGAGGAGAATGTGGTTTGCCATCATCTGGATCAGGCAAGCTGCTCTTTAAGGCAGTCCAAAGCCACAGTGTTTGTTGGAATTCTGGGAAGGAACACAGAAGGGTGGGTAGGACTTCTGAAACCGCAAAGTGCCTTTAAATATCAATAGCAGCCTCCAAAAATGCTCTACACTCAGTCACTAAGAAGCAGAAGACTACAAATAACACTATATGTTGAAATATTAAGGCACTTCATGTATTCACATGCATTACTCTTTTAAATGCATTAGAAAAATTCTAATTCTAGACTAATTYGACAGGCTCTGCCAAAATATTTATCTACAGGAAAAAAATTCATATTAAGCATAYTTTAATGTTTTAGATTTAATTTTAATTTACTAATCCAGATACTACTGTTTCCTTAATTACAACATTGAGATATCCAGGATCAAGTTCTAAGGTAACTGGAGTATTAAGAATATAAAGAAGATGTTTTACCAATCCCCCAAGGATGAAGAAGACCATGAAAAGGCGACCAAGGGTTGTTTTTGCATAAACATCTCCATAGCCAACAGTGGACATTGTAACCATCAGCAAATAAACACATTCCCAATATGTCAGCGGTTGATTATTTTGGAAATTTTCCCATGGATCCCCTGAGTTCTCCACCTACAATGTACAAGAAAACATATAATGAATTATATTACAATTAACTCTAATTAACCCCAAATTAACTCTACTCATATAYACATGTGCCTGTGTGTGTGTATAGRTATATAATYTGGCATRTAATATGAACTCTGAATCCTTTCCTGTGATTCATTCTGGTCAAATACAGAACCTGACCCTGTGCCAAACAGAGCACAGCAGTTCTTWGGCCAACATATACAGCCTTGCTACTCAGATCATTAATGGGAAGTATCTTTCCCAGGCACCACTAATAAATAATGTAAATCACTCATGTAGTTAGGAAAGTTCATTTAATAAAAATTTGGTCAGAGTATTTTCAGAGTAAATCTTACTTTTAATGCAATTATACTCCTCAATGTTTTTGTTTTAAAAGATGTTGCAGCTACTGAAGGCATTACTGGCACCTTTAGTGGTATGCTACTACTTTTTCAAAAAGCCAGCCACTGTTGAGAMAAAATTATAAATTTGTCAGTGGGAAAGGAGTGCAGCATCTAAAAWTTGTTCCACAGTAAAAAGTTGAAGTTTAAGGATACCTACAGTAGAACAGAAAAGCTTTTGTTGAAAAACAAAGATTTAAAAATCCAAATTCTGGAAAACAGCATTCCCTTGGTATTGATGTAATATTTAAGGGATGYTGTGCTACATTTGCTCAAAAATTGAAAAAGGTATTATTTCTAGATAGAAACGCTACTTTTGCCCAGAGGAGTGTAAAAACACGGTTCTACACAAATGAGAAATATAAATCAAAACATTCAAAATCTCCGTGCATTTCATAAGGGCGAACAACAAATGCCCGATGTAGCAAGAAGAGAAAGAATTCGGATTGACTCCTGCGTAGCTGATGCAGCTCCGGAGCCCGGGGAGCCGCTCCGGACTGACACGGGTACCACGAAGGGATTTCCCCGGCGAACATCGCCACCTGCTGTCACCCACCCAGCCCAGCGGGGTCCGAACCCAGCGCTCCCAGCCCCTCCACAGACGGGAGCAAGGCTCAGCTGGAGCTGGGATTCCTGCCTGGGCATCCATCCCATCGATGGGGTCTGGCAGCACCCACAGCAGGAGCACAGTAGCTCCCAGAGCCCGTGGTCCGGCACGAAAAAGCCAATTAACAGCYCCCACATGCACTCACCAAATGTATGAACCCAGCTGCTGTCAGCCACGTGCTGATRAATATCGAGCACAGATTCACTAGCTTGATGGAATTACTGGAAATAAACAAATGAAACAGGAACTTAGATGAGAATTTGTCACACATTTTTTTATAGGTAGCTGTATACAACTGCATACTTCAGACTGAAGAACCTGATGATTATTTCCCAGAAGAAACAGACTCCCCAAAACAGTTATTCAAAAGTTTATGTGTAATATGCATTATATTGCCTTTGGAGAGTTCACCTTTTCATAGTTTAGACAGCTTGAAGAGAAAGTGCCGATGTAAGAGAGCAGAAAGACAAACAAACCTTAGCTACATCAGCAGTCAGAAACAAACTAATAGAAATAAATAATGCTTTTTCACAGATAATTTGGTGCTTCTCAGYACACTCACCTCTTCATTTTTCAATGCTATACACTCAGGATTATTCACATGTAAATATATATTAAAAATGAGAAAATTATTATTCCCAAATTAAAGAACTATGGTATTTTACAGTTCCTGTGTAAAATCCTAAGTATTTTTCATATTATTCTGCTTGCATGAACTCGTATGGACCTCTTTATGGAAAATTCACATGAAATTAGAGTATTTCATACTTCACATTCACATTTTTCTCTAAAAAAAGAAAAAAAGTATAACTAAACCCCACCAAAACCTCTGCAAATACTTTTTAGTTGCACTGAATAGTATTTTCCCTATTGTAGCCAGAAGCGATTTTGAAGCAAGGACCTCACTCAGCCATACTTAAAGTATTCTGGAAGAAATACAAATAAAACCTGTTCCCTCTCTTCTCACAGAAGTCACTGTCCTAASAAGGATATTCAACAGAAACACGAGGAACTGCAATCCAGGTATGGCTGTGTTTAAACAATCTAAACCCACTCAAGGTTTTGAAAATATTTGTAAGAAGGTATAACACCTCAAAAAAGAACCCAATTATCAGTTAAAACAATACACTAAAAACACAAAAATTGGGAAAAATTCACTATCAGTGTTAGCAATAGTAGTTCTGTGGTAGAATTAATCAATGTTTCTGTTTATAACTACTTTAAGGAAAATAAAATGCATCCTATTCTGAAAAAAAATTGGGAAAAGAACCAGTAAAATTAACCAGTATAGCTCCTTTAAAAATATTTTTAAAGTTACAGTTAATGGACATAGGGGGTACAAGGAATAGAATATGACAGGTGATGAAATTAATATTGTACTCAAAAATAAAATATCAGCAGTCTCTCATTAGTGTTCACCAACATCAACATATATTCCCCATTTCTCTCTTTCTTAAACTATGGTTGAATAAAGTCCCTGTTTCCTTCGTGGTAGCATTCATTTATAGCACAGGACCCTGACCAATGGGTTCCTAAATTAAACAAAATTGTAGCAGTGATGCTGATGCAAAGCTCCATTATGAAAGGCTGGATTCCATCTTCCACCTGAACTTGGAACACAAGATGTCCCTGATAAAAAAATTATGTGTCTGTTGGTCCCTTCATATTAGTGYAATATGCATTAGTAGTAACTATTTACATTCCTTGTTTGGTACATTTTATTTTTGAAGATTTATTAAACACTGCACCTTGTCTGTCCTCTATGAAATAGTCCCTGTGTTCCCGCCAGAGTCTAAATATAGATGAAGGATTAGTCATAAACATTTTCCCTCTCTTTAAGCTCTCTCCAACATCTGTGCAAAATCCCTTACTGTGAGCCCTGCCTAAGCCCCTGCAGGTTTTTTTGAAAAATGTTAGAAAGCAATGAAGGAGAGAAATATTTCAACTGAAAACTGTGGAATACAATTTCATAAAACATGGGAACAAAAAATCTTGAGTGAAATACATTTAGTTTCAAATTAGGGAAACAAACAGGTCCCTGGCAGAGTACAGGATTTTAAAGTGCCTGTAAAATTTTGCTGTGTTTACAGGATCTTCTCAAAAATATTATGTTTTCAGATATTCTAATAATCACCTATGACTGTGCTAGTCTCCTTACTATCTCTGTTTTTGCATTTTGCAGCTTCTTCCACTGGATTCCACTTTTTGGAATGGTCCTTCTGCTCATTACATAAATAATATATGTTCCTTTAATACTCATACCTCAGTCAATAATTCCAGGAGTAATTTKCATTTATAGGTTACAGTAAATGCTTTTCTTCACTGGAGAAAAGAGAAAAGGAGGAGAAAATTCCTCTGCAATTGTGCTAAATATTAAAAACACAGCAGTGCCCAGTATCCCCTATCAGTTTCTCATCTTCTCAGTTGTTATGTGTTACTAGTGCCAAATGCACTGAAATGCCTGGGTCAAATCAGTTCCATACCTTCTTCATATAAATATGTATCACTTGACATGAAAAACTCTTTACTTTTCCTTAATTTTAAATAGTAAAAAATACTCTTTTTTTCCATATATAATCATAACTATAATTTCAGAGCTAGTAATGAATTTGTTACTCCAATTCAACAATTCAAATTTTGTCATTGATTATTCATCTTTATATTYACAAAAATCCTAAAATGTTGAAAATTTCAATAAAACCTTAAAAGTGGACTGTAAAAAATGCTAAAATAATTTAATTCTAGAAGATTTTTAACCATCCCTGAGCAAAATAATGTTGCAGTAGCAGGCCAAAAGCATACAATACAGTGTAAGACTTTAAAGYAATAATAAAGGTTTAAGGCCACACTATGTAATTGAAATAACCAACTGAGCTTAGGGAATTAAATTTTATTTAAATAATACTAGATTTGTTGAGACGACTAAGTTTAACTGCTCTGATTTGTACAAAATTATTTTAAAGATACTCCATTAATCACAAGGGTTCAGCATTCTATTTTTTTTAGGAAGCAAAATAATTCAGAACCAGAAGCTCTCAATTAGAGTCTTCTGGTACTGAAATAGAAAATGTGTGTGCAGCACAKGAACTGCAGTTCYATGGTACTTCAGAACACACTGAAARCACAAAAATTTCTCATGGAAGGTAGCAGTAATAAATGAATTTTCTAGCTTGTTGCTTTCTAACAGCTRAACTCGTGAGAGACATTAAAAGAAACCCCAAGCACTCACACAATCAGATTTATGTGAGGTGTAACTAAAAATTCTTCTCAAACAAACTGCATTCTCTTAATTTGTTTTAATTTGACACATCTATTAAAAAAATAAATGTTTTGTGAACATTGCTGACATTCCAAATTGTTTAGTTCATTTCTGGTTATTAAGYAAGACAAAAAAGAGGGCAGATATGMCTTTCTGTTGCATTACCAGGAACAGGGAGAGACAAAAAGAAATGTTTTGAGGCAGTGATTTATTTATGCCAGTTAAATAAATGATGTTAGTGATGAACTGTTAAGGATTAATCAAGTGACTAAACTGAAACACTCATGTAAGAAAGTTTTCCTTTRCAGGCTTTCACTAATCAACATTTGAGGTTTACTGATATTTTGGCAGTCACATAAATAATCACAGAGATTATGATACCTAATACAAAAGTAAACTCTGCACCAGAGAAAGTCTATTTCAATGAACCCAGTCAATCATAAATAATGATAATAACCCAGCTCTGAGTACCTTGAATGGATTAATGCACATTTATGGATCTGGAATTTCACAAATCCCCCACTACTGAAGGGGCTACTTTGAGTTTCTGGGGCTTCTCCACTGACTGCCATTTCTTATGGCAGGGTTATTCCGCATGTCAAATCTCATTCTCCTTTCCCATACTGAGCATTCTGAGCTATGGGACTTCACTTTACACTCTCTGATGTCTTTGTTTGACCAGAACTGGCTTCCTTCCAGTAACACAACTAAAGACAGATAGTWTGAGGGTTTTACAGTACAGAGAACAGTTTCAAGGTTAAGGGTTGAAGAAACAGCTGTTCACTGTGAGTGTGTACAAATTTCAGTACCTATTTTCCCATTGCTGCAAATTATCACAGCAAGAARTGGATTTACCTGAATATAAAGCCCTCACATACCTATAGCAACTGTTGCAGAGAGGAGAGGTTTTCAAAATGGAACTGATTATACAGCAGCTATCTGAAGCTGGGTTCAATACCTCCCCTGAAGCATTTTAGAGAATGATGAAAAATAATGTGTCTTCAACTGCAAGGGATGGGAAGGTTCCTCTTTATTTCCTTCAAAATGATCTTTTGTCTAAAACTGTGCTCTTCCTGCAGAACTTTCACRTGTTAATAGGCCAAAGAACCAGTAAGCCAGAAGGTTAATTGGAGTATTTTAATTATTATATGGAAGAAATACCAATGATAATGAGCACAATATAAAGATAGCTCAGTGTAATTTTTAATATGTTTTTGATGTGAAAAATTATACTCAGTTCAAAAAAACTGGAAGAGTCACAATGAGAATTTCTCAAAATACTTTTTAACTGYATTCTTTTGAATGAATTCTGATTTCAGTTTTTTCAAGACAGCAGAACATGGACTAATTTTATGAAAAGAAGCAAGGTTTAATCAGTTCAAAGCTATGTAATTCATTCTGCTTTTAATTTATCAACACATAACTTTGCTCAATATTTCCAATATAAGAATGCATCAATTAAAATGATCACATAGCAAAAGATGCCATCACTGACAAATCATTCACCACCAGAAAAGGGTTTGAATAACAGGTAACAAGTGGGGGGGGGGTTCCAGAAAAGAAAATCATGTATTACTAGGGCCCCAAATCTAAGCCATTTACATTCTGTTACCAATGCAACTAAATCAGCTTGTAAGAAAAAGTCTTACCTTGTTTTAAGTATATTCAGAAACTGCAAGATTTCTGAAAACTGTATCAGTCTAAGGGCTCTTAAAAATCTCAAACCTGCAGTAAAAGAAAACAAAGTTACAGTACAGAATAATCCAAATTGTGACAGCATATCACAATGACAGTGATCAATTAAATCAACATCAGTAACGTACAAAATGTTAAATACCTTTGAAATGCTCTTCCATATTTAATTGTTCAAGGATCCTTAACAGGTATTTTTCAAATTGTTTTAAATTTATTTCCCTAATAACAGATTTATCCAATCAGAAAGCCTTAGTTTTTGTAGGAAGTAACGGGAGGAGACACACAGGCTGAAAGCTAAGGGGGAAAAACCTCACTGAGGTTTCTGCTAGTAATTGCAAGTGTCCTTCCCTTTCAGGCTGTCAAAGACACAGGCAGGTCTGAAGCATCTCAGTCCTCCAAGCTCCTGTGTTGCTTGGTGAAAAATAACAGATCATGGGCAAGAGATCTGATAACCTGGATAAAGTAGACTGTATATGCCTGATTAAATTTGGTAAATCTTAATGACGTAAAATCTTTTATAGTAATAATGCTCCCTATCTGCACTGTAATTTCAAAAAACTCAAGCAGGAAAACAGAAATTACACATTTGCTCTTAAAAATGACAAATTTACTATAATTCTGTCCATCATTCTATAACTATAGGAATACATTACATATCAACWGTTTTTTAAAAAGTATTTTTAGAAAGAACTAGCATTTGTATGTTGAAATCAAATTGCATGCACAGCAATTCCCAGACAACAACAGAGTCAGTGAGAGAAAGAGAGCGTGTGCAAGAGAAACTAATATAGAAGATTAAGGGCTTAAATTATTAAAATAGTCTTATGCTGATAGTGAATGATTTGGCTGCAGATCTTTGGCATATGAATAAAAGTACACTCTGTACTGTACATATGCACAGCTTATAAAATTAAAGTAAAGCTTGAAGSATAATTTTTATTAGAGACTACAGCCAGGAGTTACATAAAAGTTGTGTAACTTGGTATTGCAACTGCTACAGGAAAGTTCAGAGCAGCTTCTTCTCATACATTCTCTTTATTGGCATCTATTTTGCCCAACTCTAGTGCAAAAAACCACTTTTTGTTTCTAAAACTTAAGGAAATACTGATCCTGGTAAATATATAAACCTGGTCGGAACGTTCATCATCTCACTGGAATAAGTGGTTCCCCTCAAGCACAAAGGTGCATGCAGCMAGATGTGTTTAAAGTTTTTTCCTGCAGTATTCTTGGTAAGTTGTTGAATAAAATATTTGCTCTTATATTTTGCCTTGTTAAGACTCCTAAGTAGTGTTGAAGTACAYTCCTGTATATTAAATGGATATAAAGTTTCTTTTTAATTACTAACTGTGGGGAACTCTGAAAATTAATCACAACTTGCTAAATGGATTCACAGACCTAAATGAAAAGCAATTAAATGAAACTTAATAGTGCCAAATGTCAGATCCATTTGCAATTAGACAATGCTAACTTTGGATCATATTGCTGAAGCTGTGAGACACATCCCTCTGTTCCACTTCCAATCGTTCCCACAGTTGCTACTCCTATCCAAAGAGATGTGGTTAGGGAAGGAGAGGATCCTTACTAGCAATCAWAAACTTTCCAGCTCTTTTCCATCCAGCTGTCTTCCTCACTCTGCTCATCATGAATTTATATGAAAAATGACTGGGGTGAGAAAAACCCTGCCTCTTCAATGTTTTGCACTGCATCTGAAGGTACTGATAATACCAAGTTAACCACTGCTGTATTTCAAAAAGAAACCTGAGAAACATCTAAGTTAGCAATCAAACCTCCATCTCCATATTAAGGGTTAAGATACATTTTAATTGCTGATATCAAATGACAGAAGAAAAATACTATGCATTCAATGTATTTTTTGTAGAAGAAGAAAATCATTATAGATGAAGTTCTGCATCTGCTGCAGCCCACAATGTAGAAAATTTCCTTCAGAGAATAGAATTAGGGAAAGAAAGAAAAAAAAAAGGCTAGAGTTTGCTTGGACAGTTTACAAATTAGAACTGGCTTTCAATGATAAAAGCCAAAGGAATTATTAAATGGCAAATTGATTCTTTCCAGCATCCTGAAGTTTCCTAGGCACAAACAGATCTGATATTACATCCCTATATGTATTTCATTTTATGTGATTTTCACAGAATCATACAACAGTTTGGGAAGAGAGGAATTTCCAAGGTCATCTTGCCCTACCTTCCCCGCAATGAGCAGCTACCTCAGGTTGCTCAGWGCCCTGTCTGCTMTGACCTTGAATGTTKACAAAGTYTGGGCATCTACCATCTCTCTGGACAACCTGTRCCAGTGTTTCACTATGTTCATTGTAAAAAAATCCTTATCTGTATTCTAAACAACCCTCTTATTATATTGAAACTATTACCCTTTCTTCTATTGCAGCAGGTGCTGTTAAAAWGTCKGCTCCCTTCAGGTACTGAAAGGCCACAATAARGCCTCCCCAAATCCCTCTTTCCTCCAGGCTGAACAATTCCARCTCTCTCAGCCTTTCCTCKTGGAGGAGCCCTGCATCCCTTTTTATGYGCTGAGGGCCCCAGAGCTGGACACAGCGCTGCAGGGGGGATTACAGGAATGGAGAAGAGGGTAGGATTTCCTCCCTTGCCCTGCTGCCCACGCTGCTTTGGATGCAGCCCAGGACACAACCGGCTTTCTGGGCTACAAATCCGCATCACTGGCTCATGTCAGCTTTTCATCTGTAAGCACCCCAAAACCTCTGCAGGGCTGCTCTCAATCCCTTCCTCACCCAGCTGGTGTCCTCACTGGGGATGGCCCCAACCCAGGTGCAGGACCCTGCACTTGGCCTTGCTGAGCCTGAGGAAGTTCCACAGACCCACTTCTCAAACTTGTCCAGGTCCTTCTGGATGGCATCCTGAGCCCCAGGCACGTCAACTGCACCACCCAGCCTGGGGTTTTCTGCACTCCTACTGAGGATGCACTCAAACCCACTGTCTCACAACTGAGACAGCCTTACCTCTCTCAGGTCTACCACCTTACCAGGAACAGAAGCAGCTGATGTTTGTTTTAAAAATAGAAACCAAAATTTACTAACAGGAGCACTAACAAAAATCCCCCCTTTCCCAAAGCTGTTTCAGCTGTACATATAAATGTGTACAGCTCTCTTTCCTTAGCACTATTTGGGAATGTGGTTTATACAAACAGGGAAGAATTTCTTCTCCTATTAAAGACCTACAAAACTGTTTTACATTTAAATGATACAATCAAGAGTTGGGATAGGGTAAGTTTCTTACGTATTTCAGTGAAGTCCATTCTAATTCTGCACATTTCATGGACTCTGTCAAAGTTAATTGTAAACTGCCAAACAGAATGCTCAGGAAGCTCTAGCTACTTTCTCTCCATCATGTAACTGACCTTTTTCTTGGTAAAGAGTTTCACATTGGAATTTTCTTACAGGATCAGAGTAGAACACGATATAATCTGCTATACTACAAATTATACAAAAACATAAATACCAAAATACTTCATTTACACAGAAGATCTCTCTAATAAGAGAAAAAGGACACAGATAAAAAACAGTATGAGACAAAGTGTTTTAGTCAATARTTTCTGCCTCTAGTACAATAATCTGAGTGGTAGGTATGATGATTCAAATAAACCTTCAACTCTACAACGTGATTTTTCTTACTGCAAAAATATTTCTTTAGCTACTGTGTTGCCTGTGCAGCAAACAGACCATTTTCAAAATACACTGAAAACATAAAATATGTGACTAATATTTTTCATATCATAGTGTTCAACCCAAAATCTGTAAAAAAATTTTAAAAACCATCACTAGTAGAGGTCACATATTGCCAAAAACCCCTGAAATCAGTTTTAAAGAAACCAATTATCTGTTCAACAGGAAGCAATACACCATGCTGAWCTACCAGTCTGCATCTAGAATATAGCAGGAGTACTTTATTCTGACTTTTTACTAAGRACCCRGCAAAATGGATGGATTCTTTAAAAMAGGATAGTGATCCTGAAATGGCAAATAAACTGTGTGCCAGTAGCAACACAATTACACTAGAAAATTGTTTTATCTATAAAGTTTACAACAAAGTAAACTATTATTTAGAGCTTTATTTGACTTCACAGCCAAGAGGGTATTTTCCTGTCTGTCAGATAGTTTTGCGCTCTCTCTGCTGAAGTGATTCTCTCACTGGATTAATATACAGAAGGAATCAGGATTAGCAAGAGGTTGCAAACCCCACCCCCCCCCCCAAAAAAAAAAAAAAAAGTACCATTTTAAATCTTTAAAGGGAAAGAGAAGGAAATCACAACAACCATACTTCTATGATTTTAATGAGATTCTAATAAGTGGAAACAGGAATTGGGTATTTCTTCATGCAACATGAGAGGTCAATCAACAAAAGCATCAAGCATTACGCTGTTTCTCACCAATTAGAGATGTAATCCCTTTCTTACTGCCACAGGCTGCTTATTTTTTTTTTTTTCTAATAGACAATTGTATATGCAAAACATTAGTGTAAGTGTTCAATCCACAGAGATTCTGTTTACCACTCCCATTCCTGASAAACCATTCACCCATTGATCTGAGCATCATCTTCATCAAACCTATCAATGGCGACTTCTACCCTAGATTTCATTAAGACTACATGATTGGCTGAAGTCTGGAAAAACAACCCCAGAATCCACATTTAGGAGCCCTTTTTAAGACACAGGATAATTTTTAGGAAGCTAAACAATCCCATTTTGAACATCACAGAGTGCAGCACAGKTATCTGAGATCTTACTCCCTGTAGATAGGCTTGAAAATGAAAGCTAAAAGAAAAAAGACAAGAAGAAATAGAATGGGAGGAAAAGGATRTGTCATTCCTTGGAAGCAACCCAGATAAAATATTTTTATACATTTCCCCACCTCTGTCATGCAGTAYAAATGGGGAGAACAGCATGCTGCATGAAAAAAAACAGTGCTCTATGACCAGGACAGCAAAACTGTCAACAATCAAGTTCAGAATCTACATAGATGGGTTTCAAACAATGCTGTATCAAAGATTCATTAACAAATCTCTCTGCTGCACATTCCTTCAACTTGCTATTACACCTTTTAAATAACAACAGTAGTTTCAAACTTAACAAGATTTCTTGATAACACCAACACTGCAGATTATTACACTTCATCCTTTAATACAGACTGGATTGTTTGATTCTAGGTGAACAACAAACCCCTATACTGGGGAGACAGGAGTACACTGGAGTGTGTGAGTTTGGGAAAGAATTCTTCCTACAAAGCAACTGAAATACTGCAGACTTTTGGGGTTTCTTTCAAGTTGAAAAATAAGACAGAACATCTCTTTTTCAGAAGATACAGTAATACTAGCACCAGAGACAGTCTAACAAACTACAGTTCTGAAGAAAAAGTTGAGTTGGACCTTACCCCAGTATGAGCCGACCCTATAACAAGACACCAAGGAGTTCCTCAAAGTACGCTGCTCTTCCTTTTCGGATGTGCTGTGCCCAGGTTTGACACGATATCCATTTTTGAACAATTCTCCATGAGATTTTTTACGCCTTCTAGGAGTTTTGTACGTYTCTGTACGCGTGCCCCCAGAAGGGTTGTGGTACACTAAGATCTTGCTGGGAATCATGACTGTGTATCTTCAGCTCCAGGAGCACTGCAAGGAAGTACTGTGGTCCAGTCTTCAGTCACAGCCTTCACTAACAGTGAAGATGATCATACATTTACCCTTCCTTTTGCTAAGKCAGTATCAACACTGAGAGACAGCTCCGAGTTCTTTCTTTAACAGAACTTCTCCTTGGGAGCAGATTTGTTTAACTGSACACAGAATAAAGCTTCCCTTTACCAGTTGTTATCAAAAGATAATTCAGTATAATCTAGTCCATTTCCGTTAGCTTGAAACAAATAGAATGAATTCAGATACAAAACTCAGCTTAACAAAACAGACTAAGAGTATCACAAACTGGATGGACAAAACAAATCACAGAAGCAAGCAGGCAGTGCAGATGCTCCTCTGATCCGTGATGTATTAGAGCTTAAAAGCCATCTTCTATCCGGATATTACCACATAAGCTGCTTTCAGATACATCAAAGAACCACACCCATTGATTCAAAACCCACAAACACGATGCTGTTCACTTGGAATGAACAGGTACACTCACAAAGAATATCGTTCCCATAATTCATGTACAAAAGGGAGTTGCTTACTGTGCATTAATTTCTCTGGCAAGTTCACGTGTCTGTTTTCCAGTTAAAGCTMGTATGCAGAAGGCAGACAGAGGTCACATAATCAGCCAACTCTTACAGGATTTATCCCAGATGAAATTAAAAAACCTCCAACAAAATAAATACGACAACCCTTCCTCCAATCCTAGTTAAKGACTAAAGCTATCTTACTGAAGGAAAAAGAATTCAAAACAAAACAATTTAGCCATCAAGCAAGAGCATGAAGCATAAAGTCCACATCTCTCTCAAGCAGACTTGCTCCATGAATATTCACAAAACTGGAGTTTTSTTCAGTCAACTACCACCTCCTTCAATGGGATAAAGCTCTTCAAATTAAAAGTATCATGACCTTCCATTACGTATGATAGATTTTCTTAATGAATTATCCTGCTTTGAGCATGATACACAAAATTCATTGTGAAAAGTATCTTCATTTTGAGGAATATGCTTATTACTCCTTTTTTCTTTTTCCTTTTTTTTCCCCCCTTGTTTTTTGGCCTCAGAAGACCCACAAATATAGCAATGCCATCTGGAGTACAATGCAAAGCAGMCACAAAAATAGGCTGCACTATGTGCTTATATGAAATACACAGGATTTCAAAGCATTTTGGAAATGTTATTAAGGGGTGGACTGCCAAGACAAAGGGGATTGTAGTACACACAAATTTCAAATTATAAGTAACATGGCAGATAGTGAAGCAAACTACTTCAGTGAGTCCTTTGCATTGTAACCTTTAACACTACGTTTTTTCAAACAAAAATAGTTGGTTGTTTGTAAGAATGTWGTGCTAAAGGTTAGTGGTTACCTTCCCACTGGTCACAACAGACAAGTTCCACTGAATCTACAGGGCTGGGKTTTATGTCTGCATGCTGACAAACATCCATTATATATCTGTGAGCATTTGAATCATTCCTCTCAAACTGAAAAGATTTGAACAGTGTAGTACTTATCTGTGTTACTAATCACAACTTGTACAGCTCAAACTGAATGCATGTCCTACTTGCTTTTCACCATATAAGGCACACTATTTTCCTTTCTGTATTTCCTCTTGACTAATATTATAATCTTGTTATTATCCAATTTTAAACCTATCATTAGTGTACTTCATACTTAGTACAGCAAATGTTTGGGTGTAGAATCCATTTACCTTGCAAGCCYGGAACATCTCTAAAGRAAAACAGGACAGAAGTAGTAAATAGMAAGASCCAAGCTGTYTAGTTTACATAACTTATTATTTTGGTTTTAACARTTTGACAGTATTCTTTTAACTCCTCAGCTTCCTGGCATAGCCAGATTTTTTATCAATTTCCTCTCTTTTCAGTCAGTGCACTGCTTAATCTATTGTATACATCAAAATTTGAAAACATAAATTACATGACACAAACTAGGATTAAATCRAAAATAAACCTGCTCCACAAGTTTAAAAAAAAAAGTATGTAAATTTGAGCAGCAGCAGGATGATGGCATATTGTGCTGAGAAGCATTCTTCAACATCACAGCCAGCCACACAAAGCTGCTGATATTATTTCCTGTGCAGCCATTTCTGCTTTCCAAATGAATATTTTTAGTATTTTATTGTACAACCCAATTACCCAAGACAGCTTCTTGTTTTCCGTGATATTACAGCTTGCTACCATCTATAATATCAATGTATTACTTGGCCAATTTCTTTTTTTATATTAGATGTAAAATTAGATTGCAGAAAATTGTTCTCTGTAGACTAATTTATGTTTGTTTGTTTTGTGGTTTGTTCTTTTTTTTCTTTTGTTATCCAGAAAAACACCTATTTAGGTATTCTAGATCAGATGAGCATCTGAGTGAAAGTCCAGAGTCCAATTAAGCACATGAAGGTGGTGGCACCAGTAGAATATCACTGTTTCCTACCTCTGTGAAGGACATGGTCCTTGGCCTCCTGGTTTGAGGTAGACCTGAAAATCCTAAACCCTGTATTATCAGCAATACCTGACATGTCTGCAGTCTGCTCTGAAGTATTTAATCCAAACTAATCAACATTCTGTTATAAAGAGCTGTAGAATGACTTTTAACAACCTATTTTGCCTTCAATGAAYCCAAGCTACTTACAAGTGAAGTTTTTCTATTTTCTACAGAAGCATACCCTTGAAGGACATCACTCCATGACCCTCCTTGAACTTGTCATAAAAAATAGATTTACATACTTATGGAAGTACTGCTATAATTAAATGACAACTTGCTTTCAAAGACCATCCAAATGTGAAGCTATTAAACTTAAATATGCAGGAGAAGAAAGCAAGACTTGTCAGCAGCTGAGCTCCACTTTACCATTGGCTGTGCAGGGACTAGGTACTTGCTAAAATCATTGTGAAGGAGAGCAAGGGAACATTAGATCCTGCCTTGGAAWATCAATGTAGTGGGTAGAAGTGGGTATCAAATTATTGTCCTTTAAAACACAGGTTAGACAAGGGTGATGGATTTGCTGTGCTTTTGTAAGATACTATTTGCTTACAGTYGYGCTCAAAAGCACAATCTGTAAAAAACCACAAAGCACGAGGAAACCTGCCAAGGAGAAACCGATGTAGAGAAAAATAACTGTGTTAYATCCTATGACTATTCTCTCCTTGAAAATTCATTTTTAATTTAATTTACAATGAGTGAACACAGAATTTTCCAATTGCTACCTTTCCTCCCTTTTAAATTGCTACTTCTGAAACGACAATATAAAAGTCATTTGCTGTACACAAAATGGCCCATAAAACTTTCATTGCTGCTATTTCGGAAATGGTAAAAGTATTATTCATAGAAAAGAAAAAATAACCTGTTATWTCTGAATASAAAAGCTYTWCAGGTTGGTCAACAACTACTTTTTAGTACAGCTTTGTAGCAACATCTWTGGATTGTGACAAAACCTGAATAACGCTCATTCTGCCACGAATTTACCACTCATTAATCTGACTAAATTATTTAGAAGGTAAATTTACAATCCAGTCTTGAGCTCCTGAGAAAACCCACATAGCTTCATTTTTTTTTTATCTCCTAGCCTCAAAGCCTTAAGCCATTAAACCATTTTCAGAAAGCTTGGTATTACCAAGCACAARATCAGTTCCATTAACTTTCCTGCTTTACACCACTTCAGGCAACAACTATGTCATATACCATAAACCAAGCACAGCTAGAGCCAGTAGTAAATGAAGAGCAGATCTTTACAAAAAATCAGAGAGTATTAAATAGTAAACATTTTATATTACAAAAGAAGYATTATCCCACCAAAGTGATGTTGGTGCCCTTTTTAACAAATGGCTGAAACCATGAAGGGAAGAAGAACCAGTATTCATATGTACTCAGTGGGTAAAAGAGAGTTAAGAAGACAAAAAATTTATTGAGCTTTTTSTATTTTTAAAATATTACATTTGTGTAATCCTTTCTAGATACTGCAAGTCCATATTCMAACGAGATGGAAAGCATGCCTTTTTTTAATTCTTTGATTTGGGGAGAAAAATATTAAWTGTACACTTTACTGATGGTGCTACTAAAACCAAAAGGATCCTTGTAATAAGAAGTTACACCTCAGCAAACTAACCTTGAAAAGAGGGTTGCACAGAAGGTTGGAAATTTGGGGACTGCTTTCTAAAGTGACCATTACAACTCAACATAGAGAGGCTTCCCTTCCTGAAAAACGACAAGTTAGCATCTTATATAATTTTCCCTGGCATTCATCAGGAACAAATTGCACTAAAATCAGGAATATGCTATTCTGAGAGGCTGTAACCATAGGGCAGAACAAATGATAAGAACAAAGGCRAAGGAAGGGCAAAGGCCAGATCCAAAGCCTGACTCATGCTGCAGGAGGGTGATTTAAAAAAAGACTTGCAATTCTGCCCGTCTTTGCTCCCGTGAGTCACAAGGCACAGGCCATAACTGCCAAAGAAACAATGAGCATCCTATGAAATAAGGCTTGAAAAGGAGTCAAGTACTCCACTTCTAATCAACTGGTATGATAGAATGCATCCTGTTCAGTGTGCCTCTTTAGCCTTCAAGTTGCACAAAGAAAGTAGTTAAAGAATGCATATAAGCAGATACATACAGAGAAATTATTTRTGAGAAACCAATTATGAAAATGATTCACCACAAAATTCAGTATGTGATCATGATCCAGGTGAAAAAAGCATTAATTCAGTTTTCTGACCCAACGGATGACAAATAGTCAAAAAATATTTATGCTTGTCCTGGTGAAGCAATAGCCTTTTRCTCAGTGTACAGAATGATTCCCTGCACATTTTGTAAATTTATATTGTACCAACAATAAACAGACTATTTCAGACCAGCTGTAGGATTAAGAATTCAGTCATAGAATTCCACAGAAATCAAATATTATGATGTTTAATTGCTTTTTGCAAACACAGCTGTTGTATAGATCTATACACACATCCCTTATTTCACCCTAATGCAGTACTAGAAAATTCTTCACCTCCTCAGTAGTGCATCACGTTTAAACACGAGGTCTGAGAACTGCAAGTGTCAATTCATCACTAAGACTGAGTCAAGAATWCAGCCACTAAATGAAGTAGCATTTAAAACTCTTCTCTTCAAATTCACATCAGACAGAAAATCTGTGATCTGCTGAGAAGAAAATTCTCACATTTTCAGGTGTACAGAAATGCCTTCCCTAAAGGCTGATGTTACCCAATCAATAAGAGAAGACAGTGAAATTTCTATGCACTATCAGAGTAGATTAGAGCCAGTGCATAATACAGTAGGGTCTGAAATTTTCCTATTAGACTCTGTTCCTCAAATCGATGTATCMTTGGCTATTTTCCACTAAATGCAGYATATTYCTTACAGGATCTGCCCCACATGCAGTGATATATAATTTTCTCTAGATTAATTTYCCARGTAAGAGTGAACATGAAAGCATTCAGATGGTWTTTCCAGATGTCTCTGCTTTTACAGTGCTGACATCTACACTTTGCCCACAATAGGGAGGAAAGTGAGGCAATGCAGAAAAAAACAAATATGGAATTTAACAGATAATRAAAGCCCAAACCWTACCWTTTGCCTCACAAASCCTCCCATCTCATTYGAATTTAYATTCACAATATTTTACATGTAGAARCTCAGACATTCATTGACTGCAACATCATAATGATATATATTGCCTGCACACCAGCCACTATGAAAAGAACTTTTTCTTCAGAGTTAGCATGGTCCCAACCACATATTAGCCTTTAGGAAACACTTCATTAACTATGCTTTAATAAGTAYCTAAATTTCAAAAAATGAAATTGCATAAAAATATATTTAAATTATAGATCTACAATACAAATGTTAGTATTTACTAATAAAATTATCTGAATTTATTTACTTATATAATTAACTGATTACTTATGTTTCATAATTAAAAACTGAACTTTAATGCCTATTACCTACAGCAGCCCTAACATACATTGGTAAGAACTTCTCCAGGACTTAGGAGTTTTGGTATCAGGGGAGATGAATTTTGAATAGGTTTTTAAAGGTTGCGTTTAGATTAAAAAAAAAACCCAACAAATAAAAACAAATATGAAGGTTGTACAAAGTATTCAAACATATTAGGATTTTATATTTATCCTGCTGTGACTTCCTCTGCATACACAACACTGCAATCTTTCATGACTGAACTTCACTGGCTCCCTTGACTAACTTCAGAGCAAAGCATGCCAGAGCAGAAGTAAAATTGAGCAAACTGTTAAAATGTGAAAATAATCCTCACTTCACTTTCAGCACAGTGTCAGTGCTCTATTTGGCTGCTAATACTGCAGCTAGCTCTCAGCTAAAGAAAACCTTCTGCTGGGCTCTGCAGGTATGACCCACACCCCCAAGCCCAGTGTCAGCTGAAATTACTCCCCATCTCCAAGCAAATGACACTTGGGATGGCCAAGGGGCTGCAGGGTGGATGAATGAGACTGGCACCAACTGCTGTGTGCACAGAGCTTGGAAAAGCACCAGAGCACCATGAACTCACCCATACACAAACACTCCTTCAGTTTTGCAGGGAAATGCTCCACACAGTGTGGGACTGATCAAAGAAAAACATAATCAGCAATTAGAAAGACAAAAAAACTGACAGATAATTTATACTGAGAAGCAGAGTAACTAGGTGGTAATGGAAAACTTAAGGACTGGAGAGTTTTGAGTACCTCAGAAATCTCAAAAAGCATTTTGCTCTCAATCATCTGTGCTTTTAAGTGGCTAAAACAATTTATTTTTGATTCTGAAGATTGTGGTCACAAATATCCCGACTTTCATACAAAACCTCTTCGAATTAAACTTCACACTTAAGATAATATACAGCTGATTCAGTTCAGCTAAACATCCACAGTGATGCTACAATATCACTGTTTTGATTGAAACCAGCACTCCTTGAAGGATAATGCTGAACAAAATGCTGTGTACTAAACCTGTCCATGTAGCACAGTTCCATCTGCCTTACTTTATAAAGGTGATTATAAAGATGGCAAAATAATTTCCCTGTATAAATCACCTATAACTTCAACAAGAAAATGGCTTTAGAAGGGAAGTTTTATAGTAGTTTTACTTAAGTAGGAGCCCAAATTTTTCCAAGTTTTAACACTATTTTTAAATTAAAAAGATGCATTATTCTGGTTTTTTTATCTGCCACCTGTTATATATTTACTAGCAGCAAACAAATGAAATTATAAAGTTAAATAAGCTGCTTTTCCAATATTCAGTTTTTGAATCAAAGTTGCATCTGGAGRGATATCATAGGAAAATCTGCTTCTGGTAAATGCCTGTGCAATTYTGAAGACAAGTTAGCTGAAACCTAAAATAACAAGAAAGTGTAATTTTTTAAATTTCATATCTCTTTATACATATCAAAGCAGAGAAGATCACTAGATATACTTTGAGAAAAAGCCTTTACTAACTATATACAATTTATAAACACAATACTCYAGTTTTTTCAAAAACAATTAAAAACTAAATGCCTGAAAAAAACAAAAATGTACTCCCAAGTTTAGTAGCAGCTTCTTTAACACCATTCCAAATTTAAAAGTTCCCTGAACAGAAGAAACTAAGAAAAGCAACAAAAAAGTTCCCAAAGCATGCAGATCTAAAGAACTTGTAATTCCTGCCCTCTGAGCATCACTGGCTTTATTGGCAAACTTTCTGGAAATCAATTAGGTGAGCCTCAGCAGGGSAAGTAGCTGTGGAAGAGTCAATAACTTCAGAGGCCTATTTGTGCAGCAGAAATATGTCCTTCATTTTAAGGATTGCTCTACTGTGTTTTTATTTCCATTCACAAATTGAGATAGTATGATTCTAAGCACTGATGAAGGTGATAACAGAGGTTAATGAAGGCTAAATGTCTGTGGGTCAGCAGTGAATCAAGTGTGAGCTCTGTACAATGTAAGAATATAAATACAGAAGTACTCAAGAATGGTAAGCATTCAAAAAAATCGATGTGAAASAAGTGGCAAAATGTGACAAACTATGAAGGATACTGTTCCCTTGCCTTAAGTCAATATTGTATGAAACTGCCAGATGGTMTAAATATCCTGCAATTCAAAACCTCAGAAAAAGCCTTAAATATTTCAGCTGTAAGAACACTTCCCAAATTTTCCTTCTCTACACACTGTCTGACTATGCACAGCAAAATACTGCAACTGCAAAGACAGAATAGTGGCTAAAGGAACAGATTTTCAGCCATCCAACCATTACTCCTGAGCTGTCACATGAGCAGGAAGGCCAAAACTTAACAGATTCTCAGAATACTCTGAGATGGAAGGRACCCAACAAGGATCAAGTGCCACTCTAAGGTATATGGCYCATCCAGGGACCAAACCCACAACCTTGGTGTCACCTGCAGCAGGCTCTGACCTGGCTTTTCTCATATTGATACCTGGAGCAGTGAAGCACAAGAAGCCATTTTACCTAATCCCAATGGGGTTTGGGCCTCTCAGGTGATGGGCAAGCWGTGCATGTAAATAAACMTATTAATGAAGTTTCCTCTTTTGAATGTGGAATTATAACAAGAGAGAAAAATCTTAATCAAATTATCTTTTCTTAGTTTCCTATTTATAAAATGGAGGGACAGAACTGCCAAAATTCTGGAGCAATATGAATGGTCCAGTTTAAATAAACCTCCAGTCYCAGGTGAGTACATAAGTTCCATCAGAGCCCTTTGATACCCAGAAAAAACAGGCACAAAAGAACTTTCTCAAGGCTTGTACAGAATTCTTAACTTCTAATCTTTCTAGTGAAAAAGCCCAGCTATCTTTGCATCAGTTTATATCAATTCCAGTCTCAAGAGGATTTGCTTTTGATTAATTCAGTCTTGCAAAGAAGTCAGAAGGAACACAGATATGCAGTTTGGGGTTTTTAATTACTTAAACTGAATAATGCATCTTTTCGTAATTCCACATAAACCCAAACTCACGCACCACAGAGCACACCAGGCAACTGGTGCTGCCTTAATGAGAATTACATGGACAYTGCTGTACATTTGGTCCAGGGCTGRGGAGATCAAATARTTCCTTTGAGCAGTGTTACAGAAATTAGAAATACAAAGTGACCTAAAGATCAAAAACAGAAGTAAGAAATCACAGAACTCATGTGAAAAATGCCAAAATATAAACTGTCATGTTCTAAGGATAAGGACTTCTAGTTTTGGATTTATGCAGATATCAATTATATTACTTACAAAGTTGCTTGTAAACAACAACCATTCAAAATTCAAACTTGAGAAGATCCCACTCAGCAACAAAKTTACTCAGATTCAAAATATTTAAATGCAGAGTCAAAAAACAACGAAAGAAGCCATCAGGGGAATAACTACTGGATAATRTATAAAGACTAGACTGAATGCCTACATGGAACCATACATATTAACATTCCATCTGGGACACAAGGAATGAAATTTTATTTTCCCTTGGTCTTTCAGCTGACATAAGATAGGAAGCAGTTAAATTTAAAAAAATCAATCTAATCTCTCATATTAACATAAAGATCTCCCATATTAAGGAAAGTGTGCAAGTMAGTTACATGCTGTAGGTAGCTCAAGAAAATTTGGAAATCATCTGACTGATGATAATGTGACACTAAAAGAAGCATTTTTAACTGCCCCTCATTCCAGTAAACACAAATGCCAGAAGACAGAATAGATAATTGTGGRCTCCCTCAGCAGTTTGAGGGAATGGGTTCTCTCCTTTCACAGTATTCTTCCACATTCTATTAAAGACAAAACTCAACAGTCTGGATTCCCTTCATTTAAGCAGAACTTAATTACACAGTCAGAAAGACTACTGAAACAATTAGAGAATCCAAGAGCAGTCGTAAACTAATTAAACTGAYAATAAAGAGAAGGCTAAAAGGAAAACAGTTTGTTTTTTCACATAGCATCCAGTTATTAGGAACATATTTTAACCGGACAGAAAAGGATCTGGAGAGAAGAAAATTATGTAATATCTTTCAAAAAACTGCAAAATGCTTGGATATTAAAGGAAATTGCAGTGATTTATTTTTCAGCATAAATCCTTTATACTTGCTATTACTATCCTGCTATTATCCTAGAGGAGAGTATTACTGAATTAAATATGAGCAAAGTTAAAATATTACAAACTACTTAGAATTGAGCATTCTGTGTTTCTCAATCACTAATTCTGGCAGACTTTGATCTTCAACATTTMTGGATTGATATCCAGAAAAAAACATGACATAGAACACCAACCAATGATAACAGATAATTTGGCTACATCAGCTAATGTAAAGTCTATCTGCTTAATGTTCCTCTGTATGAAATATATATAAAAGCAGTTTGGCTCACTGAATAGTATCTGAAAAACATATGCTGAAGAACATTAATATGCCTTTAGAAGTTCTAGATATTATAATGCTGAAGGAATTCTAAGAGTGTTTCACTGAATGGAGGGTTGGTTACATGACAAGGAGATCTTACTAGGAATTCAAATTTAGGTCACTGAAAAGAAAATACWAACTACATTTACTGTTCATTAAAAAAAAAAAGTAACAATCCAAAATAGTAATATATTTTTCCAGTTTACAACCAGCAGAATTAAAAAGAATAAAATGCTTATGAAATATGATAACCAAACATAGACTTACTGCATTGCAAAGACATTTTTATTGTAGTGTTGCATGACTAGGAACATGGTGGACATTTCAGTAATGATGGAGAAAAAGCAGAAGTTTTCCATAGATATATTTTATTCCATAATTTAGAAAAAGCCAATCATGTAATGACTGCATACTTGCCTTCCTTAGTGTGACTAAGGAGACTAAGGAAAATGCAAATAAACAATTCTGTTAAACCAGACATTTCTTAGTGATCATGTCTGGGTAATTTGCATCCAATAGCTTTTAAAACTCTGTGGGCTACTTAGTGTTGCTTTTAGGCAAATCTGTCACATACAGTTTAYAGAAGTTCCAGAAGAACATTCATGTTATTTCCATAAGCTTAAAAGAAATAATCATGAGCCTATAAATTAATCTCAGACAAAACRAAGAATTCTACTACAAAGTAATTAAGTAGTCAAGACAAGTAATTGTATTTCAGTATACATTTAGAAAAGCATCAAATGCCATTTGCTTTTCCACTAAATGACATGTTTGAGTGACAGAGCTATAAATACTGGTGTCATTTACTCAGTATTGCCATGGCTCTCACTAAATGGACTAAACCCCAGGGAGTCTTAAAATGTATCTGGCCTGTCTTCCCTGGGAGTCTTGTCAGGAATGTGTTCTTGACCATAAGYTATTTAATGTTTCTATTCATATTCTGCCTAATAATGTTAAGCAATTATACCAGAGGATGAAAAGCTTGATAATGAAGAGAGTGAGTGAGTAACATGCAGGGCTTGGAATCGCGTAAAGCACGATGGCAACAAACTATATTTATTTGTTTATAGATAACATTTCCTTGTATTTACTATAAATTTAGGACTGGATTATTTGTTTTCTTCCACTAAAGATGCATTCTTGCTCACTCAGGTTATAGAGGAAAGAGATCAAATTAGTCCATCCAGCCTGGCAAACACAGTAAGAAGCACTTTTTGAAGCAGCTATGATATTAACTTCCAACAGCTTCTCAAAATTCAGAAACTAGCACTACCTTTGGGCTAAGCCTGCCACTCATTCACAGATGAAAAAAGCAAGCTCCCCCCCTGACTACTGCCCTTCCCCATCAGAGCAGAATAGAAATCAATGTTTTTAGGGTCATTTTTCTGTGCAATGTTACTCACAGACAGAGAGAGGACAGTTGATTTAAATTATCCTGTTTGCTTTCAGTTCACAGAGGCTGGGAAGCAAGAACACAGTTTCTATGCATGTCAGAYGATGGACACTTAATATTGTAGCAACTCAAATGCCTCTTGGGAAGTATTACTTTAACTATTATGGGATCCTATCAAAATATGCATACTCTCTGAAATCTGAACTGATTAAGGTGCCTACAAAAAAACAAAAATATTGTCTTCAWTACAATGCAAATGTAATAGAGTCCATTCAATTGCAGATTAATGACAAATCACTAAGCACACTGAGCATTCAACACTCTTTTCATTAAACTCRTTGATACCTGTTTGAAGGTATCTGAAGTGTACAAAGAAACGCTACCATACAAAAAAAAACCAGTACACATGCATATATACATAAAATATAACTCTTCTAGGAAATTTTAAAGAATTTGACTTCCATTAGATACAAAATATTGTATAACATAAGTAAAACTACCAAAAAAATACATCAAAGCTGTATAAGAAACACTAGTTTTATAAGAAATACTGCAGAATTTGGATGTGCATTCCAAGATTCCACCAACAGATGGCAGAAATGCACAACACTTACCAATAAAGTCATTGCAGATGACTGYAAATTTAATGTGCTAAGCAAGGGAGCTTTGCAACCTGTAGATGCACCAAAATCCAGTGAGTGATTGCAAAGTCAAAGTGGCATCCCTACCACCAAGTTATCAGAGGACTTSTTTGTGTCAGTGTAACTAAATTACATTAAACTATCTAAGTTTGCCAAAAGGAATAAAGCGTTCTACAGGTTCAAATACAGCTGTTTTCAGCTGTTGAACTGTTCTGTAAAGATTATGGCAAGAAAGTTGACACGGCTTTAAAACAGATTTTGCTTTCACATACAGATTTTTAAGTAAAGCTTGCTGGATGGGCAGAAGGCTTCACACCATCACCTTAAACATCTCAGTAAGACACATCTGCTTTTTCTCCAAACTCATCTCTCTCTCTCCATGGTGGGAAACCAATTTCWTTCTCCAATTCACCAAGAAAGCTGAATTTCCACCAGAGTTGATGGGAACACTTCTCAGACCAGGCACTGATACTGAAACCACAAGTCTCATTCAAAATTAACTGACATATCTGCAACAGGACCTGGACAGAATTTGAGCAACCACGGGAAAAAAGGATCCCCTTCCCTAACTGCATTAATCACCCCCTGAAGAGATTTGTTCTCTTTGCTTTGCATGTGTCTATATTTTCATCTGCTGTCTGCCTTCTTTCCCCCACTATGTATCTCAAATTATCTCCTGAAAAAAAAGCCAGCATCAGCAGCAACTTAGACTAAAAGGGATGTCAGGGAATCAGGATGAACAAAAAGAAAATCTTCCTGATAATAGAATTTACTAGGAATCACAGTTTCTATCACTTGATGTTCTGTACAGTAGAACAGATGAAGTATAAAGTCAGAAAAAAGGAAATAAGACTGTTTAAAACATCTTTTCTATCTTTAATTTCTGTGATTCAATAATGAGACACTATCAAATTCATATATTGCCTTGTATTATTATCACAATCTAAGGCTGATTGTTCTTCATTCACATACTCATGCAAATGTGAAGCCAAGATCATATTTCTTATGTTAAAACTCCCCCTCTGACAATACAATCCTGTCAAGGCAATTTAGTCCAAYACAGGCAGATCATAAAATCAGTATTTCATTTTTTCATAAGCACACCAGTACTGATAAAAGGCATTTCAGTTATTTGAACTGGCTTTGCTATCACAGAAGATAGAATAACAGTTTTCAGTGGTATGTGAAGTGTTAAGTCTTTACTGAGTAAAACTGGAAGGCATTCACTTGGGGCAGGACTCTCCAATTTTTCAGGCTGTAAGCTATTCAAAGGAAAGAAGTTCTGAATCTGAAACTCACCTAGGATGCTCAGATTATGACAACTTTGTAGTTAAAAAAAACAAATTTACCATGCCATTAGATCTCCCATTGCAAATTCATTTCTGTCCAACAATCCTTTTAGCCTACCTTCACTTAGACTATAAACAAAATATTCAAACTGAGCAATGTACTAACATAATTTGGTTGAAATTCACTGTCAAAATCACCTACAAAACATTCTTCCCTTGGGAAGATTCTCTCCATTCTGTAGAATCCTGCACCTGGAGAACTGTCCTACCATTATCAGAAAGTTTCTTGTACACAGTTGTGCAAGCAATACATATGATTTTATAAAGYAGAGCTGCAGTTTATGAGCAAGTATCTACACAAATGCTACTGTTTGCAAAACAGTGCTGGAAAAATGTCATGGGGATCTAGATGAAAATGAGCATCCAAAAAACACACTGATSTTCATATCTGTACAGTTTTCAAGTCAGAACATAACAAATTTTTATACAGCATGATAAATCACTGTATATGAATGAAATACTACAGATTTATTAAAAAAGTCTTTCCTATCTATACTTCCCCTAATTTTTCAATAATATGTAGTTCTTTTCATGTGACAAATGCATTCTTTTCATGTGCTGCCTTTTCTTCTGCTGTCCTGTGCAAGCAAAAATGATASCAGAGAAACCCTTTCTGAAGGATTTACCAAATCTAAAACTTTGGTATTTTGCAGGTCTGAAGTGCTGTTTTGCCTTCAGCTTTACTTCAGGCATTGATCATAATGACACTTCTAGAAACCTTTGAAAAAACATGATCTGATCTGTCTTTCAATACCAAATGTTGTCTGCAAACTGGAACCTAGGTATGACTAGATTTGAAACAACATCCTTTATGAATACTGATTGAAAATTTAATTCATATATAGCATTTCAAGGTTCAAGAATGTATGTTATGAACAGCTGAATACAAAAGAGTATCAGGGAAAGGAGAAAGCTTCACATACTAAGAGCTACATACTAGGTGAATTATGGCATTTCTGAACTAGCATAAGAACAGAAAAAATCCACTCCAGTACGTGAACAGGTGATACATTCAGAGCACATCCTCTGCTATGCTTCACATCTTTCTGTAAGCATTCACAATGGCAAAGTTTATTAWTCATTTAGGATAGTTTGGTTTCTTTAAAACACTGCTCAAGCTGTGGGTCTGTACTGATACCAGTCAGTYAGCTAAAGCAGGACTGCTCTTGCAGAATTGGGCATTCAGAGAGCCACACTGGGGACTTTGATTCTGCCAACTACTTCAATGAACTCATTACAGCTGACTGACATGAATCAATAAGGAAATAAACTGGAAAGAACCTGATGCACAATGCACTCCAGATGGTGCCTTTTCTTTTGGCTCCTAAATGATCTTGAAATCTAAAGCGTACAAAGGAAACCTGCTAAATCATTAAGAAATTGTTAAAATGTGCCAATGTTGAATCATTTTCATATTGCCTAACCTTAAGTATTCTCTACTTGCCTCACTAAAAGGCAAATCTCCCTGCTAATCCTACATAYACATGGGGACAACTTGTGCAAAACCCACAACTTTTATATTCTGCATCCCCCTCAGCAGGATACCTCTCTCAATTACAACATTTATATAAAAGAAAGAGGCAAAGTAGGCATCTAACCTGAAACTAAATAATATGGTCTGAACACCCTCCCTTCCCCCCTACTCACACACAGTCCTACTCCTGTTTTAGTTACAAATATGATCMAAGTATTTGAGCTCTACAGACAGTAAATTTGGCCATCTCCTTCAAAGGTGTAAAGAAATACACAATCTTCACTGATACACTTAGATATWTTTATTTAAAAATTCTTTCATCCCAGCTTCCCAAAATACCTTGCTGGTCTAATTYAAAGCTATGTTAGGAATTCAAACAATTCACATTTTTGAATTACTGAATGATTTCACTAAGGATTATTTATCTAAAATAAAAACCTCTCTGAAAGCAGGTGCAAAGCTAAAACATTGTAAATATGTGACTCCTAAGATGACTACATTAAAAAAAACATCATTTTTTTTGCCTCAGCAGGTGATAAATGTCTCAGGAGGATTCCATGAGGAAACAGGCAAAGTGGGGCTATAAACAAGRAATCAAGATGAAGTGATGTTGGTGTAATTAAGAGATATGGAAATCTTTTCAAACCTATGAGTGCTTAACTCTTCCTGAGACTGACATAAAACTTGTAAAATCTATGCAGCAGAAACTGCTAAATGTGCAGATGCTCTCATTATCCCTGTCAGCACCGTTAGCTGGATTGCTGTGTCACCATGAGTCAGTCAATGATGCAGTCACTTTCATGGAGGGTATTCATTCCAAATAATTATCTCTGCCTCATTTCCCAGAGTTTGTGGTCGTGCTACTTTCTCACTTCATACTCCTTTTCAATGGATTCTGAGATTCTATTTATTCTCTCAAGACAGCCTTCATCTCCAAGGATTTCAATCTCAAAGTTTTGGGGAAACTCTGATACATCACATGCAAGAGCAAAAATGTGTCCCTTTAATTCACATAATGCAAGGAATCTGAGATGAAGTTACAGCTAGTGAAATCAGCAATTTTCTTTAAAGGACAAGCACGTTTTTTACTTACATACCTTCYTTTTAAATCTTATGTCCTATTGTAATATGGAACTGTATGACATTTTCTCTTTCCAAGAGCCTTACTTAGTTTTCCAAATACGACAGAAGTGATATGTGATAAAGAGAGTAATTAAATGAGRATGTGTAGTGATCTTTTCTGGCTGTTTTACTGATTTCTTCCCTGGCATATTCACAATAACTGGTATGGTTATATGACCTTTGCTGTGGTTATAAATTTACTGATCTCTTTCCATAAAGCAAAAAATGRTCAATAATTTTTGTACTTTTGCACTTCTATATTAAGATGAAAATGTAAGACTACTGAAGACCTTCTGGTTTATTTATTTTCTTTTCCATATGAAACATTTAAGACAATTATTTCCTTCAGTTTTCAGGGACAATGAGTGGCTGTATTTCTGGAGGAATGAATTGCCAAACTGTGAGGTTGCATATGTTGTCTAAAGACATGCCAATTACAAAGTATGCCATTTTTAGGAAGTCTTCTCTGAAGAAAAAAAATCACAATATTAGACTACCATTTTTCYTAATGAGAGCATATAACACTTGTACAGGAAACTCCATTTGTCMCATTATGGACATTTTTTAATTGAGTGTCCTCTCTATTTCATTTTGTATTCCCTTTTACACGTGGCTTATCTTTTCTAATTCATTCCTAGCAGTCCAACAAAAATATTAAGYGTCTAAATGTATCTCCCAAATCAGACACTTCAGTGGATTTAAAATTTAGCCAGAGTGTCCCAAAAAATGCAGTGAGAATATACTGATTTAATTGTTGACAATGATTCATGACAATCCAATTCAGTGAATGAATGATCTRGATCACCTGTTCAGGTTGCAAGCTGAGACAAATCAAATTCACTGTTTGATAAAGGAGCCTCATGTTACACAGTACTTCCAAAATGGAATTCTCCACCACTTAGAGTAGGAGATAATGAGTTGAAAACAAAGTAGATACAGAAAGTGCTTTTTCTGACAAAAATCACCTTTCTGCTTAAAATTCACTTTGGAAACAACTTTGGTAACATTCTTCTATTTACACAGTGACACAAGGTGAAGAAATTCTCCACCAAAATGTGCAAAGTTTAAGTGATTTTATAACAAGCATTTTAAAAGTAGAACAATTGTACTTACCAAGCCAACTTCTGTTTAAATATACTGACACAAACACTGGAGGGACCGTGAAGAAATCTACCACTGAGTTAACTTCTAGCCAAAACCATAGCTTGTCATTGGCTGCTATAAACTAGAAATAAAAAAAARAAGAGGGGAAGAGATGAAACAATCAGATTATTCTCATGCTGATTACAGGTATCTGTTCTAAAATATKAAACTCAAAAGTTAGTGTACTAACTGATGTTTCAGGTCAGTACAGACAAAACATGTCTCACTGGAAGGAAGTCTGTACTGTGCATTTCTTGATAATCTCACTGAGATTAAAATGAAAAGTGTAATTAAAGAGACAGATCATCTACATAATCAGTTGTAACATCTGTGCTAAAAATACTTTTTCAACATTTATTGAGAATGTACAGTAATATTAAAAAAACTGTAGGCAGTTATGAAGTATTTTGAAGTATATCACCTTTGTTCTAGCACACCAAATATGCTGGTAGTAGTCTTACCATGTATTTGCTGCTCACAAATTTCTAAATATAGAGTGGTTTACAAAGGGTCCCATTATTATCTGTCCAGAGGAGATCAGCACAATGACTCCTACAAGGCATAGTTTGGGWCTGTAGCAGCACTTTGGACCTTTGAACTGAACCACAGATGTGGTCATTTCTCTCTCCTGAATAAAAAAATCAGCCCAGGGAAACTGGCAAGCTTAGGTGCCAAGGGCATCATAGTTAGAACTTGCCAATGTGCTTAAATAAGGTCAAACTACTTTCACATTTGATTAATAATTAAAAAGCAATGAAAACACTTGCTTTATATAAACATTAAATATAAATACACAAATAAAGGGAACAAACCCAGTGTATCATGAAGGTACTTAACAGAGCATTTTTATCTATGTCTTCAAACTCTGATTTACATGTTTCAAAACAATGCTCATATTTTTTGCKTTGAAGAAGAGATTGTGTTTCTTTCAAAGAAAATACAATCTCTMTTTCAGTCACCATATCCAACAGCTGTACTCCCCCCCTGCCCCTGGCTACCAAAGACACACTACTTACACGCAAGCCGAAGTAGAGTAGGAAGAACACATTGAAAGCCATGTCGATCTGTAATGTGAAATCTTTGTAGAAATTCTGGCAGGATTCTATTGGGCTATTTGAAAGACAAAGAAATCAGAATAAATTGTCAGCATGTGAGTTTCTACTCTGCTGAGAACTGTATGCATTTCATTAAACGCCTTGATTCAGAAATCATGTTTCTGTTTTCCAGTTGTTTACAAGGTACAAGCAAGCATTTCAAAGGAATTATTTCATTCATTCAGTTAGTCATTCATACATTGTTTATATTCACCTGTTCAGGTAGTATTTGAGAATTAACATGCAGATACCTTTAGGAGAGAACAAGCAGGAGAATTCCTCAGGATTGCTTAACCCCACATTAACCCTTAAAGAACTGACTTCTTTCTAAAGGACACACATCTATGACACTTTAGGAAGAAACCTAACAAGCACACAGGTACAGCGAAACATTACATGCTTTTAATTCATGTCATAATATAAAACCTTTAACAAAAAATAGTTGCTTAGGAATACATTACCCATTAGCAACCTGGAGTACTTAGTCTTGTAGAATCCCTTGTTTATAAGAAGTTGATTGGATTTTTTTTTCTTTTTCTCACTTCTTTTTTTTTTTGTATGGCTATTTAAAGTACTTTATGTACAGTACTATGAACTGAGTAGAAAAGCAGCATAGCCCACTGGTAAAATTAAATAACAAAATAAATTGAAGAATTTGAAGCAGTACTCTAAGGGTTAATTTCTGCATGCAGGTTAATTAAAATACCCTTGTGTATATCAGGCAGCCATTGCAAATTTTAGCTTATAATTTTATGCTATATTTGACATTGGGACAGATCCAAAGCTTACTCTATACAAACTGGTACTGTACAAATATACTTTTATCTAAGGAAGGTGGTAACTTCCGTAAGGCTCGTCAGTGATTTATTTGTGATGTTTCTAAAACAGGTTGTTGAAGCCACAGTCCAATGTTGTAGTCACAGACCAAAGTGAAAATCATGTCCCAATATATGCTGATGTATATACTATATATACATAATGTCCCACCATATATACATATATATACACACACATATATTGCAAATGATCATGTGTTCATCACAGCTGTAACACAGGGAAACTAGAACGTAGATCATTTGATTATTTGGAGCCCTAGTAAACATCCTTTTAGAAAAGCAGAAATTTGTTGGCTTTCTAGATCAAATAAATCACTGAATGTAATACCAGTTAGTATAGCAGTAGTTCTGCAAATATAATGCTAGACTGCTCAACAAGCAAGATTCTGTGCGTTATGAATGTCAGTTACCTAACTTAAGGCATAGAGGAAATTACCTGGACTACCAGGTCATTACACATGCAGCCAAATTTTCCATTCCTTGTATACATTTCAGGTCAAACAAGTTAATTACAGCATGCTCTCTCCTGTCTCTAGATGCATGAATGTATACAGCAAAAATTCTCCTTGATGTACAATAGCTTTATATTTTAAGAAGCTTCAGTGCTATAGGAAATTCTTCTGAATTGTTTTTCAAAGGCTATTTGAAAAGCCATTGAAGTTATGAGACACATGTGTTATAGTTAAAATAAAATTTATTTACAACAGCAGAAGGGAAGAAAAGCCAAATGTCATCATTAACATAYAGGACAGCAGACAATACCTCATACTTTACAAACACAGTTTTAGCTACAAAAACAGTGGATGTAATCTGATAACCCGACTGGATCATTTTCTGTACGGCACTAACGAGAACAAAGGATTTCGTCAAAATAAGGCAGACCACACACTGAGTCCCAATGCATCCCACCAACAGAAGTACAGAGGAATAGAGTCAACAGCCCTGCACCAACTCTTATTTCCAGGTTAGGTCCCTGCAAAAGCTGGAGAAATCAATTGAAGCTAGTGGAATTGCAGAGGCTTTTAATCAGGATAGAGAGCAATTTTTAGTTAAGGTCAGCTAAGGTTGCAGCTAGCAGCTGTACACTGGTGTCTCTGTCCTTTACAAAAACCTGCAAGATCTGACAAATTACCTAATGCATAATACATCTTCATTTTTTATTTGCAAAACACAATGGACGACAACTCTGATTTGTGACTTTCGTTCACCTAATACCAAAACTGCTGTCTCTGCTAGTCATATCCTTTAAACTTCCTTCATTTCAAAGATCATTCCTCTCTTTCAATGCTGAAGTTATCMATTTCAAAGACAAACACAGCACCCTTCCTTTTTTATTTTAAATGATGCTTTTGTCAGAAGGGCATGACACTGAAGAAACTATTMGTTTTTTCACAGATGGATTATAAATTAGTTTAAAAATTCTAAATTAAATTTTCAGCTTGGATTTTTTTTTTGTTTTCATCAGTAGCTCACATTTGATCTGACAGAAAAATATGGCCACTGCAATGTTTGTCATTGCACAATTCAGCCTGCTGCAGAAAGAAAGCCAATTTGAAACTTGTCTTTACATCAAGTTTCCAAAAACTACTAAGAAGTGCTATACTTCTTAGTAGAGTACTGGGGTCTCCAGAACCAGTAATAAATAAATAARACTCCCTGGTTTATATAAAAATCACATGGCATGTCCTATGGGATTTCACCCCATTACAGCAGCAAAGGTTTCACTTTTGAAGAAGGCAACAGACTATCAGAAATGCTGTTATTCCCTTTCTATGTAAGCATGGCTTCAAACCTTTATACCACAAAACAACAGGAGAAACTATGATAATTAAATAGCATACTAGTAATGACAGGGAAGATTTACTATAACTGGATAAAAATTACAGTAATGATGGGACTCTAAATGAAGTGGGCACCTCCCCCTGAAAAAGTGGCAGGATCAATATTCTAACATGTGGTAAATGAGCCAGCTATGGAGGGAACCCCAGCAGAGCTGTTTATCTGAACAGAAAAGGACTGGTGGGTGATGTGACAATTGGAGGTTGTCTTGTGCACATCAGCCACAAAATGACAGACTGATTCCTGAAGAAATTATGATGGGGGCCAGCAGAACTGCTATGTTGGACTTCCAGAGGGCAGGCTTTGGCTGGTTGAGAAAGACCCTTGGGATGCAGTCCTGAAGTGCRAAGGAGTCCAGGAAAGTTGGACATRTTTCAAGAAGGAAATTTCAAATGCACTGAAGCAGGCCATCCCCACATGTGAAAAGMCAAGCTGGCAGAGAAGACCATCAGCCTTGCTGAATAGAGAACTTTGGCTRGAATTCAGGAATAAGAGTCTATCRCCTTTGGAAGAAGGGCCAGGCAACTCAGGAGGGCTTCAAGGATGTTGTGAGGTTATGCAGGGAGAAAAACAGAAGGGCAAAAGCCCAACTAGAACCAAATCTGGTTACTGGCATAAAAGACAATAAAAAATGCTTCTAGAAATGTATTAGCAACAGAAGGAGAGCTAAGTAGAATCTCCATCTTTCACTGGATGAGGGCAAACATAATGACAAAGAATTAGAAGTCTGGGGTATTAAATATCTGCTTTGCCTTTTTTCTTTACAGCAAGAGCAGTTCTTCTCTGRGTACCCAGCACCTTGAGCTAGAAGACAGATGGGGAGCAGAAAGAAGTCCCCACAATCYAARGGGAAATGGTCAATAAAATACTRCACCATTTTTGAGAGGGCTGCATGGAATCCACCCAAAGATACTGAGRGAACTGGCAGAAGTGCTCACCAAGCCACTTTCCATCATTTATCAGCAGACCTGGTTAACTGGAGAGGTCCCACCTCAATGGAAGTTAGGAAATATGACACCCATCTACAAGAAGGATTAGAAAGAGGATTCATGCAACTACAAGCTTGTCAGCCTGACCTTGGTGCTGGGGAAAGTAATGGAGCAGAACATCTTTAGTACCAGCACAGAGCACAGTAGGACACCATGGGATCAGATCTAGCCCATTAGGATCTTTGAGAGGCAGTGATACTTGACTAATCTGACCTCCTATGACAAGCTAACTTGACTGGTGGATGAGGGAAAAGCTGTGGAGGCAATCTAGACTTAAGTCAAGCTTTTTACACCATGTTCCACAGCATTCTACTGSAGAAACTGGCTGCTCATAGCCTGGACTAGCTAAGCAAAAGACAGGCTGGATGACTGAGCCTGTGGAGTGTAGTGAAAGGAGTCAAATCTGCCTGGTGTCAGATCACTAATGGTGCTCCCTAGGTCTCAGCTTTGGAGCCAGTGCTGTTTAATATCTTGATCTATGATCTGGTCAAGGGAATTGAGTGCATCCTCAGAAAGCTCACAGATGACACCAACTTGAGCGGGAGTGTTGATGTGCTAGAAGGTAGGAAGGCTCTGCAGAGAGATCTGAACAGGCTGGATCCATGGGCTGAGGCCCATTTTTTGAGGTTCAGCAMGGCCAAATGTCTTGTCCTGCACACAACAACCCTGTGCAGCGCTACAGGCTTGGAGAAGAGCTACTGTAAAGTTCTTCACTGGAAAAGGAYGTGAGGCTGCTGATCAGCAGCCAGCTCACCCTGAGCTACCACGTGCCAGCATGGCCAAAGGAGGCCAACAGCGTCCAGGCTCGTAACAGCAATAGTGTGGCCAGCAGGAGCAGGGAAGGGACAATCCCCGTGTGCTCGGCACTGCTGAGGCCACACCTCGAGTGCTGTGCCCAGTGCCCAGCTCTGGGTCTCACGCTGCAAGACAGCGAGGGGCTGAGGCAAGTCCAGAGAAGGGCAACAGCTGGGGAAGGGCCTGGAGCACAAGGGGGCYGAGGGTGCTGGGGTTGCTCAGCTTGGAGAAATGTAGGCTCAGGAAGGACCTTCTCACTCTCTACCACTCCACAGGGYTGCAGCAAGGTGGAGGTTGACTCTTGTCACAAATATGAGTGACAAGAGGAAACGGCCTAAATTCTGCCAGGGGAAGGTTAGATTGGATATWAGGAAACATTTTTTCACTGAAACACTGTCATGCATTGGAAGAAGCTGCCCAGGGAAGTGACTGAGTCACCATCCCTGGAGGTATTTAAAAGATGTATAGTTGTGGCACYCAGAGACATGGTTTAGTGGAGAACTTAAAGGTCATTTCTAGAATAAATGATTCTATGATTCTCTAGTATTTATAAGTACTTTGAGAAAGCATCTTTGATTATCTRTACAACTTTTACAACAAAACTAGTAGTTATAAAGCCCAGTTGTACAGTTATAATAGGCATAAACTACTTCAATGAGCAAGAGTGACTASAAGAGTGTTAACAAAATAATTCCATTTAATTTTACATATATGGGGCAAAATATTGACAAGGTGCTCCCAGCATCCTTAAAGCTTTGTTGCAATCAACACTGCAGCCAACAGTGTGACACTTTTGCCACAGAATGTACCACTTGTCACTTCAATTCAAAAGAATTTACTGCTGTTTAAAGGACAATGYTTGTCATCTATTTACATCATGTATTTATTATTCTTGCTTATTTCTGGTTAGCTTAAAATGTTTCTAATGCATCAAAATATTTCTACTGGAACTATTCCATGAATAGTCATAAAATGAGTGTGAGAGAGCAAAAAATGCTTTTTAATGTTTTCTGAAAGTAACCGTTTCTGTGAGTATATTAATGTGAAAGTTCCCACAGAAGCCTTCATGTATTTCCAGGATTTCTGAAACTGCAACAGAGTTGAAAATAACTTGAGTGGTTTGTACTGAATCATTTCACCTCTTTAAAGGAGCTGTAAAGCCCATTGCAAACTTCAGATCAAAGCCTTGGTATGGACTAACAATCCCTGTCACAGAGCAGYCACTGCCATTATGACCACACAGAAGTAAGGAGGAGTCCTGCATTCACTCAGACTTTAGACCAGCTTTGCAATCACACYGGCAGCTATCTGGATGATTGTACATAAAATGTTCCCCACAATAATGGGAAAGCTTTTGTACAGCCAATTCAGCACCTGAARTAACTATACAAAATGCAATTTACAGTTCTCATTCTTCCTAGGTAAGGAAGTAGACCCTTGTATTTTTAGCACATTGTGTCAGTCTGCTCCTAATGGTTTTTTGCCTTTTTTTTCCTCTTTCTTTTTAATGACAAGGCATGCAAAGACTAAGATGGGTGCCAATTCTTACCTATGTATAATTTTTTTTAAAAAAAAAGGACAAACTTTTATTTTAAAACATATTAATCTAGTGTAACTTCAAGTTTTGAATATATGTACACAAAACTGCCATAAACCACCACAGAAGAAACTTACTTCTACTGCGACTTCAAGGAAGCACTGATGTTAATATCTTACTACAGCTRCTACAACTTCAGAGCTTTAAGAAGTTATTGAAAATTTTAGAAATTTAGACTTTTCCTAATTTACAATTTTAATTTTTGCAAATCTGCTGTCTGAATGTTGGAGCAAAAGCCAAATCCATTACAGAAAAAATACTTTTTAATTCTTAGTATCAACAAAATAAAATATAAAACCTTAAGAACTGATCATATGAAAATCAGGAAGTTTTTATTTCCTATTCATGACAGTTCTTAGACTGCATAACAGTACATTATATGAAAAAAACCAGTAAAATGTGCACTCAGGGAAAAAATACCATAGTTAAAACAAATCACCAAGACTAAAATAGAATCAAAGATGTCAAACATCTTAAAAGGGACAGAGAGCATTTTTCTTACTTCAGGTGGCTTCCATTTATTAACCCAGTGAGTCCCACAGTAAGAAAAAAATTATTTTCTTAMAGTATCTGTATTCATCTTCTAAATACAAGATGCTTGTTAAATGCATCTCAGTTTAGAAAGCCTTTCTTTGAGTCATAGGAGCAATAAAGTTTTGATTGCAAATATCGTCTGAATTACTTGGCACTCTCTTGACACGACATGGCGCACCCCTGGGGAACCTCTGCTGCCAGCACTTTCAGTTAGTGCTGCAGGAAATGCAGGCAGAGCCAAGTTGGTTTCCTTCCCAAGGAGGAAGGACAGCCAGCTGSATCACTGGAACAAGGCACTGGTGAAGGCAAGGTGAAGACCCACTCTGCCCATGGGAGAAGTGCCATGTAATCTGCCATGACAGCCCTTAGAYTTGGGTCTGTAAAACTCTGTGGGATCATTACATCACTGCTTAGAGGTATTTTTCTGAGGTTTTGTGCACCTGGARCTGAATGAAGGAGGAACAATCCCTTTCTCACCATATCTGGTAGACAGTTATGGCCTGATAGCTGCGGATTATGTTGTGATCATTTCTTGTATCTTCTTATATTATTTACATTTAAATCCTACTTGACCACTCTACCCCCTACATCTAAACTCTTAGCTGTTTCTCCTATACACAGAGAGAGGGTGAACTTTCTGCTCCCAAAGTGTTTCATTGTCAAATCCTGGAGCTTCTTGGGGCTTTGCCAAGTACTCTTTTAATTCTCAATTCTGACTCTCCTTTGCTTAATGGAATAAACCACATTTGTCTTTCCATTCACAAAAAACTCAACTTCAGCATGTGATGAATTTATTTTGTATTACTCTGTTTCACTGTCTTTGTTTCCATCTCCATTTCTGCAGTCTACATGTGCAGTGGCTTCCCCTCTTCACTTTGATATGCACCTCTCATATTCCTTCTGAAAATACTTCAATGACCTTATGCTCATACACACTAAGCTGTCTTTGAATTACATCAATAATCATAATCCTCTTTGTTCAATTTAAAAATAAGTAAAATATAAATCTGATCAAAATAAAGCTATCTTCCAAGATTTCTTACACTGTATGTATCCTACACCTTTTAACTTACAAGTACCCTGCTTTTCAGAAAAAAAATCCCAAGAAGACTTGAAATGTCTATCCTTACTTCCCTTTCCTAATTTTTATTACATCTTCTATTATTCTTTAGAGTCTGACCAACCACAAAGTGGCATTATAATATTACCCTTCTACTTCTAACCTAATTAAACAAATGCACCATGACTCATCTCTTCTGCAAATGCTTTCTACAACTAAGTCCTTCTATGCAATCTCCCTACCACACTGGGGAAACTTGAAAAGCTCTCAGACTAATTTGGGGTAAAATGAGCAGGTTTTCTTATCCTCTTATCCTCTAATTTTTTCTTATCAAAAAAATTGCAATATCAGAAGTAAAAAACCAACAAAACAAGATCAATCAGTATTAAATTGGTACAACTGTGTCTTTTAGTAAACATTTTTCTCAGGATCAGAGATTTTTTTTTTCTTTTGATTCTTCCACTTCTCTGCATTATGTCAAATAATGGGGCTTAAAAGTTTTTGTTGTTATTTTCCCCTTTGACTGAAATTTATTTAAAATTTAAAGACTTATTTAAATGCTGTGACTTGGCAATTTTTAATGCAAATTAATTCAGTTTAGAAACTAAGATAGAGATGGATTTCCAGGATGAAAGAAAGAGAAGCTTCTAATTTTAACTTCTGTAACATTCACATATTAAATAGGAGGCAAGTTTAGTTGGTACACCTGCAGAACAAAGGTCTGCTTTCCTGATGCCCATCTAACACTACCAAATTCACAGAGCTATTTGTAGTTAGCAACACATCAAGTGACAGTTAAGTAATATTGCTAGTAATTATTTTACCTAAATGAACTAATAAAACTTTGTAAAGCTCAGCATAATGCTGTCAGATTTCATCTCTCTCAAGTTTTCCATTAATTTGTAGCACATCATACTTTTTCATGTGTTCACGAGTTTCAACTAACCTTTTACTAAGACTCCTTAGTAAAACATAAGCCAATGTTCAGCACTCAGGCAAAAATCAGATTGGGCAGAGCTAATTTCCTCAGCCCAAAAGAAAAATTATGCATGATAATAAAAAAATTTGCTTATAATTTTAAATTGGACTATTGGGATATACAGAAGAAACATGCATTAAAGTTGCTCACTCTGAAAACAACGTAATAATTTCCTCAGGATGTGCATATATTCACTACTGTCTGCAGAGTGTGTCTTTTCTAATTTTTCAAACAGAAGTCAAAGGAAGGTCTGTGAAGAACAGCTAAACACCCAGGAACTCAGTGTTAAAACAATGGAATGGCCGAGAATCCTTCTCCATAACTTCCACGTTCTTTCACTAGAATACAAAAGACAGAGCAGGTGCTTTCCTGCAAAACACACCAGTAAGATTTTCATCCTAAGATAACTTAGTTTGAAAACTTTTGCTGAGAATCACACAGATAAGTAGAAAGAGCTTATTATTTTACTTTGCATTACATTCCTTAATTGYTCATCATGAGCTAAGAACACTGGCAACTAAAAATAGCATGACATTACCTTGACAAAACAATCTCCCTGATGACAAATCAGTTCTAGAAAAATGGCAGCACAACAATGACTGAGACCACATTTWTAATTAAATGAAAAGGATATAATTTTATTAAAAAGGATTTTGCAYGAGACTACTAACATTCTAAAGAGAAAAATGTGAGTTTCAACTAACCTTATTTTTTGGACAAATTTTAGTAAGTCACAGCAGTTTTAKCTCTTATACTGATTGCATTATGAAAGGATTTGGTTGAACTGCATATCTTATTTATTAAAGTTGATAGTCCTGATAATGTYTCTTCCTGATAATATCTTYCTATKACYTCTTGTCTAATTGTTACCAAATAGTTTTTATCTAAGTCTATCTCAGAGTAATAAGTTGTTGTAGCCGCTTACCCCAGAAAAGAGAGAATAATTGATGACATGAAAATGCCAGCAACTCATATGAATACCACTCTCTCTTTTCCATGTTGACATTGAATTAACAAATGGAAATGAATAAAGTTAGTGAGAAGAATATCAGCAGCATGAAACTTTCAATTTTAACATAGAGCTAAACACTGGAGTAGATACTTAGGGGAGATGGTGAATCTCAGATTTTTAAAACAGTAAATACTTTTCAGCCTGGCTTTAATGGCCCACTTAAAGTCCTTGCATTGTCATGAATCAACAGGATGATCAATACATGAGATATTTCTAAAATTTCCTCCTCCTGTAGGAGAGGGCCTACAAACCATTGAACTCCTAGATGAGTGTCTGTTTGGATAAATTAATTTATAGCTACTCTTACCATGCAGCAAGAGTGAATTCCTGAGATTCCTTGCTCTATTTGTTTGCAGCTGCCATCTCTTAAAATTACCCAACAGTGCTTTTCACATTTGCTATCCACTTTCCTCAGACTCAGTTTTCAACAGCCCACCATCATCATGCATTTCCAGCTCTAACTACTCCATCTCAGKGCCTCTTATGATTCTCTTCTGTTGATAGTATCATCCAACTTCTAAAATTCTCCCACATTTGACTGAATTATTTGAAAAAATATATAAAATGAACAAAAAGTCAAAATATTCTCCATCTATCCTCTTTAACTATAAATTAGTAATAGCTTTTTTGTTTATCAGCAAAGAACTGAGCTCTAATTTTCTGTTTAATATGCATAACTGATTGTTACAGATGATTTTGAATGTACTTTCATTCATTTCTTGCCAGCTCACATACTGTAACTTTCAAAAAAATAATGTTGTCTGATGAAATTTAGTCTAATTTCAACCATTCTAACTRAAAATGACAAGAGTATCAGATAAACTGGAATGTTAAAATACTTATAGTTCATTCCTCTGTCTGTCTTTTCTAGAATTCCCTCCTGTGATGAAAAATATCTGGCTACTCTCTAGTTTTACTGAGTAGAAATGAACTTCAGCCTAAGGTATATTATTTGACTTTRACAACAGTGAATAATATAAATGAGCAATGGAAGTCAGAAGTATTGCAAAGTGGTAGAAAATTGACATTGCATTACTGGATTGGCTTCTTTGGTCAAGCTATCTAATAGCATGATCCAAATCTATTAGTAACTCTAAAAAGCTAGTCATATTGTATTAATAGTAATTCTAAAGCAGTCCTAATACACAGTTATACCAGGCAGGATATATTTTTTCTATTTCAAATGAAGGCATAACAGGAACCATGTAAATTCCTTCCAAAAATCTACACAGAATTAGAGGACATATTAGCCCCAACTGAATTTCCATCATTTCAGACTCTCCCTCTCATTCCTCATGAGGCTCTCTTAGCCTCACCTACCCCATCAGTTTAAGGGTTCTTTAAAGCACCTTGCTCAATTCATACCTAAGGTATATTTAGGGTACCTCAGGTCATGCAGCTCAGCTGCTCCCCCTCCAAACTGGGAGATGTGCAGTATATCCTCATACCCTGCCACAAGGAAGCCTGTATTTGTATACTTGTTACACTTTACTGGCAATACTGAACAGATGACGTAAAAAACCTTTCAACTACCAAGAGTAACCATTAAGTATCTTTGATTATACCCTGAGCATCGTAGTACAGCTGTTTAAATTCCTCTGCCTTGAACCAACTCTGGGCATAATCAAGGCCAYATTCACTCCTAGCATACATTACCACTTATGACAATCCCTTCTACCAGTTTCCCTTTTATTTTTTTCTTAACCTAGACCCCTGAAGAGTCTTTGATGCATGTACCTCTTTTGAGTGAAACACATTACACAGTTCCTCTAACCATAACTCCTCTGCTAAGGTTTAATTTCCACATCTATGTAAGTGCAATCCAGTAAATTTTCCTTCTTAGAAAAGCTTGTGTCACAGCTGTTGCAGCTGTGGGACCTGATGATTTACCACCACCGTCTTAAGTGCAATTACCATATTCTGAAGGCAAAATGCTGACTCTACAAAAGACTCACTGAAGAGGCACATTTACTTCCCAAAAGAATAGGAGAAGTTTAAACAAAGAWGAAATTAAGAAAATACTTAAACTTTTCAGAAAAAAAATTAGCCTGAGGCCTGACTGTCTCACACAGTGGCTTTTCTAAATGGGAAAGGCAAGGCACTTTTTAGGCAGATTAATGACACAGTGCCTTTCATTTCAGCAGTAACTTTATCTCCATTAACAAAGGTAGTAATATATTGCCTACAGCTGGAGCAGTTGCTCRAATGAATTATCAGAAGCCTGCTATAAAAGTACTTTACATCATTTTAAGAAGAGGATTATAGCAGTGTTAAAAATTAATATATAGTGGCCTTTTTTTCCTAACACCTCTCGAAACGGTTTGCACTGTAACATCCACCAACTTTTTATCCTGGCTGCTGCGCATGAGAGAACGGGTGTGTAGCTAAACTCACACACTGAGCTACTGCAATGTCAAWAGGACTGGTATAATAATCCCAYTTGTACTGAGAGCAGGAAGAACTTCATGTTATTGTATAGGTATAGGTCTGACCTGGTTTAGAGTAMTAGAASAATTTTCTTTCATTGTAAGGGGGGAAAAAAGTAACTGCCATTATATGGACTCTAATATAAAAAAATAAAATCCTTAGTAATCCTTAATAGCACACATTCTTAGGGAAGCACGGGTGGCATGACAACAGTTGTTGAAATTACTTCTATTTTGTACTATTTTGAATACATATTGTATGTTTTCCTCGAGTTACCTGCTTAGAAGTGCACACTAAGAGCATATTTTCACTTTATATAYACACATTTTCTATGACCATCTTTCAAATAACCTAACATTCTGTATTATAGGCCCTCAAGGTTAAATTTATACAATCAACAGTACCTATTTATCAAGATGAATATTAATCTGAAATCTGTGCATTAATTCTGATACCAAAGAGCATGCAAAATGTAATTTCTGAGCATACACTAAACTGATCAACAGCATTAGAAAACTGTTCAGACACAATGTTTCAAGTCACTTCTCAGATTGCTGTTTCGTCATTTTATCAGGAAAAAATAGGATTAGAATTCAATCACATCTTATACAGTGCTGATGAARGGTTCATTTGAATACATTTAAGAACATATGAATAACAGGTTACTTAGAATGGTCACAATGTCATTTGTACAGGAAACTTCRAGCAGGGTTACAATTCTTTATATAGAATCTCACCACGTACTTTGTGAATTAAGGCATTTAAAATTATTTTACAGGTCACTAAAAACCCCAAAAACCTGTTGCAGTTAAACTGCTTCCCAAATTCTGAATTTCAATAAATGATTATTTACAATCTTACCTCTTTTCACTGTCACCTGCTGCTGAAGGTGACAGCAGGGAAAGGTTTATCTTTCTGATACTACTAGCASCACTCAGTCCTTGTCACAACAGGGTAGTCTGTACATCCTCTCCTCCTCACATCTTGACCACACCAAAATTGTGCATCTAGTCAATAAACTACTACAATATGCTGGAAATTTTAAATACATAGGCCTGATACACATTATGTCCTATTCATTCCATAGTAGCTTCACTAAAGTTAGTGATAAGCATAATTTGCATTCGCTCAAACTTTCTAATGTTATGGTTTTGTCTTTTTTTAAATTCCATTTCATGCACTTAATGCTCTAGACTGCATTCAGTGTATACATCATTATGGTAAGCACATTGGCATGCACAGGCAATACAAGAATAGATTATAATTAATCCCATAGACAACCAAAAAAGGTGAAGTTGCATCATGCAATGAAACCAGCTTGGCCTGGGCTGCCATGCAGAAAAAAACCTACATCAATGAGTCTGCTGTACGGCTCCTAGGTAAGAGTTGATATGAAAGAGGTGAGTTATTTCAGCAATGAAGTCACAGGCTGAGAATGTTTATACTACTGTAAACAAAATACTGTACATAGCACCAGTATTACTCAGGGATGGGGGAGAAGATGCTTGGAAAGGAGGACAAAAAGGATGAGAAAGAACAGGGAGGAGGAATTATAAATTACAGTAACCAGTCTGAAATCCAATCGGTTCTTTTAAATAAGCATTTTGTTATTTCATTCAAAATAATTTCACTTGAGCTTTCAGAGCAAACCCAAATTTTCKGTGTATTTTGAAGGAAAAAAGATGAAATAATGAGATACAGAGCAACTTCGAAATGTCCAATGTGTTCAGTAATTGATGAATAACTAAAGATCACAAACACACAGATATGCAGAGGTGAATTTTTCAATGCAGTGCACAGGATCCAAAAAACACAAGTTTCACTGATTTGAATGCATAATCAACCAAACTAAATGAATGTGGAGAGTATAAAGGATGCATTGACATGAGTGATTTAATTGGTCACCTTCTGCTGCTTTTCTAGTAAAAGACATCTCTACTGAATAAAGCACGTTTTTTTCAGAACTTGTGTTGAATCGCCTTTTTTACCTACTTTACTCACCTTCACAGTTGCACTGAACATAACAATGGGATTATAGAGTGGCCACCTAGCCTGTTCTAGATCATGTACATTAGGCACAGTACTGCAYAGCCTGATTCCACAGAGTTCAGGAAGATGCAATTGAGCAGGTAATTTATTTTATTGCAGCATTCATTTGAGATGCTACCCTGTGATGACACAAGTATGATTTCATAACATTGTAACAAATTATTATGCGTTCCATTACAAAAGGATTATTTCCATGTTTATCAATAAGTAYCTTGTTTTCAAGCAATTTTTCCTAATTACCCTAAAAATGTGTATTATCACTCTATTTTTAGCACAGTTCCCAAATATATAAACATAGTTATGCAGGGTAGCAATTCACATGACATCAAAGAATTTCACTTACTGTATAAGGTTTGTAATAGAATCTATTGTTCCATTTGCAGTTCAATTACTTTTGGTAGCTTTGCTTTTATACACTAGTAGCTTTGTGAAATAATAAWCTTTTTAGTTAGTAAATTGTCAAAGAAATTTAGATCAAAATAACATCAAATAGCTGACAGTAGAAGTAATTTTCTGGCCTCTTGAAATGTCTTAGGATATTTGCAGGAAAACTGGTCTGTTTGACAGGTTAAAAAAAWTCCAAAATTTTTCATTCCAGATATAAAACCTCCATTTGTACTACTCTTACATAGTGAAATCCACACTCTACAAACACCTCTAACCTTTTCACAGGGAAAGAACTTGCAGTCAAGACTCATACCACTTTTGGCCACTGTGTGTTATTTAACAAGGCTAGCAGAATCTTTCATTAATTGCATATTAAACATGTCAATGTTTTCTTGGGTGCACAGGTATGCACTTATAAACTGCTGCCCAGAGCATGCAAATGTTATCACCTGAGAGAAGGTTACTGAGTCAAGAGCGAATAAAGCACTGCTGACAAAGCCATAAACCTAGTAAATTGTTTAAGGCAAGCAGATGAGGAGCCCAAAAATTTAGGAACTCACAGACTTCCAAAGTGTGCCATTCAAATAGCTACTGTACAGTCAGTAATAGGAATTCTGGCATACACAGTAGGTACTGTGACATACATGGATGTATCACAAATGATACATATTKTATATGTATGCTTTCCCATTGTTGTGGAAATAGAAGAATCTTTCTTGACAAGCATTGACTCAGCAAAAGATGAAAAACAGTTTTTAAATTAATTCATAATAAAATCAATAAACAAGTTATCTTTCATTTGGTTATGATAGAGAGCTCCTCAAGATTCACAYAGAACACAAAGCTGGCCAGAGTTCGACAATCTCATCACTCTGAATATGACCACAACAACGTCAACACAAAAGGAGAAGAATCATATCCTTGGTATCTGCTACTACTGCAGCAGAGCATGAKAGAAGCTACAAATGTAAGGATCTCTAATGATCAGTTTACATTACAGTTTACCATACATTTACTCAATCATTTATTGTCCTGCAAAGGGTGATTTTTTTTTTCTATAAAACCAGCTAATCTTCAGAGATTCAACTATTAGGTTTAAGAATACATTCAKTCATCTGTTTTCAGATTGTTGCTAGGAACCAATCTCATGTCAGAATAAGTTTCCCTGCTTCAGCTGGAGAGAAACTATCAAACTCATTTATTTCCTAACAATCTAAAACAGGAGGAGTTTCTCTCTTTTCATGTAGCCAAAAGCCATAAAAAACTTTGCATAGTTCATACAAGTCTGTTGCAATTATAAAACAAAACCCAATCATTCTGAAGGATACTGTACTTTACAAAATAAATGACCAAAGCTATCAAATGTAACTAGATTTCTGGGATRTTTAGCACTGGAGTCAATTCCTCCCAATCGCTGAACATAAAACTCCTTTTAATAAACCAACTACTAGCAMAGTTCAGTTTGACAAAACAGAGAATCCAATTCCTAGTTCTACTTTTCTGTTCTAAGGACTTGGTTTCACTTAACCAGGTAAATGAGTTAATAAGTTTAATAGTTAKAAACTATTTGACWGAAGATGGCCATAAGCAAGTTCCTRTAACAACAGGGTGACTGGATGCATTTTCATCAACCTGCAGTGATCTGAACAATTACATTGCCACTGTATTTCAGTTTCAAAACCAAATGCATTGAAGTTTCAGATTTTCTCTAGGCAGCAAAGCTTATTCAGCTTGCAGCAGACATTCGTGCCTGACAGAAAGCTGGTTTAGAGGAAAAGCTTTCCTTCCCATGAGCTGAGAGTGCCTTGAGACAAGCCTTGCTAAGAGTCCMCCATGCATGTACTTAGTTATCCTTTCACATTCAGGGTAGAATAGCACCAGCCTGTTCTGATTGCTGTAGCTGTTTATATCACTTCTGTCCCTGCCTCAATCAAGCCCATTACTTTTCCTTTCTAGAAATTCACTCACTTCCCAGCCAGTTTTTCTCACATAAAGAAAGAAAAAAAAAAAAAAAAAAAAAAAAAAAGACAAAGCAAAGCCAAGCCCCAATATCATGGACTAATGCTCTAATTCTTCCTATAAATATAGTTTATGGACCACACAACAGTTTGCCCCTGTCTACCCAGGATTTTGTCTCTAATGTGATTCTGTACCTGTAGCAGTTCCATGTAAGTGAATTAGCACAACAAATATTACCAGCTGCTATGTTAAAGCACAGGCATAAACCTCTGGCATTGCAGAGTGTGTGTTTGGGGTAAGATGCACAACCACTGCAAATGTGTTGATCTTATAATTTATGAAATATGCTGCAGAAAAAAAAAAACCCAAAAAAACAGAAGATGAAAAGTTTTCCCAAAGTAAGCGGTGCAAAAGGAAATTTAAAAAGTAAATCAAATCATTTCACATCCTCTGGAAGAACCAAATCTATACTAACACTTGGCAAGGGCAGAACCCTGATATAACCAGGGAGGAGCTTTGAGATACTAAAGGGAAAACAAGAACAGAGGAAGTGATATCAGAATCCTATGGTTTAACATCCAAACCTGCATCTAGTCAAGGGCTTCGGGAAGTTCTGAATAAAGGYAAGAATTGTAAGCTATAACTTATTCACATGTAGTTTCTACTAGAACATGCTCACTGAAAACACCATAGTGTTATTAAATATTCAAAACACCTTTAATCCCAAAGGGCTTGTCTATACAGCAACAAGAAGCAATTATGCTAAATACATTGGAGGACTAGGAAGAGCAGTGCCCTAGGACTTCTGGGAAAAGCAAGTGTGGATAATGCAGYAAGGACTGATGTGCAGACTTACTGATCTGTCTCTGATGAGGAGTGTAAAGAACATGCTTCTGTTCAATAACTGCTTTTACAGAAGCCCACTGCAGTGATCATTAGCCAGTAAGTGAACTGGAATGATGGAAGACATGTCAGGATTCTGCTTTATGGAACAGCTGGATCCCTAAGGATTCTTTCTAGTGTTAAGTTAGATCACAGATTTCAAGTTACAATCCATGTGTAACAAACTTRTGCACAGTATTATTGATGAGCATGTCTGCACCCCCATCATCTTATCACTACTGCAAAGTCCTAGACATACTGGTCAGCATGTAAAGCAAGTGTCTTTGTGGGAACCTGAGCAGGTAGCTCTGTCTTCTTTATGAGATTGCACAAAGATGTTTTTTAATAAAGCTGTCAAACTGACAGGCCCAACTTTGTTACCCACAGAACCATCAACCCACTGRTACTGCAAATCTTGATGCACACTGAACAAAAGTAACTAGATTGGATTTAGGAATTCTTGGCAGGCTTGTCTCCATTCTTGCTGAATTATCAGATGAACACTGATTGCCAGACTGAAKATTCTGTAGTTCACTGAACCTCTTCTAGCAGCTTGCCAAGGCCTGAAGATGGATTATATTCATCATATACAATGGCAGTACGTTACTGGAGGTTATAAATTATTTTGTCTCTTGGGAATAAGGACCTAGCTGCATATTAACTTCAAAGAACTACTAGTTGTATTCAGATGGCAGTGCAGACAGTAAGAAAATGAGCCAGTTCTGCTCTCTCTTCAGCAGAAGGCTGCTTTTCCCATTGCTCCACCCAAAATTCTGTAGAGTGTATAAGCTGTCAAGTCAGAGGAGGCAGAAGATGAACCCAAGTACACAAGGGAAGTACCACAGACCCCTTCCAACTCCCCACAATATTTTCAAGGAATGATGAGAGTAGAGGACAGACTGGTTTCGTATCTCTCTCTAAATGCAAGAAAAGTCAATTCCTTTCTCTGTTTTGTCACACAAGTCCCTACTCTGCCTGTGTCAYGCTCTTCACAGTGACAGCATGCTACTGGCAGGGGTAACCCTGCCCTTGTCCCCTGCAACAAAGCAACAACTCTTCAGGAAGTGAAGAGGTACRGAGAGAAGACATGTCTCTATTAATAGTTCTGCTTGAGCTATGATTACACTTCTCAATACTTGTCTTGTGAAACTGATATCCTGATCAACGTATCAGGACAGTGGTACCAGCAGTTAGCATTCCCCACCTCCAGGYTCCCACCTGCTGTTGTTCTTTTGATTACGAGTTTTAATTCTTCACCCAAATCAGTAGATTGAAAGAGAAACAGATATTTATTTCTTTTAATAAACCACCACTGAATCCCTCTCCTCCTCTACTAAAATACCTCTTTAAGATTTTACTATGATTAAGAAAAAGATTAAAATAAACAGCTATGCCCCTGCATGGAATCTTAAGCCACATGCCATGAAGTTAATGCTCTGAATATTAATTTGCTTAGCAGGCCTGCTGTCATGCTAAGGTCTATTTCCATTGTGTTACCACATTTGAGTGCATGGAAATGTTTCCTTGGATAAATTTGTTTCTATGCAACTGTTCCTTCRTGAAAGGTTTTCCAAGTACTACATATGCATTTGTATGTACCTCACAGACTTCACTTCGTGCTGTATCACCTATTTGGTATCCTCTGAGAATGCCAAGAAGTATATAACTCCAAGACTGCTTTTCAAGACATTGAGRAAAAGCAATCTTCAGTGTAATGTCTGCCAATTTTTAGATCTGAAACTCAGAGAATGAAAAACCTGCCTTTAAATAACTGYTGTCACTCTGCCAAACATACTCCCTTTCTTCCCTCCCATTTCTGTGGTATTTTACCACTAGCCTGTAGCTGTCTGCTTGTTTACTAAAATTCTGGACTTAATTTTCTGTTCTTCTTCTAGGCATTCAGTCCTGGGGTGAGGGGTGTTTTTTGTTTGTGCACAGAAAAGAGGAAAGCTCCAAATGATCATGAGGGACCAGCCTTTGAGAGAGGCACACRTGATATTAGTGCAGTCTCCACAGACTTAGATCTCATGCAGGCAAGTAATTTATTTTCATTTACCTCCTGCCTGAGAGGTTATTTCACTGATTAATCTACACAGGCAGGTTCATTCCTGTCTCTCCAAACCCAATAAGATGGTTAGTGGCACTTCTAATCAATGCAAAAGAATTCCAATTTACATTTCAATGTTAGTCACTTACATGCAAAAATGCTCTTTCTCCGTAAACCCAAGTTTTATATATGTAGCAACCAGAGTCAGAAAACTCCTTTCTGCTGTATTAATCAAACTCAACCAGTATCAGCCATTACTGAGTTTCAATGCAAAACTTCCAACAGGCTGTCAGTATTCTGTTTGCTGTTGTACCACTGGCTGGCATCATCCTATCCCAGCACCTCRGTTTCAATTTGCTGACAGATTATTTAGCTGACAARWACAGACTTTGCCCACAGTTTGAGGTGTCTTGTGCTTGACAGCTCTATTGATTATGATAACTAAGMACARATAATRAGAACAATCACTTCAACAATTCTTTTAACAGAGCTTGTCCCTCTCAATAGCAAACATCARTAAGACAAAATAATTCCTAGCAGTTGGTGCAGACTTTGCTTTGTGTTTTGTAAATTGTGCCCTGACTTTTCAACAAATATTTGAGAAAGACAAGATTTATAAGGATAGACAGTAATGGTCTTCAACCAGCTTCACAAACTAAATAAAAGGGAATTTTGTCTGATTTCCATGATGACAGCAGGCATTCACTCCACCAGTTTAATCCCACTAACTAATGCAGCGTGCAAAATTGCACAGGTAAACCCARGGGTTTGGGCAGAGGGGGAGTTGGAGGTTTAGATCAGCCTTTTTCTGAACAAGAAAATAATTAAAGAATTCTAGTGACTGGAAGTATAAAAATACACCTACATAACTCTATGGATCTGCAAAGAAAACCAGACAAAATGTCTTAAAGAAAAAAGGGGCTTTAATAATTTCTCTGCCTTTCTCACAACTTCTGAGAGAATTTTTCACGAGCAAGTAGAATAAAGGAAGATACACTGAAARCATCCTTGTTAATATATTATATCCAGGTTTCATGCTCTCAACTTTACAGACAGGCAAATTTACTGTTTTCTTAAAAAGTTCTTGTGAAACTCAGCTCCATAAATTGGGAGGGGAAGGAAGTCAATAYGTCTAATGCTCTGTGTGATCAGAATATTTATTTGGCATTCAATAAAAGCACCACACACAATATTTTTATAAYTTAAGCTATCTTCTCTTGCAATTCACAGGCTTCATAATAGCTACAGGGCAGGTCTAACAYTTAAGTGTTGAAAGGGGCTTAGCCAAGTTAAAAATTATATGTTTTTTTTAAATACAGTATAAATGTGTTTAAATGCCATTTATGGCATCAGTTAAATATKTTGTGAGTTAACACATTTATGTGGAGAAAGACACTTTTGATCGATCTTCAGGCAAATTTGTTCATATTTCCACCTCAAAACATGATTTCTACCCCTCCCAAAATACTTAAATATTATTGCTTTAAATGAGTACTAAGCAACCATGATAATGCTCTGTTGGCAGAGAAAACCATGGTTCTTGTGCCAGCTCCCAGAACATTATGTTTATCAGTTATGGCTTTGCAAATTTGCTCACATATAACACATACAACATCTGAACTACTGGAGAAGAAAATCCCAGATTTCTCATTGCAACCAAGTACTACCACATTAAAGGACTAATGCCTAATACAGATAGAAAAAGCCTTGCCTCCTAAAAGTAGATTAAAAAATACACATTCTCCCAAAATCAAGACTACTGTCACACTATAATCTCACTGGGATTCAGTTTTGACCATTATTTGTTTACCAAGACAAAATCTTGGAGAAATATAGTGTTGCATACAGAGAAAATACTTAATCTTCATATTCCACTTACATGATCCTTTGGGTTAATTATTCACAGATCATCTACTAGGAACTATTATCCATTAAACTTCTAAAAACTGAATAGAAACTGGAGTGTTTTTTAGCAATAACTGCTTACAAAAGAAGTATACAAAGTTACTGCACATCATAACTGTCTTGTCTTTACTCATAACTTGCAACCCCCATTTTCCCATCATACTTTCACCAAAGGAATTTTAACACACCTATTATTGCTAAAAGGAGATGCCTTTGAAGATATCAGTCACATGGCCACAGATGTGCCCAGCTTGCCCAGTTTCTTCATAGTCAAATTGTCCATGAAGAATTGACTATTAATAGGCTCACCTTCTGAATAAGACTCTTAGGCTTATATGGACAAGTGAAAATCATGTCTTTTTAATTTTTTTTTTCTTGCACATATGAACTTACTATGAATGCCAAGGAATTTGTTTGTATTATCATCTAAARTWATTATGACTATWTCYTTAYTTTTATTTTCATGTGAATGCAAAGGTCAGTTTTGCCAGCTGAAGCAAAAGCAAATGCAGAGCAAAAGCACCACCAGAGGATGCCCTTGAAAATCAAAGGGTGATSCTCATTAACATGCTTGCAAAATTCTTACTCCAAACCCAGCATTCACATTTTTGCCTATTAAAATCCAACATATTATCTTTTTCTACCCTGTTTATTTGTCCTTCCCAACTCAAGCATTTTCAGAGCAAAAGAGAGCAAAGAGAAGAACAAACCAAGTCCACTAGCAAATACTGTGCCTGGTTGATAGTCCACATAAAGGCACTGYCCTTACTTAGGAGTTTTACATACAGCCTAAGGAATGCCTAGAGAAAGAATTAAGAGCAAACTGGAGAGGAAGAGAGATTACACCATTTAATACGCAGTTTGGATTAACTGTTACCAACACATCAATTATTTTAAGATGTCCTTGATTTGTGAATACTCCCCAAATTCATTTTTATCTGTTTTTCTGCAACCAAGGCTCCACAGATTCTCCAGCAAATCTCAGGCAGAGCACTCTGGTGCCTCTTCACAAGTTCAGTTTTAAACTGMTCGCCAGATTTTGCAACAGAAGCTTATTTTTCTTCCCCACCTCTCTCAGCTAARATGACTGGGAATTGTTGCCAAGCTCTCGGGGAATTTAATCCAGGTTTTATTTTAGTGACTTTCAGATGTCATTAATGCTGTTTGTGCAGGGCCTGGCAGGACCCTATCCCAACCCCGGCCATCAGGGAACTGGCACCACAACTCAGACCTGGCCCCTGCCACCACAATGGCCTGGCCACTGCTGCAGGTGCTGCCAGCAATGCTCCTGATCCYCAGGGAAAGGGCAAGGCAGCAGGGAGGGCTGGGGGGACCCAKGAGGTCACAACTGGAGCTGGGGCAGCACCTCTGCAAAGCCAAGGTTCTCGGGCATCCTTTCAGGGCCAGCAACGTCTGTGGGTGCCAGAGCAAAATTCCTTCTAGGCCTAAAYGTGCCAAATGAATACTTAACCCTGTGGAAAATTTTAATGGCTGAGAGGCAAAGGGATTTTTTTTTTTATGGAAATATTGTCACTGGCTTACATATAGAAAGTTGGCCAGGAGCTGCAAGATTAAAAATTGCTGCCTTTACTTTTAAGTAAATGCAGCAAAGTATTATTTGTGAAATTGATTTCTTAATCTCTCCTCCCCAGTAAGTGCTCTCTGAATTGACTTCCACACTAAAAATTAATTTACAGGGCTTTAAGCAGTAAAAAAAAAAGGACAACAAAACCACAACTTTATGGCTCTTACATTAAGGACATAAATGAGGTGGAACAAACTCAATATGAGCAATTATCTGTTATTTTATTTTTTTAATCACTATCTAGTGTTATTTTCCTTTAAAGAAAARAGTAATTACAAGAATGTGTAATATTAAGATACTGCTATTCCTAAAACACTCCTTCTGCATTCTGAAGGCCCGAGCAAACATGCACCTGTCATTACCATAAATAACAATTAATAGAACAGTGGGACTGCGTCTTTCTGATCCATCCTGTAATAAAAAGTTACCTTGCTCTATTCCAGAGGAAGTCCACAAATACAGCAATTCTCCTGTAGTTTAGACAGGAGYGCATTTTTCCAAAATGCAGTCATACAAATATTAGGAAGGAATATCCCAAAATTAAAAGACAACAATAATATAAAAGAAAGTAAAGATAAGGTTCRAAATGGTACTTTGATTACAGAGGAAAACAACATGAATACATTTAGGAATAATATATTCTGAACTCAGTTTACAAAAGTCCTAAAATGACTACTAGGCTGCAGAAACTACCATGGTTTTCTTGGGAGAACACTGACAAAAGATCATAGRTCCACTGCTTGCTTGCTACATAGAAAATAAAAATTATTTCATAACAATGCTGGTTCTACAGATTTAAATATTAGTGTCMAATTTAGGAAAATTAAAATTTAACACAAAGTTGCAGAAAAGCATACATAGTTTTAGTTGTATGGTTGTTCTTGTTTTTGTTTTTTTTTTTTAATTAGCATCTTAGTTTGTAAGTCTTGATAGAATCTTATGTAAGTTAACCTGTTAAAAAGCAAGCATTGGAATGAAACCTACGGAAACCAACTTTTTGGCTATATTTCCTGAAACACCTTCAGCTTTAAGCCCAAAAAGAAGTCAGACTTTYAACTACTCATTTTTGCTAGCATAATCCTATTTTTAAGAGTCAAACACATTGTTATCAACAATTGTTACCAGAAATCAGTTACAAAAGATTATCCAATGTTTGGGGCATCTTTTCTGTCAACCTTTTTTTCCTTACTAACATTTTACATACTAGGATTGCATGGAAGCTTGGAGTGTGRTATTACATCACAATGACAGCTTACTGTAAGAGGAATAACTGAGTTCTCTCCACAGTCAGGTTCTCAGTGCCAGCCAGTGAGCTACTGGGAAGCCTGAAAGCTTCCCTAAGAATGAAAGGACTCACATCACTGTTATTACAGTAAACAGCTTTGCTACAAATCCAAAGCTTTGAAGTTCTCATTGTAAACCATCTGCCCTTAATTCAGCAGTTGAAAATCCTTTCACTACACACAAAACTCTAAGTCAACCTTGTCAAGTTACCTATATTTTGACACTCTGCAGTCTAATAGAGATTTCCAAGCCTGCCATGTAATACAATCTGAGCTGCTGGCAGCTACAATTGACTTCACATGCGTGTCTTTCTGATCTCTGCTGCTAACAATACTTTGTCAACAGATGTCATCATATGTAATTGTCAAGAAGAGCCAAGGCATGTGTTGTTGAGTTCACAGATCTCCTCCCAAAGATATACAGTATGTACATTATGCAGGCAGGCCCATTATAGCCATYCAGACACTGTTAAGTGCACTGCTTGCTCTGTAGGTTTGCTTCAGTGTTCGCTTTTAAAGCAAACTGATGAGACTTGCTTGTGGGAAGGGGTTTGATTGAAAACAGGGGGRAAAAACAAAAGAAAGAAAGAAAGAAAGAGCCCCTAAAACTAACCACTGTTCCTTCCCACCTGCCCATTAATAGATCACAACTCTTTGGCAGCTGTAGGAGTTATCTCTTATATCCCTGGCTAGACTCTGGCAGTTTAACTCTAGTGTTAACTGTAAAGCACCAAGGCTCATGGCAAACTGTGGAATCCCTTATATGCTACTCTATAGCACTTGCATATGTATAAGAAAATGTTCCAGTATGGTTTCCAGACCACAAATGCTGAACTTCAGGGTAGGGCGTGTTTGCAGAATAAAAACATCGSTGTGCCCCGCCCAAATGGATATCAAATACATGGAAATTCTGTTCAATTTTTTAAAATTTTGTTATCTGACCCTGTTATGAATAGAAATGTACACAGCTATCTGGTCAGCTGCATTCAGGTCAATCGATGTGGTTAGCTCTCTTTTCAGAAAAGTAGCAGTACTCTAGTCACATAATAAAAAACATACTCTTACTAGAGCAAAATTATCCACTATTCCCCCACATTAGAATTATTCCACTTTCCAACACAATGAAAAGATACAATTTTTAGAGGCTACATCAGCTGAAAGGAACAAATTTTAAATAAACTCTAGTCTACAGTGTGCCACAATTACTTGCCAATTTTCTGATATAATTTATCAAAAGCAAACAATCAGTTCTGAGAAACTGAGGAACTGTACTTAAAGAGCTTGCTTTTTCACAAGTACTTATCTAAATAAAGACTTTTCAGTCTCAAAATTATTGATCAATATTATTATGAAATATTGAAAAACAGATATTAATCTTAAACTCTATACACTTTACACGGAAATGGAAACTTTACATGGCACTGCAGAAAGAAAAGGACTTAAGGAAACTCATGTTAAACAATTATTTGGGAATGTGCAGTATGAGGGATTCTTGTTTCCATCAGTGCTGCTTAAAGCAGTAAAACAAGAACAAGAAAATATAGGGTTTTTTCCTGGTTTTGGTGCGGGTTTTTTTTTGTTTGGGGTTTTTTGTTGGGTTTGGGTTTTTTTGGGGGTTTTGGGTTTTTTTTTTTACATTTTGGATAAGATTTCAGAAACCTACAATTCAACTAACTTGTAAGTTACTTCAAGGGATAAAACATACCCCTATTATATGTAAAAATAATGCTATCAAAAACTGGAAAAAAAGGGCCATTTAGCTCCTATGTAGACAGGGACCATTTTGGAAAGAATTAGAGGCATTAAAAGTAGAAGAACGCTCAAAAATACAAAGCCTGTAAAATAACATTCAAAAATAAAATARCTCAGACCATTACTTGAGCCAGCAGGCAGATTTACAGTACCATGCTCTCAGTACAAATCTGCTCATTAAATATATATATATACACACGATTTCCTATGCTGACAGCTGCTATAAAAACTCTTGTAAAAAGCTCCTAAATAGAGCAGATTTGATTCCCAACTATATTGTTACACTGCCTTTATTAGGAGGGGAGAGATAAAAAGTATCAGCATGAACCTTCAGGTCTTACAGCTCTGRAGAATTTAGTTTCTATTCTTGTGACTCATGACAGCACTGAAACTGCATCTGCCAGWGTGATTACATGTTTTTACTGAATTGCTTTAAAGCCTGAGTCTCACACATGTGCCAGGGTTCACTTAAGGTTCCCATTTTTCTTGCAAGTGACCACATCAAAGCTTTTGTCTATAAACCAATTTTCTTTCGCTCTGAAATAGTAAATATTCTCCAGTATTAAAAAAGCTTAACAGAACTAATTTGATTACTCATGCATGTATGCATTCTAGTCTACAATTAAATATCTTTTGACTGCTTCAAATGTTTCTTCACAAAGCTCCAGACAGCTTCAAATTCAACTCAGCTGGGAGAAATGGATCACTGTGATGTGATGTGGGATCACTTTCCTTCATGTGGGAAGTGCTGGGGAACAGCAGGAAAAGCTGGGAAAACCAAAAGAAATGTCAGAACCTAAGATCAGTGAGGCAGTCTGGGAAAGACAGTGACAATGAAAACACTTGATTGGGAAACACTGGGAGGTGCTGGACCAATTTGGGCCATTTGACATTCAACCTTGGTCCCTACAGCCTGCTTCCCCTGTAATGTACTCTAAATTAAGTGGATCTTTAAGGACAAGGATCTTACCTGATTCCTCAACTCTTTTTACCATTTTTCTTTCTTTTTTCCTGTTACAAAAGATGTAGCCCAAGACAATAGGATATACCTTAGAAGTGAAAAACACAAAGGAAAAACAGTGCATTTCTCTTCAAGCCTTTTCCCCCCTCATTTGCATCCTAATGGTCAATTTTTTGTAGTGCTAATGAAGAAAGAGAAAATTAGGGCATTACTAACAATGTTTTTTTGAAGGTGACAAGGCCTATCACATAAAAACAAAGTGGAGTTAAAAAGGGGATCTTCTCCAGGTAAGAAATATTATGTTGATTGAAATTTGAGAGCGCAACTTAATAAACTGAACTGGCAAACCCCTGCAAATTTTTGTAGCTGTCTCWCAGCTTAGGGGGAAAAAACCTACCATGAAATTCAATTGGTTTCTGACTGAAAACCTCAAAGGAAATCAAAGGTTAAGTACTGTCAATGTCATACAAGACCAAAACTAAATCAACATTTTTATTAGCTGTCCATTCTCTTCACAAGCTGTCAGTTAATTCTTTTTCTAAATCATATCTAACCTTATACTAAATGCAAACCTCTGGCTGAGGAAACTATCAAGTACCCCTATAAGTTCTGTGCAAAGACCTTGTGAAAAACTAGTTAATTATTTAGTTAATTAGCTAAATAATTGAACAAAACAGTTTATAACAACCARCCTCTGTATTATACCCATAAAGGTTCAATTTCCCAATAAACCACATTTTGGGAAGTTTTGTTTTGCCTGGGAAAAACAAAATAGAAGTCTTTTTCAAACCTGGAACAGAATGTTCCTCTGAGATACCTACTGATTCTTAGTGTCAGAGCACTCCTAGTTTATAAAGACTGGAGATGAAACTTTCTCCACTCCTTCTGATGTTTTCCTAGCACAATCTCTTTGCTTTGGGTTGCCATTAACCCCACCCTGCCTGACGTCACCTTCATGGTTTTGGCTGGAGCACAGAGCACTCCAAGAACAAAAGATGAGACATAATCATGGTTTTGGATCTAGATGCTYCAAATCCATCAAGCATATGTACTGAGATCTAGGAAGATGGCAAATCATTACTGCACTTTTATAAATATGTATTCAGCATTTCTGTAACAGCAGCAGCACACTGTGGTGCACTAAGTAGCCCCAAGAGACATGGTAACAACTCTGGGTAGTAAAAGAAAATTACCACAGCTCACTTATCAAAGCTTGTATAAACATTGCAGGTCTGGCAAGATTTTTTTTTTGTCTTCTGATGCTACTACTAACATAAATGAGTTTTTTGTAGTTTTGCTATACTGTGAATTCATTTTAGTAAAGATGAGGATRGCACTGAAAAGAATAATTAAAAAATTTTAGCATCAAAAACTGATTAATTTCAGCTCTGTTTAAATCCTCTTAGGAGAATAAGCAGCACAGATTTTTAGTTTATATAGCCGTCAGTTGACTAGGAAGAACCCAAAAAATGTTGCATTACATACTTAATCACTATGATGTACAGAACAGGTACAGCTTGTCTGTAATATCAACASTGTTTCTAAGATCTGAGGTCAAAGGACTCCCTAGAGAATTGTGGTAACTATAATAAATACTCAGATTGCATGACAGAAAATATTCTCTGTGAAAGAGTACAAATAAATGTACCTRATGAACTCACTTTGTGTATCAGCATGTCAAGTTAACTTTGATTTCCTAACCTGTCATAATAACAAGTTTCAAATTGTAAACAAAGAACTAGTGAGGAGGAGCCGCTCTTCTTTTCTGGGGTAGTGCAAAGATGTATAATTCTCACACTGACAATACATTAATTAACTGACATAAATACTGACAACACAGAAATTAACAGGCAATATACTACTTAATCTTCTTAAGCTGTGATTCATATTATGCATATGCATCCCCCTTTTAAATGGYTTTTCTTCTCTTACTTTGTGGCCAAACTATGGATGTATGTATCTGTCTGAATACAATGGCCTGGACTTGTGCTCTCCCTCCCTCTGTTTGTGTGTGCCCCTGATAGCTTTGCATTTCTCATACATAACATGTTAGGGCTTAGCTTGCTTTTGTTGCAATCTACCAGGTTTCTGTTGATCTTTCTATTCAAYCAAATATTTTTAGACACATTGATAACAAAATTTATTTCTGTCTGTAAGGTGCTTCTACATTACTGTCTTTGAACTGGCTGAATTTATGTTAGAGAATCCTTTATGAGTTACATAATGATCACGAAATGTTTACATCGTGATTCCTTCCCCATGTTGTTCGAGATCAGTTTCACACTCCACAAGTTCAGGTGGTCTTCCTTTGTGTTAAGACAGACCAGTCTCCTGAATTACACTGAGGTCCAGATATACTTTATTTCATTCCACYAGCATTTGATGTAAAAACCTGCATCAGATGCTGAGTGGGGGTTGGAAAAGATCTGGCAGCTGGCATGAGTGGGAGTAAGCAGCCTAAGGACAGTGTGCAAAATGCAGCAATGAATGACACTTCCATTTTTATCAGAAACTGAGCCTGGGTTTGCTAAAGAATCTGATCTGCCGCTTAAAATTGTATTTCTCTCCTGCAATTCTTTCTTATTGCTACTTTCAGCACTGCAGTGAATCGAAATTCAGTACAAATGGGGCTCATTAATATCTGAAAAAGGAGGGCAAGTTATCACCCTAAAGAGCCTCATCATTCTTTTTGACTGAAGTCTGAATCTGATTTAGAACTGAGGTGCTGTGAACCTTCTTTGCTTTCCTCATGTTCAGTGACTACCTACAGAACAYGTGAGATTTTAAACACATACATTCATATGCACACACTCAAACCTAGGGAAAAGAGAGTATGGATTATATGCTAAAGTCTTAGTCTAATGTAAGTCTCCAAGGGGAAAAAAATAGTATTATAAATGTAACACTAGGATCATTAATACATGTTTCATATTCCTAAGAATTATACTTCAATAGAATAACATAGATAGATATTAAAGACCTATTAAATAAACTTGCTAAAGGGGGAAAAATCTCTACTATGCAAAGATCAGTTCATGGAGTATCTAGCACTGGGGCCTCTAAGGCACCAGTAATCCTCAAATCCTATTGATTAGAATAGAATCAGAACCACAAAATATTCATTTTTTTATTACTGGAAGGAGTCTTCCAGATAAAATTTTTGGTTCTGGGTCTGTGATTAATATAGATAACTAATTAAGGGAATAATATCTTGTAATTCAAAACAYTAAAACTTAATTATGATGAGCAGATATCAAAGTTACTTGTCTATTACTACAAGGTTCACTTGCTTTGGAAGGACCTTTAGTTAATGTCTCTTAAAAACATGGAGAAATAAATATGTTTGGCAAAAGCCTAAATATAACCGAGAGCAGATCTTGCTTTTGCACACATGGGTCTGATCTGAACAATTTCCAGCCAGAGCTGTGTTCTCGTTATCTTCTGTATGTAGCACTTCTCCTCAGGTGTTAAAATACATATTTCAGGACAGACTGCTGCAGTTCCATATTGAAAGTAATTCTTTAGTATAAAAATAATTTATCAAAGATGTCCCATTTAAAGTAACTCCACTTCCATTCCGGTTAGGAAAAGCGGCACAAGACAGAGGGTAATCTCCAACATGACCACTGGGGGTCATGCCTTTTACACAAATATTCCAGTACGGTAAAGGATTTACTGGTTTTCAGTAGGACTATTTTAACAGTACTAATTATTTCCAAAAAGAACATTCAAATATTAATACTGAGAGATTAACCACCTGGGTTCTCTAATTTTAAATTATTAATGGGAACAATTAATACTGCATTCCTCAAAGACCTAGTCCAAATAATACCAAGAAATACCAAGAAACTGAAAGAGACAAACACAACACTTAATATCTATATAGAAAAAAAACTTTAAAACCCCAAACAACACCTTTTCCAGATTTTCTGTTATGTTTGTAGGGAGACTAAGAGGAAATTGTAACTGCTCGGACACACATCATGAAAAACAGAACACTGTAAACTCTGATTTACCTACTCTGCTTTGCTTCTGTCAGATGGTGGATAGTATTCTAAACACTGTACATGGAAGTCTCACTGACAACAGACCTGAATGCTAACACTGAGAGAAAACCAAACATCTGATTCATTAAACTGTCTGTGCTGAATAACRCCCAATACAATCTTCAGAAGCATAAATCCCATATACCTGGTTTGACAGTCAATCATAAACATGACTTAAATATCCAACTGCTTAAAAAGAAAAAAAATGCAACATGCTCACCAAAGATTGAAAATTTTCAACTATGAAAACAGGTATTAGATACCTGCACCTAATACCTAAAATTTTTACAACTTCAAGAAGTAGTCAATTTTGTCTTACATATAAGCTTTATTTATATACATATTTACACATGTTCAGTTAAGAAAATGAAGCACACTAAATCTCTGGCCTTTTTCAGTATGAAATTAGCAGTCATACAATGACAATAAATGATGCTGATTTCATTTTTACAGTGGAACACTAGATGTAGTTACCTACTTGTCATACAGTATCTGTACATGCAAACAGATCACTAGATACACTTACTGAAATTTAATTTTAAAACTAAGGTTTTGTCCAACATAATAGTTCCACTAGATATTCTGGCTGCTAATTTTTGATCAAGAAATCATATGCTTACAGAAAAAGACCAGGCCTCCATTTCAGTTTCTATTCTGGCTCATTACTAGCTCCAATTCATTCCTTTTCATTCTCTCCCAGGCATACCCATTTCCCTATAGGGAAATATTTTCCTATAGGGACACTAATTGTTATTAAGAGCACATAAACAAATTCACTATAAAGATAATAACACACTCAAAAAAAAAATCACCTCTCTAATATTACAGGGTTTGTAAACTATACTAACAGATTTACTCCCACATAAGCACAATAACCTAATGAGCAGAGACACAAACACAAAAACAAGCTCAATCAACTRCATACAACCCACAGCCTTAAGACTACTCCCCTCCCTCCCATCTTGAACATTCCAAAATTACTTTTGCTACAGATTGGTGGGGTTTTTTTTCCTGGTTTGTTTTTGACTCATCTACAAGCTCTGAAATCTGAACAGGCCTTCTAGACTTGGCAAGATAATTTTTTCCTTTGCCAAAAGAGGATGAAGTTCATACAGTAATACCACCAAAAACAAAATGTGGGTATTTTATAGTGGGAAGAAWCACTCCCTCTCTTTCTTTACATTTCCTGGCATGCTTGGCATGCTCATTTTCATTGGTTTTAGTCAATTAAGCTGAGTTGCTCATTTTAGAAGCTTTTTTCTTTTTTTTAATTTGCTTTAGGAGCAAATAATTTCCACTGGGAAAAAAGCAAAAAATGAAAAATCAACCTATATCTTCTGTGCAAGGTATCTTTAACASTAAAAATGATCCAAACACCCCAAATGTTTATTAAGCTCTTGGTTTAATGATAACAAATAYTGCCTCAGCAGCATTCTCTCTTCTAGTAATTGTTTTGGGAATGCTACARTGTCATACTAAATCTCCTAATAAAACCACAATGCATATCTTTTTGTCCACCARGTTATTACTATGCCTTCTAAACCTGCATCACAATCTTTCAACTTATTTAATATTTGGAAAATTGAGATTATGAGTAMCATGAATATGCACCAAGAACACGTGAAAAAGCAGCAATCTGCATAAAAAGAAATTKTACCTGACAGGATTCGCCTCTAGAAAGTGGAAACTATCTGAAGTTTGATAAAGAAATTAGAAATGAAAAACTAGAAAGGCTGCTTACTCTGTTTTTACATCATACACCTTGCTCCCACATTTATCATACTGTAAATCTATTTACATTTATAGTACTCAAAGAAAACTTGGAGTAAAGTCAGAATTCAGATGTCTTCAAAATACTTTGCTTGGTGTAGTTACAATTTGCCAAAGTTTAGAATTAAAATGAGTGAAAAAATATTTCCCAGAATAAGGATCTAACCAAATGCCCTGACTTGTCAYCTGTCCTGGGAAGCTCACCTTCAGTAAATGGCATCTTCCCCTCTCTTGCACTCACCAATGGAGAAGGCTACAAGTAAATACATAAGTAATAGCTATATTTGGGATAGGTAAGATGAACTTCTTATTTACTCTTCTTATCAATGTACCTCATCTAAATTATATCCATAGAACATCAAGCTATTGTAGATTACTTACTTGAATTTTGATTTTGACTAATTAATTTTGCAGGTGAAATATGCCTGACATGGCTGGACCCAAGAAAACTTAAGTCTCTTGTTACTTGGTAGAAAAAAAGAAGTAGTCATTATCATTTTTCAAAAACCAGGAAGTTTCAGATAATCAAAGTCACAGACTTATGTGACTAATTCTGAAGTATTGTGTGAGGCAGAGAGTAGAGGATGATTAAAAGTAGCACAATATCAGTAGGAGAAAACAAATCCCATCAAAATCACGTCCAAATTACTATTTTTGACAAAGAAATGGCAAGTGAAACCAAACGGATGATAAAAGGGGAAGGTGGGAGACAGTGCAACATCTGGCAGAACCAATAAACATTGCAATTTCTCAGGAAATATATGTTTGCCACAAACATGTCTCTCAAGTCACTCTTCAGGAGATCAGAAAACTCTTTTTTCTGTCCCACTTCCTACTGTATCATATATTGCAACATAAGAAAGATACAGAGTCCAAAGGAGGGTAACACAGATGGTGAAGGGCTTGCAGGGAAGCCAGGTGAGGAGCAGCTCAGGTCYCTTGGAAAATGAGGACASTGAGGGGAGACCTCACTGCAGTTACAACTTCCTCASGAKGGGAAGAGGARGGGCAGGCACTGATCTCTGCTCTGTGGTGACAGTGACCCGAGGGAATGGCCTGAAGCTGAGTCGGGGGAGGTTTAGGTTGGATAGGAGAAAAAGGTTCTTCCCCCAGAGGGTGTTTGGGCACTGGAACAGCTCCCCAGGGCAGAGGTCACAGCACCAGCCTGRCAGAGCTCAAGCAGTRTKTGGACARTGCTCYCAGGCACAGGGKGTGACYCYWGGGGATGATTCTGTGGAAAGCCAGGAACTGGACCCGATCTTTGTGGGTCCTTTCCAACTCAGCAYAGYCTGAGATTCTGTGATTATTCGTTGTAATGCAGTACTTCATGTGACAGTAACTAGTGCCTGATGGGGCTGTGTTACTGCATAGTGCTCACAGCAACATCTGAAATATCTTTTATACTTCTTTCGAATTCATTTTCTTAGTGACAAAAACCAAGGGAAGTTCCAAGCCCTCTACCCCCAYCCCCAAAAAGGAAGCAATGCCTGATATGCATGCAGTGTCACGAGGAGGAATAGAAAATAGACTCCCTACAGGTCATTGGGAAGTCCCAGCCTCACAAGTGCCCGAGTAACCAGAGGAAGGGAACTTTGGCTTTGCTGACTCACATCAAGATGTTCCAGAGATATTTTTTTTGTTGTTATTCTCATTTTTAATCTAAACATAAAAACCCCACACCACAATTATTTCTGCATTGATTTGAATTCATTTCCCAATTACTCTATACCTTTTCCYATTTTGTGTATTTCATCCAGCAACATCAAACTAGAGAAATAAATTMGTCTCACTGTAAACTCTCACAGCATTACAGAAACTAAGACAGATAGAAAAGGCTTGCCCCTGTCATACAAGCCATCACTGAATATAATTTGGGACATAGATCAGTGACTATAAACCACGTTGTTTGGGAAACTTTTGCTGTGTGGGTTGGTTTTTGGGGGGTGGGTTTTTGGCTGTTGGGTTTTTTCTCCAAACACTGTTGCTAAGACACAGGGTTGTGAAGAGTGACAGGATATATTTTCCAGGACATAAATGGCAATGAGTCTATATTCCAGTTAAACTACTGAATGCCTTAAGCAGGAGGGAGGTACTTGTATCTGCTTTCTGTCAACYTAATATTTTAAACAAAGATGTGTAAGATTAGTGAGCTTTGAAATGGAATTAAAGAAGATTTTTAATGCAGTGATGCAGTTTTCAGGTACGTTATGTGGCACTGAAACACTAATAAAATAAAGATGGAATGAATATTTCCCAAAACAGACTAGCAAATATAATTATTTACAAAAATTTATGTCATATGCATTTATGACTTATGCATAATAGACTTCAACCCCAAACCTTGGATTTATTTTATCCTTTTATCCTTTCTATTTACAGGCTTTTACAAGCAGTAACAAGCTAATGCTACTGCTGTGAAAATGTCCAGAAGAAACAGAAACACATTTTTTGTTCTATTCATCAAAGACTTTTTYGCAATATTCTGTACATCACAGGAGCTGTGAGACAAACTGGGAGAACAAAGRGAATATATGAGCCCCTACAGCAAAGTACTGTGCTGATCTATGTGCACAGACTATTCAGATCTATTCAAGATTTAAGAACCCTTTTCAGAATGGTTATTTCTATGCAGACACACAAAAATACAGTATTATGCAATATATGCTAACCAGCACATAGAATATGTGAGCATGAATACAGCTATCACTGAAGACAGGTTTCACCAGCTGGAAAGAAATTAAATTCTGGGCTTCAGTTCAAATAATGCATAGCTTCTGCAATGCCAACTGAAGGAAATGTTTTCTTCATGACTAATAGCATGATATTATTTTTGTATTTTTGTACTGACTAAATGGGCAGTAAAAACAGTACTACGTTAATTTTGCCTTTCATAAATAACTATCATGCTTTTCATAAATAGCCAGAGGAGAGTAAGAAAATGCAGGAATTCGTTGAAAATAAGCACTCAAAAATCACTGAAAATGTAATGTTCAGTAGTAGCCAATATGGACTGCAAAATACTTGGACTGAAATGTCAGATATAAAATACAACTACCAAAGAGTTCAGGAAAAAAAACCCCACCAAAGCAAACACCAAACTGCCACAATGGTTCAGTCTAAAATCTAGTACTATTTTAAAAAAGTGAAAATGAGCTTKTTAAATTAATACATAAAAAGGGACACTAAAATGTGATTTTAACATGCCTAGAAATATCTCAACAAAATATTAGTGAAAAGATCACTAACAGGAAAAAAAAAAGGCAAATGGAATACAAAACAAAAGATCTAGATAGAAAGCTAAGACATGCTTTTTAAAAGCAAGGCAGTTAACCACTGCAAGTAGTTCCCCAGATAAATGAAAAACTTTCTATCACATCACATCTTTAAAATGAAGTCTAAATAYCTTTCTGATCAGAAGGTATTTGTTTAAAGCAAAATACTGTAAGAACTCTTATATTAAAAAATGTGACAGAATGACCAGAATAGGCCCTTTGGCCTGAATTCCGGGAGCAGTGGTATTTCACAATCTCATTTAGYCTTTTCCCCAGTCTACAACCACAGGAATTCAAAAAACAAACTATTTAAGAGATCCTTAACCAAAGTTATCATCATGTCTTCATACATATCTAAGAATTAAATTAAAAAATTAAATATGTCCTAGYTTTATAGTAGATAAGTAATCACCAATAGTGTTTCAGGAGGAGTTTAATTTTTAGCTTTATCTTATCTTTATAAAATTTCCAAAATCACTAAACAATAGAATCCATTTCAACTGATGCTTCCTTCATTTAGCATTCACAGTTCAAAGAATATCCCTGGTACCCAGCTGCAATTTGATTTTAATTAAGGTGAACCAAGATAATCCTAAAACTACTTTCAGTCTTTTCTATTTTTGCTTTTATTCTATTYCCCTAATTTTATACAAAATGTTTGCAAGGCTTCAGATCTACAGAGAAAGCGTAATACTGTAAAAGTGTAATCTGACTTTATACAGTGACTGATAATCTGGCTGATATCAAGAATAGTAATTTTTTTATTTATTGACTTTGATACAAGTTTATGAGTCCTATTTCTCACCTGAATTGCATCRTATCAATATAATGAAAGTCAGTGACACCAAATTACACACCTAAGGTGGGAAAAATTTGAGCTTAAAATTAAGTTAAAGATYTTTGTGAGAATTTAAGTATCAGCAGTATTCAGAAAGGTTATTTGCAGTGATGAATGGATATTCTGTAAATAACAGTATACTGACTGTTAACACCAGYATTTGCTTCTATTTTTTAAAATCTAAGTCACCCATGAGTGTTGTGACTAATGTGACTCTGAATGGCAAGCTAGACATCAAAGTCACCTTTCACTCAGAATTAATACACTTTAACWGTATAAATACAAATAATATCAAAAACACATCACATAAATCCATATAAAGTTATTCTTATAATTCCATTTTTTTACAGGAATGGATAGAAACTGAGCCATCTTCATTGAAAAATGATCTTTTTCAGCAGAGAGGAAGCATAATTAAGACGAATTTAAACAAATAGAAAATTCCTTTGTTTTGAGAAAATATTAGACTCAAAATGGTGACAAGAACACATACAGCTGATGCAGTATTCTTTAGGGCTATTAGCATCAGACTTACATTTCTTAAAGAATCYTACAGGTATCACAGTCTCCAGCAAACTCACACCATTTCCTGAACTGTAAGAATTGATTACTTTAGGGATGTTGCAAAGAAACTAGCTTGCATGAAATTCACTATTTCTAATGCTTATCAAAGTACAAAACCTGTGAGAAAAAAAATCTGCAAAAAAAAAAAAAAAGCATCTCTAGGAAAAACCACTGCAGCAATATGTGTTTATGCACCATAAAACTGTTCCACTAAAGGGGCTCRCCCCAGTTTGGAGGCCAAATAATTGCCATCAGCAGCAGATGAATAAATACGCCATGAGCTGAAAGTCTTGCTAAAGAACAGCCTGCTTCACTCCCTGTAATTGCACTACATTTGATAAGAGTAATAAAAACTTGATGAATGTTAAAGTGAGCAAGATCTACTACAATGCCACAAATTGCCATTTTAGTATTAAYCACATTTGCATTTACTACTTGCTCCTACTGAGGCTTGTATAGGGTTCTGTATCACATGTACCTGGTGCTGAACACAGCTGACTGCTGAGCTCTGTTCTCGTGCAACACCATTTCTGTGCCTCACACATCAAAGGGTAACAACATTGTCATGCTCCATCACAAATTTTCTTCTGTAAACAGTAATTAGACTTTACAATTCCCTTTGTGGTCTGTTCAGTCTTTGAGGATTTAAAAAAAAAAGGACGGGGATTGGCACAGAAGAAAGGTGGGACAGTGATGTTTGTTACATGGCATCAGGGAKCTATAAAAGACTCAATATGCTCACAAAGTACAAGGAAGGCAAGAAAGCCTGCAGTTATTCGTGCTCATGTATATGGGATTCCCCTTTTCTATTTTTCAGTATCGCTGGATTCCAGCTCTGGTATTTACCGAAGAGAGAGAGCTCTTTTCCTCCTGGTTGCTTAATTACCATGGCACAGTTGGCCCTGTGACTGTCACAGATGACACATGCATCAAAAGTGGAATGGGTGTCCTTGCTGCAAGGAATTCTATTTTTAAGCAGAAATGACTCATCAACTACTGGGGTGTCCCAAAAGCTACAATTTGTCAAGCTGTCAGGAGAAAAGGGAAGAAAAAAAAGCAAAAGAGGTCAAATCTTTATTTGTATCTCTAGCTTAAAAAGCAGAGGGGTAAGGCTGATCATGCGTTCAGCTCTGCTCTGAAAAGCAATCTTCTATGCAAGCCATGTTTTAAGAACAGCTATATGGTCTGGTATTTTTAAAACCTCGGCTGAGTTATCTCCTCTTTTATATTATATACAYTTGGGGATTTGTCCAGTGCTAAGGAAGAATGCTTCTAGCTCAGTGTGCTCAACTAATCTGTCTACAGGGAAAGAAAGCATGGAGAAAATACTCTCAGATGCATTGTCAGATGATTTGGGATGAAACAAAAAAATGCAGACATTCATTTGAAAGAGGAAAAAAAARGGGTTCTAACCAATTATACACTGGTAGGGCTTTTGAAAGAATTTGAAATGTAATTTAAGGATATGTTCCTGTAGCAATACTGGAAACACATCAAGCAACACAGTATGAGTTTATGAAAACCGAGAAGTGAATCTGAGCAGGTCTTAAATCATTACACAAACTGACCTTCAAATTACTGTGTAGGTGGTGAAAACCAACACAGGGCAGGTTTCCTGAGAACTTGTTTCCAGTGAAAGTTACCAGAACCTAAGCTTTTAAATCTAAGCAAATAAATGCTGATGTAAATATTTTTTATCCATATTTCTTAAGTCAGATCAAAGTCATTATCCAAAGAATGCTTATGTAAGCATAATGGTGTCAATAAGCTTATTTTATTGATGCTCYATAGAGAGTAAATTATTATTCAGAGACAACAATAATTAGTGAATTGTAATTCATGCCAGCAAGTAAGCTYGTGCTTCAGATGCTGGATAACATGTAGTGCTGCAACACAAATATAATTTTCAAAATAAATATAAATCTAAAAGACTAGCAAACCACAGGAATGAGAAACTGAGATGTTCTATTACAATWGGTTTGTATCCATAGTAATGGGTAGAATTTTAAAAAGGACATTGGCTCTGGGGCTTTTTAGATAACAGRTAACTTTTAACAMTCTGGTTTYACTGGACTCTGAAACCTGAGTTCATGCAGAGATATGAATTGCATATGGTATCAAAACTAATGCAAGATTTATGCAAGCAGAGCAGCAGAGGATAAACTCCTGAACTTAAAACATCATTTAGAAGTGTGGTTTTCTAAACATGCCTGAGTATGCCTGACATCTGCCTTCAGGTGGAAGACCTTACCCTTGCACAAATCAAACTCTGAGATCCCACCCTACAGAAGCTAATAGAATTTAGAGCAGATGGGAATAATCTTCCCAAAACAGAACTAGAAATCAATGAAGACTGCCAGGAATCAACTAGAAGCAGCTGTCAATTTGCAGTTCTTTTTCAGCCTGATGTTTAACCTGATGCCTTTGGATTTCTCAGTACACAAAAGCAGAAGCAATTCATAGGAAAAGGAAGATGCAGCTTGGCACTTAGGAGGGTTGAATTCCAATGCCAATGTTATTCAAAATGCCCTTTAACAATGGGCACTTACTAACAATGGGAGAAAAGCTGCCAGGTGAGGCAACAATCTGCTCGAACACCCCTTGAAGGTGTTCAGGTATCCTACATGAAGATTAAAAAACCAAAGCACCCCCCAGCAGAGAGGAAAGAATTTGACTCAAAAGCATATTATAACATCGATGTCTAAACATACACGTTTAAATTTATTTCTGGCAAACAGCTCCAGAACAAGCAGTCAACTCACTTGCCATAAGTGCCATTTGTCATAAGGTGTCAGAAYGGACTTGCAACACAGCAGGGGGAAAAAGAATTTTTTCCCTCATGGTACTACGTATTTGTTGGATTTGTTATTCATTTTCAGACAAGAAATAAAATGCTAGCATCTAACATCAAATTCTCAGAAAACATCACTGTATGTCTACAACAGCCTCCTGATTAAACAAAAAAGACAACAAAACGTTCACAGATCAGCCACAATAAATGACCAAAGTCTTATTTAAGCAATYGTGGCTTTGAACTGCAAAGCAACATGTTATGAAAGCAGTTTGCCCTGAGCCAGGATCACACATCTTCCTCRGACTTGGATCCTTTCTGTCTTCCGAGAGTCTCTGAATTCATAATARCAATCAATAAGAAACTGTGTTACAGAAGATGAAGGTGTTACATGCTCATTTTTTATCAATGCCATTTTTAGGCAAAAAAATAGTCCTGTAAGATTGAAACTGTACAAACACTGTTGCCACTCTTGTAAGCAGAGCTCTTCAGAGCAACAGTGTGGTCTGAATTTCCTTTAAGCCTCCCAGGCCACATAGTCAGCTTTACATTGCAGAAGACATAATAATCAGATATTCCAACATGCTACTAACCAAAATATCCCCAAATATAACTCGTACAAGCCAAATACCAATGATGCAGGAAATTCCACAATCATCCTATGATTTTCTTTTTCAGTATTTCACCACTSTCATAGCTATCAAACTTGCCTTAAGTACGAAACTAAATCTGCAAAACCATAAATTATATATATTTTATCATTTCTCCAAACATCACAGAGAAGGAACTTTCAGTACCATTCCACTCACCTACTGGAACAGTGCCATGTCTGCCCTCCCTACATCACAGGCAGTGATATTTTAATGTAAAATCCTKCTTCTTTGAAAAAGCCTTGTAATGTAAATATAGCTAACAAGCTATTCAAATCAGACCTCCATTTCCAATTAATTTCCTCCATTCATCCTTCAAAGAGAAAAACTTGAGACAGCAGCATGTCTTACTCTCCTAAAAAGAGGTGACTTAAAAATGTGCCAGTGATACAGATTTTTGCCTATACTGAAATCAGATTTCCGTCAATTAACTGGAAACCAGAGAAGGAAAAACGAATGGCAAAATGTTTAAAAAAAAACATTAATACATTCCACCTAACCCTTAAAAAAGAAGGGTCTTATTCCTGAAATGCAGTACTCTCATTTGTCTAAGAGATGACAAGAATTTAAACTATATAAGATTTGGCTCATGAAAAAGTGAGGACTAAGCTATTTAATGACCAAACTCTTAAGCCTGCTATGTTCAGTATAAACACATWAATTTAAGTGACAGATATTTATTTAAAGGCCTATCTAGCCACATTTTCATACAAATAAAGTCAGTAAATATCACTGCAYGTACAAAGTTTTGCTATTTCAGATTACTGACTTATTTTTGGAAGAATAAGATTATACAAACTTCAACTTCAGTGATTCCTTGGCATAGCACATGGCTGCAGCTGGAAAGCAGCTTTGCAAAAATGACCCAAGTCTAGAAGTTCACTATAAGCCATCCATGGGCCCTTTCAGTAAAGAAGKTCAGCAGCATTTTCCAGGCTGCTTTAGGAAATGTGTCTCCAGCATGGAGACACAGACACAGGGCAGTGAGACCCGTGAAAGTACAAAGATGTTAAGGTACTGGATCCTGGCATACGAGGAGGGCTCGTCTGTCTGACAAAGGCTCAAAGAATCCCATCAACATCTATAAACACCTGATGGAGCCTCCTTCAGGTATTAAGAAAACAGAGCCAAACTCTGCTCAGCTATACACAGAGACAGGCTAAGAGAAAATGACAGTTACTGAGCTCTTTTACAAGGACTAACACTTGAGAAAAGTTATCCCATTGGAATTGATTGCAYCATCAAGGTTGTGCATCACAATTCCTAAGAATTTCTGTAGAACGCCAAGGGATCAAAAACACACCTAAAATTTTCCGCACAGCTTCATTTGTCAATTCTTATGGAAGGAAATCTACTTTTGTTTGCCATTTTATCTGTAACTCATTCACAGGGTTTCTCAYTTAATTCATTTGCAACAATTCATTTTCTTTACTTAGCAAATACAAACTGCTGGCACTGATTAACAGAAGCTTCATCACAGTGGTTTGTCTAGAGAACTCRGAGTATTTCCACATTGCCTAACCAGAAATTCTGTACAACTAACAAAAACCAATGCAACAATGTTATTTCATTAATGTGATAAACACCTACTGAGGAATTCCCTTTATTCATTATKATAATCTCCTAAATAGATTGGAGGAGTTGTTCAGGTAGTTTATCTGCGTATAATTTGGCAAACTAAAGCTCTCTGAACATGTCAGAGAATGAATGCAAATACTGAGCTAAGAGATGGACAGTACATAAATCATGCATCTAACTCYTCAGTATGTCTCACCACATGCAGATTGTTTAATAATTCAAGACAACACCTATAATGATTGGTGGTTAAGGGACAATGTCTAACAACAAAACTAGGAGACATAATCATACCTAATCCCTCTGTGCTGGAGAGCCAAGAGCACAGTAACACATGGACAACCATTACCAGGTGGTTTTCCCCTCCACTGTGGCCTGTATCTTTTGGGTTTTGCCTTATAATAATCATATCACTGCTGTTGCTGGATTTAACTCATAATTAACACCATCTGTGCCTAACAAAGAYCTTCAACCATTCTGGTATTCAGTTGCCTGCAGAGGCCATGCACTGAGCTTGCACACCCACCTGGCTYCAACTGCAGCATGCTAATGAGAGCAGTGAATCGTGGCTGTGGACACTCTCCCAGGAAAATTTGCAGAGCAATGAAGAACATTAAAGTCCATTGTCACAAATAAGGCTTTCTACTGGAAATCACTTTTCAATTAAAGCAATAATGGTGTGCACTAAGTASCAACTAAAAGCACAGTAAAGATAAAATTAAAATAATTATGACCAAAAAATCTTATTTAATGGTGTATCAGTTTAAAGAGTATTGACTGAGGCTTTAGCAAGCACAGATTTTGTGCTTTGCTGAGAATCAGCAGTAGGAACAATTCTGTTATAATACTAAAAGTTACTTCAAAATAAATATAAGAAATTCATTTACATATCTAACCTAAACTTTCTTTGAAYCAGAAAAATACACCTATCACCATTTGACAAGTGAGCAATTAAAAGTAAGGGAATTAGAAGTTTCTTTTTCCCTTTTYATGTAAAAAAGAGGCAGAGAGAACACATGTAAGTGGATTTCCTTCAGCATGGAACAAAATTTATCCGTTCCCAGCAATGGCCAGAAACTGATGCCGGGTGAACAAAATTTAAATTAGCAAAATATTAAAATTTTACAATGCTACCAGCTGCAAGGTACTGTGGGAGACATCCCTSCCAAGAATGCAGGGAACAGTATTATTTTAATCTACTTGCCAAGATAGASACCACTGTAATTTTAGCAATTTCAGCAATGGTAAGCATAATCCAACAGCATTGCCTTGAACCAGATCTCTGAATTTTAAGTCAACTTCTACATCTCTTAGTCATGCATCATAAAAATTAGTATATACAGTAACTCTATTTAGTATGAAGGAATGCTCCTGTAGCCACTTAGTGTGGTTTAATGAGTGCACTCAAAGTAGAACTTTATAAACATGATTAAAATGTTTTTGCATGAGTAAATCTCACTATAAGCAGGAAGGCTTGAAACAAAGTTTAGTACAATTTAAGTCCTACTTATTTAAACGCCCAAATACRAAGACTGAAAGGCTATGTAAAATCTGTACACACTCAAAATACTGGTAAATACATACTTCAGAGTACAGAACCCTGAGCTGCACAGGATATCCTCAGCAAAATGGTACAGCATAGCCCTAACACTTGAGGAAAAAAAAATCAACCTTTTATGTCTTGCAAATTGAAAATAAATAATACATTCAGAAAACCAAACTGTAACCTGRAAAGTATAATAAAATCAAAGCTCAAACTGAAATTTTCTATGAACTGATTACTGATCCTGTTAGACTCATCTTCATTWTTTTTATACATCAGGCCAGTGAGATCCAATCAAAAATCAGATGTAGCRTAGTTGATTTACAAATGAAATTAAAATTGCTGTTTCCCTGAAGGGCCATGAAACTGAGAAGGCATCATCAAAGTGTTCTGCAGATCATTCCAGTTAATAAGGAAAAGCTTAATGATTTGTAATGAGAATGAGATTGGTATCCAAAAACACTTGAGTGTTTATGTTTACACAGACTTACTGAACTACTCAGATAAACTTCGTACCTCATATATGTCTGCAAAAGGGGTAACACAGCCTACACAAAGAAAAAGATGTGAATTCTCCTGGGCAGTGACACTGTATCTGTCATAGATTTAAATAAATCATCCTCACCAGGCTGGCAGTATTTTTGTAGAATATTTTRCTGAGCAAAATCAAATGTCTTTCAGAAGACAAAACACAGAAGCAGAAGCAAACAAGCAGGAAAGCCAAGCACAACTATCCACAACTTATCCTCAAATGTTCCCATAATGAAAGAGAATTCATAAGGACTTGAAACAAAGGGCTGCTTTTAGGGGAAAAATAGTTTTTTCTAGTAAAACTTTCCAAGAGAACTTGGTAATGACATTTTTCTCCTTGTGCTGTCACACAGGAAACTTCTCAAACAGAATATATGGATTTCCAATGCATCCTTCCTTCCTAATTTATTCCCAAGCAATGGCAAGAAACCAGCATGAATCCTCCAAAACAAGAAACCTGAGTTTTCATGTTGCACTAAGCAAGTTCTTGTACAGTATCTCTGACATGTTTCCAGCTAAATTGCTACTAAACAAGTAGACAAAAATCACCTAGGTTGGAATCATAAAGTCTTAATGTTAGCAGAGGTGAGAAAAAGTGGCTCCACCCTAAATAATAAATACAAGACCGAAAAAATGAACTCAATGGTAGCACAGGAGACAGAAGAAGCACAAGAAAACTGTTTTCCCAGAGGGATCACAATCCTTTACAACAGTCATCCACGTGTAGAATGAAACACAAAAATAGAATTAATGTGTCTTTAAGAGTGAACTTCTATGCAGTCAGAYATATTTGTGGATACTTTATAGATAATAATAGAAGCTGGACCAAAGAAAGAATAGTGATACAGTAGTCAGAATGTCAACAGTGAAGTTGCAACCATGACAAGGTCACTTAACATTTAAAGATGTTTCCATCTTTCTTAYAAAATGATTTGATTAATAGTTTGTGGTGGCTAAAASTATTTATTTGTTCTCTCTCTCCTGTCATAGCACTGATGAAAGGGGTATGGRGATGTGGAGGGTTTGTAGGRTATTTTCTGATMGTTTCAGAAACATATAAAKCTTTAAGGAAAGTCACATTTGACTAAGAATAGACACGTGTGAAAAGCACAAAGCAGATGTATATGAACATATTTGTGCCCATTTTTTGTGATGAAATATGGTGCAGAATCTGAATATTATACCAGAAACAGAATCCGTACAGAAATATTTTACAGCAACACAAAGCTACTTAATTGGCTCTGCTGAGATGTAGAACTAACTGGAATGGAGGATGCTGAAGCTGCACCATTTTCTGAGCTCAGTTCTCTCCAAAGAGCATTGCACTGGATGTGCCATTTCATCTGGTACTACTCTCGCAGAGCTTCTGTCAGAGTGATGAACTGGATAACATAAAAATGCTCTTAAGTTTATCCTCCTTTCACAGCTGTGACAACCTTCATACTTCACTTCAGCCTTCRTACTACAATTAATCATGACACATGTTTGCTTGAAAAAACTCTATGGTCTTTTCATTCTTCCCTTCAGTATCTAATGAAAGATACTGTTGTTTTTCCCATCTTTCTTGATGCCCCTTTGGTATGAAGTCATGCAGGATTCYTCTGTGGACATACCATCACTGCATCTACAAATCTATAGACAGATTAAGGGTCTTGGATGAATATACCACTGGCAAGCTCTGTTAGATGACTGCTCACACTAACTCACTTCCACTTTGGACTGARGAAACAATTTTCCTAGCCTTCCACATAACAGCCAGTATCAGGTGAGAGTCCATGGCCCAGGCAGAACACACCAGCTCTGGAATGCATTGCTAAGGGAGAGCACACCCTGGTGCATGTCACCATCTCTCTGCTGGGAGCACCACAGCCTAATTGTCTCCACTGATCCTGGCAAGCTGTAGCCTCTGTTTTTCCAGCTGCTTTGCTGAGGCTGGAAATATCACAAGCATTCCTCTCATCCCTACCTTCGTGGTTTCCTGTTTGGCCAAATTCTCAAAGAAATTACTTATTCCAAGCATGTGCTTGTGGATCTTAAATAGACTGATGTAACACTGTATTCCATTCTGCATTGCTGAAATGGGTGTCAGGTCAGCAGAATGAAGTAAAGCAGAATTTGGGGATATATCTGGGGTGTTTCTAACATGGATTAATGTACTAAGCATCTATCAAATAACAGAAACAAAAAGCCCACCAGAAAATACCAAGGTATGTGTATAGAACGAAACCAGGGCAAGAGGGAAGAAAGGAAGAGAAACTGAAGAAAAAGTGTGGAAGTACAGTATGCTAACTTCAGGTTTCTGAATTTAAATTGCAGCACAAGTTAAACATTGACTGAAAACCCAGAGAAATGCCCCCAGTTAAAATACTTGTTGACCAAGCAATCAATATGCTGGTAGCAGTACATGGATCAGGTGGCCCAAAGAAAGCTCAAGTGTCCCAGAGACTATCCCATTYTGTCAGCTTTCCTCTCCTTCAGGAAAACAATAAAAGACTCAAAAATGCAGTGCCTAAAATTCATTTTATATTCCATTAGTTTCACAAAAAACAATTACCCTGACACATAGCTATAGTTGATCTGAAATTGAAACATAAGTAGAAACTGGTTCTAATCTACTCCACACTTTTGACCTGGAAATATCAGGCATCCAGAAACTTTGCCATTGTGCTTTAAAAAGTTTTACAAAAGTCTTCAGAAAGGAACCACCTTACATACTTCAGTGGTGATGCATTAAAGAGAAATTGCTAAAATTAACTCTCAGTTTTAGAATCACTCATCACAAAGAAACAATCATTGCAATGTTAAGAAGGAAAACCAATTGTCTTCATTTCAAGGGAGCTCAATATAGAAGTTGRGTTTTCTCACCACTTGGCTCCTCTCTACAAAAAAAATCTCTACCTTAGTTATTTGCATTATACTTGACACATCTACAGCTTCAAACTCGCACAATACAGAGCTGGCATCCACGTMTCCAAGAATGTCTTTTGCTGGTGCCACCACCTTCCTAAATATCAGGATGTACAGATGTCAACAGCAGAATGTCTGATTTTCTGAGTCACARAATGACTGGTTTAGAACACAATCACTCTCCCAAAAGAGTTGTATTCAAGAAAGAATATTTTAAGTCCCTTTTTATTTGTTTCTTCTGTGCAAGGCTACCAATCTTGCCTGTTAAAACACTGACAGTGTTCAGCTCGATGTGAACACAAGGGTGGAGTATGAATAATATCAGAATATGGTCTGAGTTACCCTCCTGAATTAATCACCACACAGCCCAATTAAACTTTCTATTGCCTGGTCAGAGCCACAACACTGTATGATAAGGTCAGTGTAAACCTAAAGAGTACTGAGATGCTTTGCAGACCATTAGGAGGTCACCTTACGCTCAGAAGTTGGAAATACAGAGATGCAAGATACAATGCTCGTACTGTCTAAYTCATGCAGAGATTTTCAGAAGTGTTCTTGTCAGTCTCCAAAGACGCTTTTTTTCCTTCTCCAAACTGCAATTTTCTGACAAATATTTTTAGCCTGTATTTCTTAAACTAGTCTTGATTTTGAAAGATTCTACACATGCATAATGAATATAAAAACTGTAATTTTGCAATAGTATSTATCATCTCAATACACAAAAGAAGTTTTCCTCTCCATTCTACAGATCAAATGTGATTGTGCTCAATTCAGTTTACGTAGTATTTTTTTTCCATTCCAGATATTTTTGTAGAACCTGTGCCATTATAAAGTTCTTTGCATTCAGGCGATGAGACCAAGCACTGATTTGACGTAGATGAATGGAGAAATTYAGAGATGTATAATTGCTGCAGGAAAGGAGAGAAAGGAAAATGTACTCAAATACTCACTTTGATGAATCTATGAAGTATATTACAAGAGCACCAATACTAAGAGCGAAGACTAAGACAACCTACAAAAGAAAAGAAAAGAGTAATTATTTAACAACATAAACCATTKATTCTTTTACATACCAAAAAAAGACCACAAAAATAAATCATAAGCTAGTTTMATTTCAGCTCTAATTTTCTTTAGAAAACTACTCCTACTTGAACTTCCAACATTATATGTTATCATAGAATGCTTTCTTGCATTGAAAAAGAGACAATCTGGCCCTACCAGACCTMTCCTTCAGGACTGCTCATTGGTGCATAAACCAAGAGACAAGAGATTAGACTGAACTTCCATTTATGTATGTGGCTGTGAAACCCAAAGGAAAACTGCAAGACTGCACTCCTGTCTGAATTTTCAAACAGTTTAAAGCAATACTTGATGCAGCACATCATGACAGTAACGACTTTTGTTGACAGTCTTAACTGTTAAAGCTACAGATGAGCACTGGCATAAAAATATCTTGATCCAATACAGGTTTCACATCTCTTTCTGAAGCTGCTGCACTATGAACAAGCCTGGCTGAGGATCACAGTGCAAGGAGGGGACACACAACTATTTCATTCTAAGTAGACTTTCTGGAACAATGTAGTCCTTCCTCTGCTCTCAGCTATCACTCATGGCTGTAAAGGCTGAAGAAAAGTACAATAATTATTACATGACCAAACTCTGAAGCTCTGCATGGCCAATATCAAACATGCACGTGCCTCCCAATAAAATAAACTCATTGTTGTATCAATATTAACACTACTTGTTAAAATAACCGTCCAACTGAAAGCTTAAATTATTTTTCCATACTTCTCTATCTTGCCAACCATAACATTCTTTATTTGTGAATGTCTAAAAAAGGGTATTTTGCCTGAGTACAAGTATCTGTTGTCTTATCAGATGCATTATCACGAGAACCATGAAATTTAAGAATCAAAGCACGAAATTCATTGAAATAACACTTTTCCTACCTAAGTCAAATATAATGTTACCATCTAGAGTTTAAATCTTCTTTCATTGTGTACAAGTGTTGCAAGGTGAAATAAGCTATTAAATTCATATCAACTTGAAGGAGTCTCACCATCACAGAAAATTATAGWGGTGAATAGAACTTGTGGATTGTTATCTGACAATATACCCCAAATTATGATTAGCAGTGATCCCAAGGCCCATTTTTCTCTGAATTAAGATAGTGGGAATCAAATTATTATGCACACTCTGCCCTACCTGTTGTAATACTCCAAGCTACACACAATYACAGTTTTGATCTGAATCAAATCTACTCCATTATTTATTATCAATCCACTTCAAGAAAAGTCTTCATTTTTGTGAAGACAGAATTTTAAAAAGTGCTGAGTGTTCTGAGAACACAGASCTTAYAATTTTGSCAAAAATTTTTATTTTTCCTAAACCAGTTTTAAACACAGCTTTTCRCTTTTAAATAATTTAATGTCAAGCATTAGTGGTAGTGTTTTACCCTGCATTCTTTGGAATCATTTCTACATTAGCAGCACCCTCAAAACCACTATTAAATATAGGTGTCTCTTAACAAAAAAAATTAAATGGAAAGGGAAAGGGAAGCCCAAAAAAGCCAAAGTACARAAGAGATTTACCCTATGGCAGGAGTTTTGGGTTGCAGAATGCTAAAATGGCACTTAATGCTGAAAATGAAATTTGAAAAACTAAACTTGTAATCCATTTGGGACTCTATAAATACCCCTCTCATTCCTTCAAGTTTCACAAAGCACACATGCACTTTGTAAAACCTAAAGGACTTATTTTCCTTTTCACACAGTAAGTCTTAAGTTACAACATTCAGTCATTGCCTCCTACCCAGAGGAGTCTTGTAGAGCAAACCCAGCCTTACATTTCTGTTACATCCAATCCCTTATAAATCATCACTGTGCTGCTTAAATCTTCCAGAGATTCTGGGCGAGACCTACCAAAACACTTAAGGCTTGAAAGTGTTCTGTGACAGTTCATCTAAGTGCCACTAACACACAAATATCTGCATTTTACAACCAGCTCCAGATACCCATGCTATGCCAAACAGTGAGATATGTATTGTATGCAAGACTGCAACATTACCCCTCTAATATGTACACCTGATTTTAACTCATGGCTTACTTTCTCTTTCATTGCCTTGAAACACATACCTAACATGATCCATAATGTCTCAAAGAATCACAGAAAGAGTAGCAAAAGAGTATGGAATCTTAAACTCTATTTCTTTTTGCTGCCAGCAGAGAAATACATTTTTCCTTTGCTAAGTGACAGAGAAATTGAGCTGAACTTGAAACCATCAAGTGCATGGAAAAAGCAGACCCTGAACCAATCAGGTTAAAGTTATACTAAAATAAAAAAAAAAAAAAAAATAAAAAAGAAATAGATTTTAACAAACCCCAAACTCTTGTATGCTATATGATAAAATATCAGATTCAAGTCTTTTGCTGWATTCTCATCTAAATAAAGTGGAGTGTAACCTGTTTATTCAGACCTGGGATGACAATGACTGAGTTTGTTCTAGTATTCCCTAGATTGCCTGGGGAGGTAATGTCTATTTTTGAGACCTCACTATGCTTGAGGGATGCCACAAACAGACCCATACCCCAAATTCACAACAACTAGAATGTGAGGGAGGGAAAAGCACATCTGTGTGTGAATTTCTGTCTTTTTCATTAACTAGGCCATGGCAAGAAGCTTGCTTGCTCTGCTTATTATTTCAATGCATTGCCAAGACATTGCAATTGCTGCACATCTATTATAACCTCTGTGTACAAAAGGAAAGAATCCTTTRATTTATAATAGCTTGCTGTTTGTTTAAGATTGAGAAATGTGAACTCGTACGCTAACTCTTATGACTAAGTACTTACTAACAAATTAAAAATAAACACCAATCTGATTAAAGGAAAGAGGGGGAAATACATAGAATATTTGCTGCATATCCCTAAATCTTTAATTAAAAAAAGGAAYAGAGTAAATCCAGCCCCATATTTCAGCAGAAGTGCAGAATGCCTTTTTGAGGCAAAAATCAGAGAAAATGCAGATAAAATTCATCTAAGGAAAATGAAAAATGTTTTGACTGACTCCAATATGATCTAGAAGCACTTTGACTGGAGTCAAATTTTAGGCATCCATCACAAATGCAAAAAGAAAGAAAAAAAGGGGAGTTTAATAAGGGTGTACCAGCATAATGATACTGCAGGGAAGCACCAGCTCTGAGAAGCACTGTCCCAGTGAAGCTCACCTTCCAGAGCCAGCCTCTGTAACACAGGGACAATCCAAGGGGTGGCACTGCTCCCCCTACAACTCCAGAACTGCATCAGTGAAGAAAAAAGGGGAAAACGCAAAGGCTGGWCACGTTACACAGCAGGGCTACAGTAAATAATGAAGAGCCATGTAGGGACTCYAGAGCAGGAACTTCAGTCTTTCATACCCTGTAACACTTGATTAGTCTGTCAAAGTCAGCACAGAACTCTTTGAAGGTTCAAAGGCAGATTCTTGCCTATACAAGATTAAATTATCCAAACRTAATTAATACAAAATAGCATAGAACTCAAGAGGCAAAGCAGAAAATCAAAAAGGAATAATAATATCTTTTTATTTTCCTCCAAAACTAAGTATTAAAATATTTCTATTTTGCAGTAAAGACAAAAAACTTTGAAAAATCTGTAACCCCTAACACCTCAGAGCATCAGAGTTCTTATTTTTTCTGCCAACAGCCTTTTCTGTACTGTTCCTCAAAAATGTTTCTTTCAAACTCTCTCATTCTCTGGTCAAATTATTCAACCCAAAGTCTACTTTAATGCTAACAATATACTAGGTTGTTCGCTATTAATATTTTTGACATTGAATTGGTTTTCATTTCTACAGAATTCACACAGTAAATAGGATTTACTGTGTGAATTCTGTTAATAAGCTACTCAGTTTTATCAACTATGATTTAAAATAAAATTTCCATTAGTTTTTATATTTATAACTATTTACAGAGAATGCAATTTATTTCCTATAGACATAAAGCTAAAACCTGAATGATCCACTAGAGTTTTGTTACACAAAAGTTGGCACTAAGAGACCAACAGCCTGATGCTTTGATCTAACTTGGATGAAAATTCTAATACTTTGAATATAAACCCCAAACATCCTTTAACCATCAAAAAGAAATCAATTGTCATTCTTTTATGGACAGACAGAATTTGCTTGTCCAGATTTGTTAGGAATGAAAACCTTAAAAACCTAAGGACACAACTGGTTTAAGATACATTTCAGAAGTTAGGAATTACTACTTCTAGTTTGGCAATCCCAGCATTAAGTTGCAGACACTAAGGGATGTACCCACATCTGTGCAATTATTGCAATTTACCAAAATAAGACCTTCTCAACTACAGAAGATCCAGAATATCTCACTTAAAACTGCTGTCGCACTAACTGACACCTATATACATATATATATGTAAAGAACCAATTTCAGAAATAATTCCATATAGGCAAAGCCATAAGTGGTAAGAAATTMTGCACTGCAGCTGACACAAACAACTGAGCACTTACTATATCTTAGATTAATATAAATACAAATTAAGTGCTATTTACTATAAAACATAGATGCTTGCTCTAAAAAAAWYMAGTGTTCTACCTTTTTGTACTGTAATACCTACTTCATTTAGATGTTTTTATTTATATTATCTTTGGACATAAACCRCTTAACTAAATCAGCTGCTCAATGTCAAACTACAGAATTTACATAAGTTCATCCAACAAAATCACCTTCAGAACTTTGTGATTATTCCAGTCTAATAAAATGTATTCAGATTTTTATAGAAATTGATAGTAAATTTCTGTTTAGAGGCATTTTTTCCCACTACACCCTGCCTCACAGCCAGGGGTAAAGCAGAAGAGGATCTCTCAAGTCCATCAGCAGGACCTAGGAACATGCTCCAGATGAAGTTGTACACTGACTTTTTTCTGGGCTTGAACCCATTGCCCTGCCTACAATTGTTCTGCTTTTTCTTTACCTGGGCCCTCCTGGGCCAATAAAGAACTAACTAACTAAAATGCCCAAGGCAAAACTACAGAATATCCATCATCTACTCTCTGGGGTCACAAACTCCCAAGGGGCTCCCAGACTGCCATTCTACCTCACTCAGGGGTGCTAGATCATATTTCTTATTGATGAAATGCTCTTTATATTTTCTAGAACAACTGCATATAAGGCCATTGTTCTTCTCTTTAAAGAAAACTGTCTAAGCATGCACCAGTTGTGAGCCACCTTGCAAGAAAAAACCATGAAAYATAAGCAAATGACAGCTGAAGTGAATGGGAGAAGGATGAAGTGACAAAATAATGAAAAGACTAAACAAGACTCCATCTTGCTCCCACCAGCAAGATATACTAAATGAAAAGCTCAGAGAAACTGGGAAAATTTGTCATTTACTTTTTATTCAAAAATGCAGGGACACAGATTTTGCTGTTAATATATTCCCTGTGTAAGAGTCATGCTTGATAGGACTATGACCAGGCAGCAGTGATAAATGCAGTGATATGATTCTCATGCAAATACAGGCAAAGCACAAATCCTACAGCCAYGACCTGCTCTTGATGACAGGGTGCATGCTAACAGCAATGAATCTTAAGGGTTCTGTCTGCTGGGCAGTGTCTGAGCTATTAAATCTGTCTCAGGGACTTGGTGATCCTACCACTTAGCCTGCAGAAAAGGCAGGTGGCGAAGGAAAAAAGAGCAAAAAAAAAAATAATCTTTGTTTCTACTATTTTTRAAGCACCTTCAAGCCAGATGATGAGCAACCCCATCTTTCATGGAAGTCAGAAGATTCAAGATCACACAACTCCAGACTTTACAAGCTCTTAGTTTTTGAGCTTGAAGCAATTAAAGCACTAAATCCAAATCCAGACKGCAATTTTTATAGCCACATTAAAAACTCCTCAGAAACCCAGATCTAAAAATGTTTACAYGSAAGCAATTTCCTTTTAGTTACATTTTCTGATTTTGTTTCTGATTTTTGTTTAGTTATTACACAAAAAGGAGTTAACGAAAAAGTTAATTAGCTATTAAATTTTACAGAAACTAATTTAGTCATCAGSACACAATAAAAACAGTACTGTAAATTTTGGCAGCTTTCCAAAATTTTTTTTTGCTATATAAATTTTCACCTTCAGGAAAGCTCATATAGACTTACRTTTTCCAAGTCTGAGTTTATCCAAAAAAAAAAAAAAGAGGAAATGATTGGGAGTGATAAATGACTATATGATAAACCAATGGGCACTAAATTCACAGTGAACTTCTGCCAGAAAATTCATAGCAAGAATTTAATTTTAAAACCAAAGGGCAGCAAAGCAGGCCAGCACGAGCTCTGATTGATGACCACAAGTAATTAGAAGACTTGGGGACTGTCCCTAGTCCTACCATTCTTGTGGTGTGTGACTTAAGCATATCACTTGACCTCCTCAGGCTCCCAATTCTCCCTCTTGCTTTCATTTGGCAGGAATACCCCCTGTCAACTCATCAGGGCACCCACTCTCTTCACTACAGGTGTTTGCAGTGGATCTTGTACAGCTGAGGGCTCTCCTGGGCCACAGTCATCACCAAGAGCCCAAGCAGGACATGGCAAGAGTGGCAGCACTGCCCATGACAGCAAAAGGGCTTTGTGCATTAAAGGGTTTTATTTCAGTAGAAAGGTGTCCATAACTCTAAGATAAACCTTTTGCTAATTTTTCTGGAACTATATTTTTGGTACCACTAAGTTAATACCCAGTATAATAAGGTTTTAATTTCTTACTAAAACTAAAACTCTGTACTTACAGTAAATAKACCTTTTAAAATAGAGTTCATATATAACACATCTCTTTTTACAGACTTGAGTAACATTGATAAGAAATATAGAAACACAATTTCTGAGAGAGWAAACAGGTACAGCAGAGAAAGAGTTACCCAAAAAAAAGTTATATATTTAGTTCCCAAATAAATTTAGTTCCCAAATTTATGCATCAGACCAGTYTGGATATATCTGAAAGGTACAAGTAAAACCCATGGCAAAGGCCTGAATCACCRTGAGCTTGCCTAACTCATGACTGTAGTAACTGATGTAATAGGTCACTGGGTATTGTCTGTGGAACATCTCTGAATGAAACCACACAAAACAGAATTAGCAAATTCAGTCTGCCTGCCACAAGCTGTGCTTTATTCTCTCTCCAATAAAAGATTCAGCTTTCTTACATAGACTTGAATACATTACCTCTCATTTGAGTAGACTGCTTATTATAAGGAATGCTGTGAAACCAAAATTACGGAATTATTAGAGTAGATATCAAACTCAGAAATAAGAAATATCAAACCACAAAGTAAACAAAACAAAAGGATAGCTTTATGTACTTTTCTACACACATTTCCAATCTCATTTAAAGAAAAAAATTTTAAAAGGAAGTATTTTTTTGCTGTGATCTGTTCTATACATGCTTCAATGTATGTTTCAATTTCAGCTTTATTTTGCTTTCTTTATACAGATTGGGGTKTTTTTCCTCAACTTTCTACTGACATATTGACAATAAAATGAAAATTTCTGTTTAATCCAAAAATGTGAAAAGACTGAGATTTTCTAATTAGTAAAAAAAATACAAGACAAAAAGTCCCATCTGTTAACGGTGCTCTGTAGCTTGAAGTTAATTAGGTTTGCTGGGAGAGTGCCTGGCAATATGACCAATTAAAATACATGCAACTTCTCCAATTCAGTATCGTTAGTCAAAAACACAGCAGCATTTTTATCAAAATGTGCCATTTTCTAGAGCTAAGTGGATGGCATTATATGTCTGTAAATACATATGCATGCACATTTGGGGGCCAATGCTCCCTAAGCAAAACTTCTCCTGATTACCTAGCAGTCACCCAAATTAAGGGGTGGTCAAATTCACTCTTTGTGTACTGGTATAAGGATGACTCTCACAGGTATCCATTGGAAGCATGACTGGCTCTACAACCACGCTGACAACAGCGCTCTGTTGGTGGCCATCACCCACCAGCTACTGTGCAAGTCAGTGCTCTTTCCAAGCTCCTCACTGTCCCACTACAGATAAGGGCTGCTACTAAGCCTACTGGAATGCTGACATAAGAGAAACCAGTGATGAACTGTCCATCAGATCCTGCTGAAATGAAAAACAACCAGCTCAGCTGCARAACTGAGCAAAAAGGCCAAAGAACCCATGCCCAGGGCATGTACATATTAACAGTACTGTTAAAGGGAGCTCAAGCCTTACTGCCATGTCGTAAGATATTAAGAAAAGGAAATATATTTCTTTGTGAATTAATCACTTTAAGGATTACATTTAATGAAATTATTTACCTTATGGATTCATATTAATACTAGATTGTTTGGCTCAAGCTTTACTGCCATGTTAAAGGGAGCTCAAGCTTTACTGCTATGTCATAAGATATTAAGAAAAGGAAGTACGTTTCTTTGTGAATTAATCACTTTAAGGATTACATTTAATGAAATTATTTACCTTATAAATTCAAATTAATACTAGATTGTATGGCAGACAAAAGGAATCCTCACATTCCTCAGTTATTTTGACATTAGTCTGACATGCAACCTACACAACAGACAGTCATGCCAATAAATGCTCCAAGAAGAATTAAAGAAAGAGGTTACTCCTCCTTGCTAAGGTTTTATAGTGGAATAAATTGGTAGATTTTCATATTTTGTGCTACTAAGACTTTCTGCTACTATTCCTAAATTTTCAAACAGCAGAACTCCACAAASACAGAAACAAATACCTCCCATTTGAACTGTTCAGGTTATTAGTCTCAAGAACTCACACATACAGCAAAGGCAGATTCAGCTGTGGACATACTTGAAAAACTGGAAGCTCTTGGCTTCAGAATAATCTAGTATAATTTCATTCAGGAAGAAGACTGAATCAAGAATGCCAAAATCATTCAGCACAGGACAGAGCATTTGAATGCCTGTTAAGGAATGTACTTTAAAACATTATGAAAACAAGACACAGAAGGGAAAAGACTACTAAATGCATCTGACAGGCTGCAAAAAGAGTTTACAGTGCTAACATTACAGCTCTCATCTTCCATRTACCATTACCTAACGTGGGTTTTTTTCTTAAACCTTTTGTAATATAATATAATATAATAAATATAACTGTGCACTTCCATTTCCAGACCTAACATAGAGTATGACAATTTCTGATACTTTCAAATACATTGGTCAACTTCTGCTGTAAGTCCAGAAAAATCTGTGACTGTTCCATAGACTTCTAAAGGGAGGYAGACATACACAGGACTTTTTTAATGGGAACCACTAAACCTTCAGACACTCACATGAGGATTTTCAGGAGCTCACTGCTCCTCRAGTCATGTTGTCTGCTCAGTGATTTAGCACATCTTAATGTCAACYACATCATAAGTTTTCTGTGACAATTAACAGAGATATCAACCACAGGACCATCAATGAGTAAAATGAACAAAGGAAACTGTGTTACATAGAAAGGGGGGAAACTTGGTGATAGAGCTAAAGAGCACAGTATTTTTGAAAGTCACATTTTAAAGCATCTTTCTCCTCCTTTTTCTCTGCCATTGTTTGCCCTTCAGTCATTTTGCCAAAATTGACAGCTTTGACTGATATCCACAGGAAAATCTCTCTCATACCAATCTGCTTTGAAGATGGAAAAATTGACTTCTTTATCACTAGGAATAAATCTAAACCTACTTATTCATCCAGCTATACCATGAGAATTCTTGAATACAAAAAGCTGCCTTTAATTAATGTACAAAAAAAACCAATAGAGAGCAAGCCTGAGCACTGTGAATTGTAGCACTCAGTAAATTTTAATCATTCTAGTCATTTAGTCTTAAGACGTCTGATTGTTCTAAACAAAGGCATAAACCTCAATAGTTTAAAGAGGCTTTGTCAAAATAKAATTCTGATCAGACCTCTCAATTTCCCACAGCAACAAAAAACATAGACAACATAAGCTCTTTTAGTTTTGAGACTGATTTGAACTGAAAAGCCTGCCAATTAATTATTTGACACAGTCATTGATCATGAGATGTGAGTTTTTCACATAATTAGAAAATAAAATTTAGCAATGTTATTGGAGCAGCTAAACCTAAAGCAGACTGCTCAGGGTTGTCATGATCTTGSTTTATGGGTAAGCATTTACTCACAGTAAGAAAGCCATTTTCAGTGGGCTTTGGAAGTACATGGAACAAATGTTCACACAGTGGCTTCTGCAACTTGAAAAAACATGAACACATATTTTTTCCTTTTATCTTAGTTAAAATCTGCATAAGCATAATTATATGCTACTATAGGTCAAATSTTGATTCCCAGTTTGGTGCAAGACTGCACTGATATGCAGAGCTTGGTATTTCAGAGAAAGGCAAGGAAACCTTTGATGCCATCAGTTATAGGCCCTGGTGAATTCCAGTAATTGTCAAGGTGATGGCCTGTTGTGAATATTGGTAATGTGGAATTATGATTCAACTTTACGTACCAAATGATAGGAAATTCACAAGAGATATTAAATTAAATCAGTGATTTGCAACAATCACTAAAGACCAATGCAGGAAACAAATGATGCAGCAAGCAAACGTAAAAGCTTTTGTTACACAACAAACCTTTTCTTGCAGTGAATATTTTTTCCCAGTGGTAGGATGGAAAGACCAATTTCTCTGTTAGGATRCAAAGACTGATTTATTCAGCCAACCTGCTCTCTGCAGAGGAGCTTTCCTGTTTTGCTATGTACTTATAATTCTAAAACTGAAAGCTTTATTGTGAGCCTTTTTCTCTGTGGTTTGGAGATAAAATATTATAATCATATGGCCAAAGGCTTGCAGAATCAACTGCAAATGTAACTCTCTCTAACAGCCTTGTATAGTACTTTTACTTCTTAAAAAATACAGCAGTGACCACCAACTACAGGCTTGAAACCACTACCTCAGCAGACCTTTTCTCTTGCTAGTGACAGCATCACCAGGTCCATTAACTTTCACCCTCTGCTGTCRTGGCTTTTGCTATTCTTTTTATATAACATGAAGAGTTTAATTAGAGGAAAAAAATAACAAACAACTCTCTCAAAATCCTCCTTTCCTCTGGGTCCACATCTTTATCTGGCTTTGCTAGCCYATAGTATTTCTCATCAGCATCCTTATTTTTCATACAGACACCATCTTGAAGGTAGAGACCCAGGAAATTGCCTGCCTTCCCACCTGCTTTATAGGGTTTCTTATAAAGGTCTAAGAATGGAAGGCCACTAAGTTGCATTATGGTGTGGCATTAAAGAGGGTGGAGAATGAGGAGCACCCAACTTCAGCTGATGTTCTGTCTCATAAGCATCAGCTGGTACATAATTCTTCCCCTTTTCTGAGTGCCTGCTTCAGCCTATCGTCTCTTTCCAAGGCAGTTCTGAAAAGCACCAAAAAAACCAAATTGGAAAAACTACCAGTAWTCACATACCTGTCATGGTGAAAAAGATTTATAAGAGATATTAATACGACTCCATGTCTTTAAGTTAATATGCAGTTTCAGTTCACATTTTAACGATGTTACAGAACAGGCAGAAGTTGAAAATACATAATGTTTTTGAAGGTTGGTTTTCTTCGAGTATCACAAGAAAAAAGTTATATTTTGCATGAACTATAAAAAACAGGAGCAAACCTTGTGAAAGACAAAGTGGTTTTCTCTGAATAAGTACTGCAGAACGTGGCTGAGTTTCTGGTAAGGTAAATYATGCCATTGAAGTGTCTTTTTTCTTTTAATGTGCTTTCCTTTCATGCCTCCTGAAACTCTATTTTCTATTGATCTCCTACAGAGATTCAGTCCTATGTGGCTTAATAAAAAAAAACCATTTTATTTTAAAACAGGTTACCTTTCTAAAATCTATTCTTAAAAAGAAGTTTGAAAACAAGATGTCAATGAAATTGCCTTGTTAACACCTTTATCTGTAATAAGAGTTTAAGTCTTTAGCCTGGGACAAGAAGTTTCTCGCTCCCAAATGTAGGCCCATCTGCTTTCCTCCACTGTGCTACAACCAACAACTCCACTTCTCTGATGCTCAGCCTCCCCTAAAGAAACTGTTCTTGTCTAGTGAAGGAAAAGTTGGCAGGCAAAAGAGAATGGCCATCAGGGTGAGTGAGTGGTCTATTTTTGTTTTCTATCAAACCRAAATCTCATCAACCCCTGGGTTTTGCCAATGACCTCCCCTCTCCTCTGAACCATGCAGAGGACCAAAAASTGAGAAAAAACAAGAACATTATTAAAAGTAGTCCAATGATACTTAAAAAACGGCAGTAACACTTGAAAAGTGCTTATACTAAATCTGCAAATGAGAAATATTTATTCTGCAGTGATGACACTGCACAACAACCAACACTACCAAGTCCTAAGACTAACAATTAATTTGTCGTCTCAAAAGCTTGGCTGACGTGCTCCCTTCCTGACTCCCAGGCAGAGCTGGAAGACAGAGCTTTCAGCATTCATGATTTCAAACCCCAAGTTAAAATTTCTTTTGCTGATTGCCTAAAACCTCAGAATGCCTCTCTGATCAATCTTATGACAAAGACCTATGTAAAAGCGTGCCAAGGCAGACTGTTGACTCAGAAAGGAAGTCCACGTACTGATTCATTAACAYGACTGCCAGCAGCACTGACACATTCCTTGGGGAGAACTGCTGAAGCAGTTTCTCAATCCAGAGTTTGGATTCTCATCACAGTTACAGGTATATTAGACACCAGGAATACTAAGCACACATCCATATATGCTCACAGGACTGAAGTTAAAGCTGCAGCTATCTCTTAACTGTAAGAACTAGAGTAGGATGTCACTAGTGACAAGACCATGCTGCAGGGCTATTCCACATGAGGAAAGGCTGTTGTGGATGAGCAGACTTTGTTAGAACAGGCAACAGAGTTTGCACAGACACTCTGACACAGACAGTGGAGGTGTAACTGCAAAGCAACCAAACAAACTGCCGTATTTTTGTACCAGTTCTTGAGTGAATTAGAAGCAAATGACCACTGTACTGAATAAATACAGCACCTGTTTGCATTTTGTTAACTCTGACCACTTTACATAATTTTCCAGTACAAATACCAAGACATGAATAATATCTTAATACATATGATTGTATATGATGAATAAATCAACTTGTCCTTGTGGAAATTTTCAGACAAAACAGTTCAGTTGGCCTTTTTTTCTTTTTTTCAGGTGCCAGCTCTGTTAATTTAACTTTGGAATTGACACCAGCCTGACAGAGCTCAAGCAGTGTCTGGACAATGCTCTCAGGCATGGGGTGTGACTCTTGGGTTGCCCTGTGCAGGGCCAGGAGTTGGATTCAATGATCCTTGTAGGTCCAGCCCAACCCAAAATTCTATGATTCCAATCTAGATTTCTCAGTTTTATTATATTGCATTATTTATGGCAAAGGAATTTTGTAGCATGCAACAAATTGCAATAAAATTCAATACTCACAGTATAAATAAAGTATCTGCCTAATAGTTTTCCTTCAACAAACAAAACAATTAAAGGTGCACCAAARTATTGGTAGCTAATTTATGTGTCCTCCAGTAGCACTAGCTTTTACATAGAGCTCATGGGTTTTATTATATTTGGACTTGGTTTTAAGTTATTTCATAACAATATTATAAATAATTTTATCTGGGAAGTATAAGTTGCATTTTAAAATATGTATGAACAATTGTCTCAATGAAGTACCCTAAAATAATGTGCTACAGCTAGTGCTCCTGCAGTAATAAAAAGGCAAACTAGAACAATAAAACTCACTGTCTAGTGCTACAAGGCCAGGTATTTATGGCTAGTAACAAATTGAATTTACGCTTTATAAAAATGAAGCAAGATTTTCACATGAATCATCTTCCACTTCAATAATACTGACACTAAAAAATGCTTGGAGAAGTTATTATCTCACCACTTTTTAAAATCAAGGATTTAACAGCAATGAGTCAGTTATTAAATAGTTCTCATTTTGTCCAGAAACTTCTAAACTCTGTGGCCAAATGAATGTTCATGCATTTGAAGTTCACTCTGTATTCTGTGGATTCATACACAAACTAAAATGAAAACTCTACATTACAAAAGAACATTGCTATCCCTTTTTCACAGAAAAAAAAGAGAAACTGGTATTACTCTGATGCCAGAGTGAAGTATTCTCAGTACATGAATAGCATTTGCTCACATTGACATAGAGTGAAAGTATGAGGATATTAGAATCTTAGTTTCATTTATTCCATATTTGTTCACATGCACAAAATACTGTCTCTAGCAGACTGATGAAAAGCCCACGCTTCCATCTTTTTAATGGACAAAAGCTCCTGCCCTCAACTATGGAAGCTGTTTCACTGTGCTGCAGAACTCAAAGCACACTCTGAAATATGACTTTCAGGAGCATTCTGATATGGCAGTGGAAACCACAGGAATTGAGGGGGTTTTGTGTATTTCCAAGCTCAGAGTGTCCATGGCAGTTTAGGACCTCGATTGCTATGGAACTCCCTGGGGCTTGCATAACCAGGTTGTGGGAGTGGGGCAGGGGGCTCCAGGGGYGAATTCTGTGAGAAGCTGCTGGAAGYTCCCCTATGCTCAGCACTGCTGCTGCCAAGGCCGAGCCCACCAGTGATGGTGGGGGCTCTGTGGAGGCTGTGCCTGGGAAAAGGCCAGAGCAAAGCACAGACAGACCTAAACCAGAAGGAAAAGAATATACCCAGCATATACATCAACTTCTGTTTAACTCTAAAATCCCACATCTTAAATTGCTGTTTATGGCATGCACATTTTCATCACACTCTTTCTTTCACACCATGCAGACTGACACAGTTGAAAAGTAGGCCATGCAAGTTTTGCATGAACAGTGTACTTCAAAAATTGTTCTGGCAAGTTGTTTAAAGAGACAGGTTTTTCTCTGCTAGTCTTAGTGCATGAAGATGTGTTTTAAATCTGAGACCTAAATGTTTGATCTTCTCGTTGGATGACCAAAAGCTTGATTGTGTGAAAGCTGATTCTGTTTTGAAAACATACAAACCTTTTAAAAAATATGAGCTTCATACTTATTTTGAATTCTTCTGCTCATTGTACGTGTGAYTGCAATTCACTTCAACTCCCACTTCGAGTCATGAACTTAGGAGAACTTGGATTATCTTTTTTCCTGCATGAAATCAAACTCARTTTGAACCAACAACTGACACTCAGCTGTCTTCATTACCTTATTTTTCAATATGATGATGGCTTTAAGCTCTTTAATGATCAGCAGTATCACAGCTAATATGCATTAGTCAGCTTTCAACGTCACTGCAATAAAGTTGCATAAGCTATGAACTTAAGAGCTCCTTTAGTTGCACTTTCATGGACTGTAGTTTATAATACATCCACATATTTGGGGTTTTTTCACCATATGGAAGCAACTTGCCACTTATAACCAGTAATCAAAATTAAACTTTTAAATCAAATTCCTYCTTTTTTTCAACTGAATTACATTCCATATATTATATTATGTTTTTACTAATTATTGTATGGGTTTATTGAGTTTTGTGTGATTTCTTGGATTTATAATTTGACAAGGCCTGTAAAGCTGAATATGACAATGGTAAATATAAAMCAGATACAGACAATGTTTTAAATTTGGATGCTAAATATGATGGAAATCAGTGTTAAAATAAGACACTTACTCAGAAAGCTTAACAGATTAAGCTCTGGTACACTGGGCTTAACTAGTAAACACAAACACCAAAAATGACATTTAACAACACTTGTAACATTTGAAAAATGAATGAAAAATATTCTATTTGTATGCTATTTTTTTCCATTTAGGAATAAAAACAACTTATTGGCCTCATTCAGTTTTGAAAGCTTTTTTAAACCTCAGTTAAAGGTAAATTCTACAGCAGGAAGTTATTGCATTCATCAGCTTGATAAACTATTCCATCTAGTAATTTTTTCTTTTAAAAATTTGGCACAACCAAAGTTATGTAAAGTTTTTCTGTATTATTTGGAATACAAAAGCCAAAGTGTTATTTCAACCATTTCAGAAATACATTTACAATTTTCTTTTTATTTCAGAAATTTTTGCATTCTAATAGACAAATGATACTTGATGAGTAAGAAAATTATTTACTGCTTYGTGCGAAATAAAATAGGATCAAATGCAACTTTAATTGTACCAACTTGTCAGACATCACAAAAATAACCTACCTGTCATCTATTTCCATCAGTCTCATTATTCTTTTACTTTGTTTCCAMGTGAAACTGATTATTACTGCTAAAGTATTATCCATCTGGAAATACATCATCTTCTCAAGGGCCCTGATGATTTACTAACTARCAACAACTAACTTCCTTGGTGAGTTTCCACTTTGCAAAGGTACTCATTAAAATTCACAGGTTTAAGTGTTTAGTGCTTTGTTCYCTTAACAAACACTGGAAAGTGCTGTTGGGGGAAGAAAAATAAAYAAACCTTCCAAAGTACCTTATGAATAAGTAACAAAACAGAAAGTACATTATCAGGTTTGGCTCATTGTTCTTAGCTCCAATATGGTGTCACAGCATAACAAGGTAATTAATGTATAATTAGTAGCAGCAGTAGCAAAAGGATCGCTTTGCATTATGTGAACAGAACAGTATCTCTTCAGTGTATGCCTTTTTATCTGCTCTACAGGGGCAAAGAGAAACTAATTTTGTTTGATTTTGTGRTATTTAGACAGACACTGAAGTTACAAATCCTCTAATGGATCCAACTTGAATTTATACTCAACAGCCAACTTTATTCTAATGAAAAATCCCTGTCAAGCAGTATCTAACTTCAGCATACACTACCAAATATCTTCCAAACCTTTATGAAACTCCAAAAAGCAAATACACTTACAGAAATTTACCCCATACTAACATAATTAACTTCTGGCAACTTTTTTTGTCTTGTTAAATTCCACAAACTAGAAAGAAGGGGCAGCCTATTCTTCACTGTCTCCTCTGTTTGTACATTTTTTATCATCTCCTGCTCTCCTTTCTTCCATTGCCTTACACTCACACACAACTTTTCCACACACATTTTCTTCTTTCTGAAAGATGTTCTCTAGACTTGTAGGTAATGAGGTTTTGTGCTGCCTGTATTTAGATCACTCTGAGCAGGTTTGCCTTTGGCATGACAAAGGGCAGGGTCTGACTCTGCCAGTGTCAGATAGTCTTAGCTGGCTCCCCCTGCCTCCCCAGCCTGTTAACTGGCCTTAACTGCTCATTGACAAAAGTGCTTGTCCTGCCTCTAATCTGTGTGCAGGGCAGGCTGAACACACAGCACATACACTGCATGATGCTTGGCATTACACAGTTAYTCACTGTAGTGGAGGATAAGGATAATTTCATTGAACATACTCAAGATGACAAACAAACTTTACATGAAAAAGRAGGAGAGTATGTTTCCATTAATTAAAAAAGCAGGCTGTGGGCTTTGACAGATACTTGATTTGCAAGGTATCACAGTCCAGGCTTGTCTTAAAGACTTACAAGACATAACTGCATTTTGATTTTTAACCAATCTGTTCACCATGTTCTCTACTGCTTCTAAGATGGATATATACATTCATACAAGCTCTTAGTTCTCAAAAAAACCAGGGGGAAGATTATCACTAATAAAACCTGGCATTTGGTATGTGCTAATATTCAGCTGTAGCCAGTAGAACAGCTCTGCAAAAAAATTTCCCTCCAAATAATTTTGTYCTTAGAAAATAAATAATTTCTTAAWATAACTTCAGCTAGGTATCAACCACACTTTTTCATCTAGTTTCAGWAAACCTCCTGCTYTGGAAGATTTTGATATCTACTGTTTTTAGACTGACAGCAAAGTGCCACTTGAATTTTTTTAATATAATGCTGACAAATAAACATGGCAATACATACGGAATCCAGTACAAGTAACAACCAAAGTAGGACACATCATTTTCAGGATATGTCAATAAACCAGACCCTATCCAAGGCCATATCCAAGCCAACTTCATATAGAGAAGCTACATGAAGATCAGCAGCTCCATGACAACACAGAAACTTCCCAGGAAATCAGATATATAGTCARGCATCTAATGTATAGTAAGCTCCATCTGCCCTCTCTTTATTTCCACAAGTACCTCATTTGGTTTCCATAGAACTAGGTTTGATACCCCAATACTACCAATTATACTTTAAAGAACAAAGCTGATTCATTCTGCCTTGAAAACAACAGCTGTGCTGTGTTAATGAATGTGTATCAGAGATGTACAAGTAGCACTCTCTTGGTGTTTTCCAAACTGAGTAATGGCAATGTGGGGGTTTACTGGGTAAACTAAAGGCAACAAGCATTACTCAGCTGCTGAGGTCTGTGACTCTTCTAATGAAATACCACTTGATATATAAAATGTTTCTCATGGAAACAGAACTATTTGGAAGACAGTATTTGACATTTCAATGGGCATAGGGCAGCCACACATAGGTRTGCATGTTGCTTTTTTCAAAGCAAACATGCACCAAGTTCACACAAACCTCCACTCAGCCTATGCAAATATCCTAGATGGATGTTCACTGCAAAGCTGTACAGGTTTGTCACTCGAAACAGATAAATGAATAATTATGACAGTATAGTTGTGATACTGAGAAATAAAATTATTTTWAAAAAATTAGGATGCTACAGTATTTAAGATCAGCATGCCCTGATACATATCCATAATTCCAAGCACGATATCATGAATGTATCTTCCAGATCTCAGTTCTAGTCAAACACTCATCTTCAGCATTTCTCTGTATTGAAGGCATTTTATGAATGGACACTCACAAACTTATTTGCAGGGCTCCTTGACTGATATTATTTGACTCCAATTTAAATCTGGTTTGGTAACTCATTTTAGTGCTTTTAGAAGCARGTATGGACATTCTGATTCAATGAGGTGCAATGACTTTCAGAGCAGCAAGAGAAACATTTTCATTCTAAAAATGATAACACATTTAGTGGCATTCAGATATTTCCCCATATCTAATCTTGCCTATTTAAAAGAATTTTCTGTTCAGTAAAATATTTGTATCAGTGGCACGCCATGAAAATTTATTATTTGATATTTATATTGAGTTTAAGGCATTTCAAAAGATCAATTTTTTAAAAAATTATATTGTAAAAATACTTCATAGTGCAAGGAAGGACATACTCAAAATCAGACCAAATTGTGATTAACTAAGAAATGATCTAGCTAATGAAAGTAACAAAGGGTTTTACAGCCTTTCATTTACAAGGCAAAGTTTAATAGTACACAAAGTTATGAGATATGACTTATTCAAGACAGTACTTTTAATGAATACACATCCATCATCTTCTCTGCTTGAACTAGAAATATTGCTTTTTTCTTTTACCTTTTGAGAAGGTAAATATGGGGATGAGGACTGTCTCTCTTGAGAAGCCTTTCCCTTGCATATCCAGAGAAGTAGGCAACCACATATCCTAAGTTAGGTCGCCCAGTTTCMAGGCACTTCAGTGAATTTCAATTTATGGGCCATAGAACAAGTAAGAAAACAAACTTCCAATATCTAAAAAATACTACACACTTCAAATATATTCAAATACCAAAAAAAAAATGTAAAATTTACTTGTACTTGCATTTCAAGAAGAAATGAATTCTTGCAGACTATTACAGAATGGTGAAACCAATTTGAATTTCTAAGCCTTTGTTCTTCATCTTTATTGCTTTATTTTTTGTTGAAGTTCAGCTAATGAAAAACTTGCTTTCTTTAAATGAGGTGAAGCTTGAGTTTTAATTCCTTTTTTAGAGGGGTGGTAGAATCCTGCAGAAGTTTTAGAAGTGGCCCTATGGACAATACTATGTTCACTTTAATAGGCATCTCTTTCCTCCTTTGTTCATTCTACAAAATCTCCTGTGTCTTTCTTTTTCCACTCACCCTGCTATGTTTTTGACTGTTGTTTTTTGGTTTTTTTTTGCTCTGCTTCCAACCCACACTTCATCTCCTGCCAAGGGAATTTTAAGCCATTAATCATTGTCAGATTTCCATACTCACAACATTTAACCAAATTCAACAGCTCATTCATCCATATTACAAAAAAATAAACGAAGGAAAAAAATAGAACTACTTGAGAATAATGGAGAGTGCTAGCTTTCTAGAGTTYGATAATTTTGCTTAGTACATAAATATACTGAAGGGATAAACATACATTAATCAGGATTGAAATTACCATCTAATCATGATTTTTTTTTTTTTGCTGTAGCTCTTTAGACACTTGCATTAATAGAATCAGAATGCATCCAAGAAGGATGACCCAGGAGTGATCATGCACTTGCTGAATTGTGCTTGCTTTTCAAGTACTAAAATATTGATTGAAATGCAAAATTTCACCGGAAAACTGAATTATCATCCTAACATTGTCAGTCATTAGGAACAAGACTTCCATAAAAGGTCAGTGCAACACTGGAACAGCTATCTTGGAAACATTATGGAATCCCTGTTCTGGAAGGTTTTCAAGACTCAGTTAAATCTCATCTCTTTGGTAGTTTACTCCTGCAAGGATTCATTCTGCAGAAGTTTTACAAAGTTCTCTCGCTGTATATTGAAGTGAACTGTTGTGGAGTTCCTAACTAAAGGGGARTGAGTAGCCCACAATCACAAAATCATAGAATATGTTGAGCTGGAAGGGACCCATCAGGAWCACCAAATCCTGGCCCTGMACAGGACACSCCAAGRGTCACAGAGAGCTTGAGAGCTTTATCCAAGTTAACCTGAAGGGTGAATGAGGTCCATCAGCACTATGGCATTGCTGAATTTTACAAAATTCTCTAATAAAAAGACATGATAAACCAAACTGCATAGTCAGGTAACTGCAGAATACTCTTAAATACAATGATGAGAAAAAATAAACCAAGCCAGCACATATTTAACATAAATTTGAAATTCAAAACCAAGCAAATGATCAGTAAAATGAAGCAGAAACTTGAGATGACCAGAACATAAAAATGAACAACAACAAATGATGAAATGAAACAAGGTGATAAAAGCTGAAAATTGGGATTTTAGAAGTTTTTTTGAAATATTTTATGATATCCCTTTCAAGGTCATTATAGTAACGTGGGCAGTTTGCTATGTYCAAAGTGCATGACGTTGCTTCTCACAGAAAYCCTCCCTTAAAATCCATGGTTTTGATAGYTAAAAAKTATCACMAACATAAATCTATTTTAATTTTAAATGGCCTTTTCAGCAGGAGGCCCTAAGGCCATGGSTAAATTTTTTATAAATAGACCTGGACCAAAATAAACTGAGATGAAGCAAGACCTTAAAGAGTTACAGTTAAAGCATGACCTGCAGAGGGTTGCAGCAGACAAGCAGTCATGTTTCATGCCAAACTATGACCTCTGTCTTACACAAATGYCACATTCATTGAGGAAAGGTGTCTGTACAAGGAGAACAGCACTCTCTCACAACCAGTTTTCCTCTAAAGCATATGGAGTGGCATATCTGATTTCCTTTAGTGCCACATACAGTAGGGACCTGTATTCTGAAACTTTGCAATGCTCCACTCCACTGAATGGAAGGCTAGACTAACCCTCAGGACTGTACTTTCCCTTTAATGCATATGTAGCTTCTGACATTACTAATGAAGCCTAATTACACTCATTAGTCCTATTCAACGCTTCCTTTTCAAATTATTAATTGCAATAAGCCTCATGCTTTAGTGCAGCATGAAATGAGGCCCACACAAAAGACAACAATCACCTTCTCTTCACACTWTTAGATATTTTGTTCATCTTCCAGCTTTGTTTTTTATTAAGAGGTTGGAGGATGGGCTGCAAAGAAATCATAAAATAGTTTTAAATATAATAATTTTTATCTCAATTTAATAGTTTTGCCACCTCTTTGTTGCCTATTGTATTCTGGTAAATAGAATTGGGGGAAAAYGACATTTTGCCATGGATTAACTGCATGATTTTTAGAGCATCAGTCTTTTGCTGGAAACAGAAGAGAAGCAATACAACCGTATTGTCTGAGCAGCTGAATATTACAAACACCTCCTTCACCTCTGCTTATTTTTTGCAGACTCAGATAGTCTTAGCCTTCAGAGAAACAGAAAACTCACACAATTAATCTCAGCAGGATGGTTGCTTTGGAAATTATTAATTAAGTAAAAAGCACCCATCACTATAATTGGCCTGAAAGAAAAAAAAATGAAAGTAATGCCTAATTCTATAATCTGATTCCATTAAAATAACAAAATTAATTTGGGGGTAGGGATGAATGATGTCCTAATTGCTGAGGSCATGGCCCTGCCTGCCACTCTCACTTTCCCTACAAGGCAGGCAGCCAGCCCTGTTGCTGCCTGGCACAAGCTATTCAGATGCAGTGGGTAAAACAGCAGGGAGAGGTTCTCCACTTAATGGGAACTCACAGGAAAAAAAATAATTCAGATACACCCCTAATAATCCACAGTCCATCTCTGAGAGCCAAGGATCCAAATGGARCAGGTGACTCAAAGTAGAAAGCCATACCTACAACTCCCAACTTCACTGATCAAGTAAACTGTGGCACGAAGTAACAGATACCTGTTACTTTCTATTTCTAAGGCCTCTCACTCAAGACTCTTTTTGATTAATAGGAGCAAGTTAAACCAGCAGAAAGAATTATGATRCACAGGCCTTCAAATTATTGGGGTTTAAGCAGATTTTTGGAAAACAAACTTTGCATATTCCCGACTCCTAGAGTAAGTTAGACTGAATAACAGAGAGTATCAACTGAAGAGAAAAGGCAATTGAACCACAGAGCAGGAAAAATACCAAACAAAAGAGACCAATGGTTCTTGACTCATTTCTACTGGACTTCTAGGAACTTAACTATTTGGGAAGCCCAGTGAAATTTGTGCACACACCAAGCACTATTTGGAAAGCCTTTGCACCAGTGATGTCATGCTGGGTGTTGTACAGGTAAGCACTGGCATTCACTCATAGCACAGTGAACACTTCACTTTGCCTCCTCAATCTGTTCTGCTCTCCTCTACAAGAGGGCCTATAGRAACAACAGCGACTGAGCAGCCTCAAACTGAAAATGTATTAAGCAATACCAACCACAGTAAGTCCTTAATAGAGAAAAACATATGCTTTAAAAATTTTAACAGAAATACCTGAATTTTACACAGTACAAAGCTATTATTAATTTTCTTTGGAATGTGGCCCTTAGGGCACAAATATTMTTTTCTCTGTTCCCTTTGTATTTCTTCTTACCTTTGAGCTACTGAAGGTTTATTTCAATCTTTAACATGTCACAAGGCAGCCTATGAGTTTAATACACRATCATGTGACAGGGGCAGCATCAAAAATTTAATAATTTTACTAATGTAGTGTACTGCAAACAAAACAGTACTGTCAGATTACCCTTCCCAAATGTACAAGGCTTATGAGTCAGGCATCAATTATTAAAAGACTTTGTTTTAGACCTAAATTCAGTGTTCTTCTTAGTCATCTCCTAGTGTGAATTAACTAGAGACCGTGCTTTTAAGCTTGGCCCTGAAATCCTTTAATATATCTTTAATTATCTTTAAGAAGAAAAAACAAGCCAATATTCTTAGACACATGAAAAAAAGTGTCATAATTGTAACATATTTGTGGATGACCTTTTCTACAAATAGGTATTTAGGTAAAACCTTCTTTAATGAAGAATTCTGTGATGAAAAAAATCTATCTATCCTAAAATATCATGTTTGAAAGGTGAATATAATTCTTTACATTGATGAAAAATAATTTAAGGYTGATATGGAAAGCTCTAAAATATATGGAGATTATGAAAGGCAAGTAAGGATGGATGAACTGACACTTKGAATTTTTGGGGGCAACAGAGGAGATAGAAACAACACARCTATTTTAATACTGATTAATAACAGAAACTGAAYAGTCCTTAATTTTCTTATAAASAGTCAGCATAACCATTAGGATTTTTCTAATCTTTTCCATAGTAAACTCTTTAAAAGATGTGATGTGTCCTCCATTTTTAAAGGGTACATATTATARSCTTATTTTATTTCAAGGCAAAACTTAAAAATTCATCAGCCCAGCTTAATTGTGTAATAYGCTTTTTTCCCACTATATATTCACAGAAACGTGGAGCTCAAGGACACGGCTTATAAAATAAAATATATCAAAACAAAATGCAACCAGTCAGCCAAAGTGCCATGCTTTCAACATTAAAAATCACAAGATAGCAAAAACATATTTGAAGGCAAACACTGTGAAYACATAATTCATTTTGTGTACAGAAAAACAAATGGAATGTGGACAAAACCAATTTTTTTTTAGTGCATCGTTCTAAGTACTTGCAAGCTATGCAGTTATTTCACAAGTATCCACAAGACTTCTAAAAATTTCTGTATCTAGGGTGAAAAAATTGATTCATTCATCTAATCTATTCTGACAGCTGCAATCAGAGATCATMAGCTCTGCAGGTAAAGGACCACTTTTTTTGTGGTATGTTTATGCATTGTCATTTGCAAAATGTGCAAAGTGTWAACTATCACTGTATTTTAAATAATAAAAAACCACGACAGCCAGAGACTCCACAGTGATGTGAGCATTTTTTCCCTGTAACTTCCCAGCCTCGAAAGGTGTTTGGGCTTCTGGCAAAGGATCTTCCCCTGCACTGAATACTTCTGATGAAATCCTACTTATTTTTTCCTGTTGCTAACACTGCCTTCCCCCAGTGAATCTCCTCTCATTATAATCCACTCAGCACTTCTGCTATAACATTTATAAGGTGATTTGTCAACACAGTGACACGTCCGTATAAAAAACAGATGCGAGGGCCCTGACGCCAACCTGATTAATGAGAACAAAGTGTAATGAGAATCTCTAGTGCCTAATGTCACAGCAAGAAAGAACAAAAAAACACTGAGGACTCCTCTGGTGCAGACTGGGTGCACGCCATATTAGAACTGTGTGAAATATGGTGCTATTTGTCTAAATCTGTAAACTAGTAACAGAAAAATAGTTCTAAACCACGTCAGACTTCAGCAAAATCAAAACAAAGCAAATATGCATATACTTTGAACTGTCTACAACAGTGCCAAACATTTTTAACTCTCCACCCAGAATTTACACAGATGCTCAGGGGGTTTTCTTGGCAAAATTTGGCTTTTCCCTCTCAGCTGAAAGAAGCTCAGATCAAAAAAACAATCCATCAACAGTGGACACAACTGAATGAGGAAAGCTAACTGGGCATTTTCTACTACGAGGAAATGTASGCTACAAGAGGAAATGAAGGATGCTCAAACGTTGCCATGAAGTAAGACACTCAGAAGGAAAAACAAATTCACTGCTGTTTTAGGTTGTTTCCTCTTCTGTCAGATTACCAGCCATTACCTTGCATATCACAGTAGTAAAACAGGAGTATTCCTGACCTAAATTCTTACATCTGCTGGAGTTAACTAAACTCTGAAAACCAACTAACTATTTTTGGAAAGTCACACTCTGCATACGTAGTCACAGAATCATGCAGGAGAAAAACAGAACTAAAGGAAACCTTAGGGTAAAAAGGCAACTAATTCAATAATAGAATTTATTTATTACTAGCTGTACTTAAATACTTCGTAGAGGTCACTGATAATGTGATGCAAATAACCTACAAGTAAGTGAGGTACTGAACTGCCAAGAGGCTGACATTCAGACTGCTTTAGAACGAAAATCATGTACATACACACACCATGTTGTGAGCCATCTCAGCTCTGAGAAGCTGATAATTCTGTCACACACTGAGGTCTCACAGCTATTGGTCAATTAGATGGATGAATGGAGTTAGGAGCTTTTTCTAAAGGAAAGTGCTAATGACTACATTTTTTAAGGGGGAACCTCAGAAGAASAACACATAACTTTGCTATTGACAAATTTTAAGTATAGAGATATATGAAATTTCAGATTACATCTCCTTAAAGATGGACAAAATGAACAAAAAATTAGATTGGGTCATCATGTCAGTGGCAAAAAAAACAAACACATAATCCCAAGTAGCACTAGTAACCTGGAAATTATGCCTGTGCTTTTAAACTATGATGGAAATCTCCTCAGTAAGTATGCCATCAGTCAGCTGTATTTTGGTTTTTTTAGCTTTATTAATATTGAATAACACAGATGTGGACTTCTTAGCTTGTCATCTTACTTGAAAAATAAATTTGGATAGCTGCAGAAATCTGTCTCGATATTGTGCCTACCATCACATTTCAATAAGATTCATCAAGGCAAACAAGAACAGGTTCCCTACTGTGACTCAAGCATCTTTTGAATCATACCTGCTATTATAAATTGGCTTGGAGAGCATTATCATATGTTATTTTTTTTCTTCTGGAAGTAAAAGCCATTGCTGCTTTCAAATTACAATCCTCTATTGCAAAAAAATGAAAAAATCAAAATATTTTAAAAAGTTTGGCTGTTCCGTACATATGGAGATATACACATACATGGATGTATTTTCTTATTTGAGAAAAATCAATGGAAGAAAAATTTTATTAGAGTAAAATATAATGGAGAAGGGTTTAAACAGTTCCCTCATAAAGGAATTCTTATAAATTAAACAGTAGGAAAAAACTCAAATACCCTATCTCTTGCAGTAAACTGAACATCCGTTACATGCAAGCTCCAGTAAACAGGTACTTGTGCCTGGATTTATTAAAAATGCAATACTGTTGGGTTGCAGTAACTTCAGCCATATAGCTGTTCCCCATCATAGAGTAACTGCATATACATAAACAATATAGAACCACACAGAACTAAGAGTACAGTCTTCAACTAAAATACATTTTAAAAGAGGTCTCTTAATGATAAGTATAGTATTGATCATACCATTTTAAATACATTGCTTGAAGTATTTGGATTTTTCCTTAGTGGCCTAGAAGCAATTATCATTCATTTTTACAACCAACCCCTACAAGTGTCTAGTCATCTTCAGAGGGAAGAGGAAGGTAAAATCCCTGCTGACATACAATTCTTCTCTGTTCACATTTATTCACTATGCAACCAGAATTTGCACTRCTGTAAGTGATGTGGTTACCAGAATCATAGTTTCATTTTTTATAGTTCTCACACATCTTACCAAGCTTTCCAAAACAACCTTAGTTGCATGAAAWTCTTACTTGCACTGAAAGTTCTTCCACTGATGCAGTCTATGTACCACCTTCTTTTGTATCTTCCTGATGTGCCTTGCAAGTTCTGAGGTACAGTCAGGCAATGTGTTCAAAAGACAGCAAAAACTTTAAAAAGCCTGAAATTACAGCATAACATACACTTCCCATAAGCTTTTCCTTGTACCATGCAACACCTGAATTGGTTAACACACAGTTTATATTTAAGATTTCAAGATCTGAATTTAGAGCCCAATGAGCTCAATAGAAACCTTTCTACTGATGTCATTTGGCTTTGGATCAGGGTCCTAAACCCAGAGATCATTAAATTGTTCTCTTGTTCCCTGCTTTTTCTCTGTCAGTCACTTATATTTCACTATGATGCCATTCAAGTAGCCATGGAAAATGGACTGASTTTTTATATAGTCACATTAACAAGACCTGATAGCCAACAACAATATTCAAGAGTAGAAAAATTCCCTTTTCRTTACATTCCAGTTAGTGCCACATCTCAGTTCAGTCAGCTCGCACCAATGAGGTCACTTTTGGCTCCTTATTTGAAACTTAGTGTTTGGAAATTAACAGTTTTGAACTCCATTAAGCATTTCAAATATAAAGCAAGTCAGTTTGAAACATCCCTTACCAACTTCAAATATCTCTTAAATCCTGGTTTACAACTGTCAAATTTTATAATGCACAGTTATATTCATATGAAAAKTATGGCATAGAAAAGACTGAATTTTATTCACTTTCCTGTAAAGGATTTCCTTCTTTTATGCTTTATGTTCTTATCTTTATGTTTTCTTTTTGCCTATCACACCCCATTYATCTGGGTGCTCAAGAACAAAGCAATAGCAACCAAGTACTTCAGAGAATTTGGGAACATTGAATGCAAACTGCACTCTCACTGACCCTCAGGGAAAAAGGTAGCTTAAAAACRTCTTTTATCTGGGAACAGAAATTATAGAATGCCTTTAAATTACAGCAGTGATAACATCTAAAAWGTTTCTAGAATCTATTCCACAAAAAAGTAATTTGGTGATTTGGAAGTTTGAATAAATCACAAGCAATTAAAAAACTGTGTGTGAGACAGACGATGGATGTGTCCTCCTCTCAAGCCCTGTAAGCTCAGCACTGTGCCTTTCCAGGCTCTTTACACCATCCAGAAATAAATCCTGCTATATAGGTTAGAGTGAAACAYGAGAGTGCACAGAGAAACACTGCTTTGTGGGAAAGCAATGCACATAACAGCTTCAGGCTTTAAAAAAACTAATAAATCTGGCCTCCTGCAGATGCTATTCAACYAACTTACCATTTCTGCCCTCAGTGCATCTGTCTCATTCACTATATACCATGCAATGTGTTAGGAAGTTCATTATATCCACTTACCTAAGCYAGTGCTGAGTGGGAAATATTACCAGCTAAAAAAAGAGTTAGGGTGGAGGGGAGATCCCTGACTGTTTCAAAAATATCCTATAATACAGAGGGGTTTAGATTTTGTTTCTATTTCCCTTAGGGGTGCCAAGTAGTGAAGATATTTATTGTTCATTATGATACTTTCAGCATGTCACAGAATTAATTATGTGACTCAACACAAAAGCAGTTTGTGATTTCTCCAGCAATAACTTGTGTTATACTTCTTTTGACTGACTGTATGGTAATTACACTGGGCATGCAGTATGCTAATGAAAAAGGGACAGTACTTTAAAAGAAAAAGAAAAAAAACGTATTTACATTTTTTTGAGATACTTGTGAGGCTTCACTGCAAAGTAAATCAATCAGCAAACAATTCAGTCACAAAACAATGAAGAGATTACCCCATGTGCCTGCACATGACACTGGCCTGAGGCTTATCTTGTAAGCACAGTAATAATGAGTTTTATTTTTGGGAAGCTATTATACTAAAGAATGTGCATCTTTAGAAAGCACATMTATAGTTACTAAGAATTCTGATCACAGTGGCCTCTCTTAACAAAGCAAACAAATAATTTTGGCTAGATTCCATTYTATATTTAGCACTAGCAAGTTCCAACTTAATTTTGTCTTCCAGACAAAAGTGGGACAATGCTGCTRTAGTGACCAATGTATGAAAATCACTTTTGAATCAAACCTTTCCATTACTAACTACTACACTGAATGTGCTGTTAGTAAATTCAACCCAAGTAATTAAAAAAAATAATAATCCAATGCTAGCCTTCTTACTCTCACAAGYTGCCATTAGCTCCTTTTTAAAACCCTCCTGCTTATGGAAATGAAAATGTAGTACCTTGAATGATACATGCTGTATCTTCCTCAGTGCTATTGTCACGTTGCATTTTAACAGGTTAGTTTAACAATTTATGGCTAAAAACTATCTCCCCTGTTCTCCTGAAGCGTCTGATTTGAATGATAACATGACAAGGTGAGGTGGGAGCACACTGGCAAGGGGGAATACTTCAGACTGTTACTTTCTGTTTTCACATCCTTTTACAAAGAAAAATGAATCCAAAAGAAATAGACATTTTCTGAACCATAACAGCTAACTTCCTGAAGGAAAATAAGGGAGTGTTTCAAAATGAAGCTTTTTTAAATGCTCTCCTGAATTTTAAGACTGTAAAAAGGATTGAAACATCCTTTCATTTCAAAAATACTAGATTTATAGAACTGTAAAGGGTAGAAATTATAAAGTCTAACTGTAATCTGATAATCAGAAATTTATACACACAAAAGCATACAAACATACCTACATACATATGAAATCTGACTTCAGTAGAAGGACGAGGTTTTTCAGAAGCATTTAACAACTAACAGAGATACTTGTAAAAATAAACAAAAATATTTTTATATACTAGATCATAAATAATTTTTGCCACCAACAAATTTATAAAGATTTAAAGACAATCTATTTTCCTCAAATASATGTGCCATAAATTGCATAGCAGATTGTTATTCAGTGCGCTGGTAGACTTTTTCAAAGGCCAAGGAAAATTACTTTTATATTGTCCCCACCAGATACTGTGTATCACAGAAAAATTTCACAGGAAAAAACAAGGAACAAGACTGACTTCCAGAGAAGTCCTACAGAAAGTGCTTAATGAAGTGATCTCATGATGAAAACAGCATTAGCAGAATCCAAAGAGAAACTGAGTTAGAGCTGCAAATGCTAATCACATACATACTTGGATAAGAAAGGATTTCAGTATATAAGCAAGTTAGGTAAGTTTGAAGTAGAAATAAATAAAGTTTAGAAGCAATGGCACCCTAATTAGTATTTTCATCTTTAAGGACTTGAAAGTTTTCTTGGTTCCTCTAATATTTATGAGGCTCATCTTGCCAGCAGTGGTAATGCCACTGTTGCCAGCTCAAGGATTTTTAAAGCTCAAGGCAAGCTAAAATCTGTCTGTTTAGCACAACCTAAAAATCATTCACACAATGAAGTCAAATAAACACTTCATTGCCTCTAGCAACCACCTGCCCKAACTGTATGTGGTAACTAAAAATTCAGTATAAGCCCTACCTTCTTCACTAATCATTATTCATAGATGAAGGCAATCTTTGATTTTAAAATTGCATGGCCAGTGTATGGAAAAAGTGAATTCCATTAAATTTCATTCACTGATCTCATATTACTGCCTTCACTTGAGGAAATGTGTTACTCCTTAGAACACAGGCTACAAATATTACTATTACATTGGACATGCCTTGATTATACAATTAGGATACAAAAATYCCAGAAATAATAATAATAATAATAATGCAAATAACGGCTTAGTGGGGGCTTTAAGAGCTATCCATGGCCAATTCTAATGACTTACATTAACTGGACACCTAGCCCCTTAAGTAACTCCTTAATTTTCTGATTTGTTATTAGTCCACATTTCCAAAGTTTATTTTCACCAAGTTTTTTGCCTCTTCATWCCAGACAGTATAATTCATTTCATAGCTTGTTACATTCATCTGCCTGCCATTGTGCCATACAGTTAATTSGATGTTTTAGGTTTCCTGTTATGTAATATGCTTTCTCCAGCATCAATAACTGGGATGCAATTAAAAGACTCCTAGAATATAACAGGTTCAATCCTTRAGTGTAATAAAATCCAAGAAACAAGGGAAGACAGAGGAGTTGAGAGAGATTAAGAGAAAGAAAACAATAAAAAAAGTATTTAACACTGTTTYGAAATTCCCAATCAATGCAAAAAGTGAACTGATACAATCTTTAAAGAGATTGGTCATTTTAATGACTATTTGAATGACCAGTTTTAGAAGTTAGGTGACAGAAAGAACAAGTTTTAACTCATAGTTTTATTCACTGGATACTGTTACAGGTGTTTGCCCTCTACCCCTAATTCAAWACTTCTACAAAGAAAAGCTATAATTTGAAAAAATTCCCACCTAGTATTTCACCTGAAAATTTGTCACTTGGTTTTTAGGAATGAAGCAAATGAATGATGTCAAAGAAAGCTTTTCTGGTGGAGCATAGTGCCCATCTGCAGCTAATCTTGGACCAAGTATTTGTGTTGAACCTTTTTGCAAGCATCCTCACAAATCATGAAAATGAGGCAGAGATTGTTGGAAGCAGTTGCTGAGCAGCAGAGTCCTCGTGATGCCATACTGTGATATAAGGCCTTCAGTATTCTTTGCTGACCATTTCCTTTCTCTAAGATTACATTAACTAAACAAGGAAGAGCACAAATGCCAAATAGCATGATGCCTGCATCTAGCCTCCTGATACCAGGTATGTACGTAGTTACATACATCACCAAAGATCTTTGTCAATACAACACTGAGTCAAAGTAAAYGTCTGCAAAGATTTCCTCTTTGTCACAAAATGAAATCAAGTGTCCATACTAACCATGTGTAGAACAGAACAAGCAGCCTAGACTTATTCATGAGTTTTGAATGCCAAGTATCTCTTTGCACATCATGCAATGCACATCAGACCTATAGAGAGGAAATGCATGATGTCAGCTGCTGTGTCTGGATGCTGTGAAAGGATGCAAAACATCCTCGTGCTGTATTTAAATTGACATTGCTTGCTATATTGGGAGTTTTTGCTGTCTCAGTGGGAGCCTGGGGACTTTTGGGGGACATYGCTGTCAAACCCAGCAGCAAAGATTGCCCTGTGAAGGGAGGGAGCCCTGTCAAATTCATTTGCATCTTGCACAGAAAAATTTTCTCCCTATTGTTCATATTTGGAGAATCCATGTGCTTACTTCCACTTCAAAACCAAATATTTAAGTTGTCGGTCATGTGAAACAAATTTCCTCTACAATTCCTTTCCATCAAATCAAAGTGAAGCTAAATAGTGTAGCTATTCCCTCAGTGGTATGTTTCCTGGTTAGAATCAGCACAGAGACGAGCTAATTCCTATTTATTGGAAAAACAAACAAACAAAAACCCAAAAGGCTKAGTCTCTGCCACCTCAACATCAGCAAGATACTGACTAGTCCTCCTCAAATACAGCTGCACATTTATACCTATCATACACTTCTGCTTATCAAAAGCTGGATGATCTCATGCCAGTCAGACTAAAATACATTACACACTAATTAGGTGCTATATATACAGTCCATTCTGACCACAAAAAGCTGCTTGTGCCATATCTCTTGACTTTTCAAAACCCATTTGCCAGCTTACTTTGGCTCAAGTCATCTGTGAGGGAAGGGAAATCAGTATGGAAATCAAGATTTCTGTGAGACTGGTATTGACACAGATGATTTTACAACCATTCCTTAACTGCCTTAGCTAAATCCAGGAGAAAGGAGAAGAAATGAAGGCTCCGTTCCAGAGCTACATGAAAAAAAAAAAGAAAAGAGCCAGAAGAATTAATAAATTCAATTATACCCTTAATCTCATTGAATAGCATGCTATTAAATTTGTAATAAAGAATGATGTACAAATTTTTAGTAGTTTGCTGTCTAAAACATGTTTTGAGATTTTTTTGATGAACAGATATTTAAGYTATACCTATTTGTGGGGGTTTTCTTTGTTGAATGTATTAGAATCCCAAGACTTATTAGTTTTCACAGATCAAGAAGCTAATTAMATCAAATTAAGGAGTTGTTTTCTGGAAAATCATTTCAGGCTTAGACCCATTAAAAATGACAATTACAATTYTGTAGTCATTGGTCTCTTACTGTTGGATCTCTTATTTCCTGTTTGTTATTCTTAGATATTGACTGTAATGTAAATATGGAAACATGTATTTTCTCCTGTAAATATAACACAATCCCAGCACAAATAAATGAATTTAGAAATTAACATTTTAATTACCTATTCTTGCCTGAAGAAACCAGGTTTGAAGTGCTAGGGGAGCACTTCAATATATATAGAGAAAACTTTTATACTGATATTGTGAATCAACCCAAAAAAAAGCTAAAGTTTGTTGTTTGGAAGTTCTGGATCCTTGGAAACTGTGGCACTTGGCATTATCAGGTGCTTTTAGTCTTTGGCATGATTTACATATCAGAAAAACAGACCTATAGTTAACTGTATTGCACTTAACTCACACAATTAAGAGTTTCCAGTTAGGTACTGCAAGCTCTTCCCAAGCAGTAAAAATTAAGGTCTTTGGGGAAAGTTTTTAGTAGGACCAGGCTTGTCACCTTGTCTTTGGCATGCTTAAGGCTTGTAAACCACTCTTAATGGAGCTGTCTAGCATCATTACCTAATAGTTAATTTTCTTTATTAAAAYGACATCAAATACCTGATTTTCCATTTCCCACCTGATTTTTAAGTTAAAATAATTATTTAATCACACTTCATGGTATATACATGCACACAATGTATGTACATGGAAAAACATCTATTCCAGGCAATATAAAAGTCACAGCTAGCTGGTTTGTTAAGTACAGAGGAAAYTCAGGGCATCTCTGTTTAACTTCTAAGAACACAGGTTTGTCTGACTGATGAACAGGTGACACATAATGGTGTCTCCCCTTGAAGCACTGTGACAAAGTGGAAAAAAAAAAGTATTTATTGTAATGACTGTCAATATCAAACACACAATCTGAAAAGTAAAGCATATTCATCCTGCAGCTCAATTAGAGGTATTAATTAGAGAATTCTAGAAATCTCCATTGCAGATTGTTTAGTTATGCTTAATTTCTTAAGCAACATGAGTTCAAAGATTAGACTTCATATTAATCAATACCCATAGACAGAACTTGCTTATGCACTCGARTATATTTCCAATTACAGGCACAATTATATACTTTGAGATTAAGAAAAGAGTAAGCTGATACTAGGATTCAGTAGAATAGAAGCCTCACTAAAGCCCACTAAAGAGCTAAAAGGTTTGGGCAAAGAAAAGTGAGTATAAAAGCATCTGAAGTCCCAAACCATCTTAAGTACTAGAAAATCACCCAATATCCCATTACAGAAAAGAAAGAGGCTTTATTTCCCTGGAAAGACAGTGAGAATACTCCTCTCATGCCAAAACCACATACTGAAGACGAAGAATACAGCTTGATTCTGACAACTGCRTTATTATTTTGTAAATGGAAATTGTCGGAATACACTATTTGGAAAAATCTTTAGTACATTTAGTATGGTAATCTAGTAAACATGGGTATCACAGAATCATTGAATATCTCAAGTTGGAAGGGACCCATAAGGATCATTGAGTTCAACTCCCTGCTTCTCATGAGAATATTTAAATCATGTGACTAGGAGCATGACCCTGTGGAACATCTTCCAGTGACTGACCACCCTGTCACTGAAGGAGCAAAATCCAGTGTCCTGTCCGAACCTACCCTAACATAGYTCCTTTCAATTTCCTTGTGACCTATCACTGATAACCAGAAAAAGGAGATCAGCACCTATCCCTCATCTGTCCCCCTTGAAGAAGCTGTAGACTGGGATTAAGGTCACCCCTCAGCCTTTTCTTCCCCAAGCTGAAGAGACCAAGTGACTCCAGCTGTTTCTCGTATCTGGCCGTTAAGACGTTCTACCATCTTTGTCACCCTCTTCCTCTTTGTAGATGCTCTGCTAATACTGAGGCACCCAAAACTGCATTTGGGGTGAGTCCACACAAGCACAGAGCAGAACAGAACAATCACCTCCCTCAACCAGCCAGTGATGCTGTGCCTGATGTACCCCAGGGTAAGGCTGGCCCTATGGCTGCCAGGGCAGCTGCTGACTCACATTCAACTTGTCATCAGAACTCCCAGATCTCTTTCCTCAGAGGCTCTCCAGCCTCTGAGCTCCCACCTTGTATGGATAACAAGGGCAACCCTGTCTCAGGTGTAGAATCCCACACCTGCTCTTGTTAAACTGATCGTTTACAGAGTTGCTTAACATCCAGCTCTTTGTCTATCCAGATCTCTGTAAGGCTTCTCTGCCCTCAAGGGAATCCACAGCTCCTAAAAGTAAGTTCCTCTTACTTTAGTGCTATTGGCAGACTCAATGCACATTCAATTCTTGTGTCCAGAAACTCCCTAAACAATTGAGCCTGTGGAGCCCCACTGGTGACTGCCCACCAGCCCTATAGAATCCCATTTAGTGTAACACTGAGCCCAACCCATCACAAATTGTCCACTCAGTGTGTTACAGGCTTGTATAGCTGTATGCTGGACATTTTTCCCTAAAGAATACTGTGAGAGAACATATAGAAAGTTTTGCTAAAATCCAAAAAAAACATTTCAATAACTAAAATCACCTGCACACTTCTTCCACATCTCCAAGCCATGCTATTACTCTCCCACATGAATAACAAGAAGAGGATCTGGCCTATTGAGRAATTCTGAGAGGTTTTTTTCAAAGTGTTTTCCTGACCGTACATGGAAAAGTAATCATGAACCACATGTTGTGACAGTTTTGGCTTCCCTACCCAAATAAAAGCAGCTCTGAGTATGGAACAAGCTTCAAACTGTTCTAATTACAGAGCCAGTTAAGCACACAAGCAAAATACACCTGCAAGGAGATCCTAGAAGCAGATACTGTCAAAGCAATTTAACACATTAAATATTGAACACTCTTCTCATATGGTATTCAATAAACAGAGGGGTGAACTGTGTTTTCTTTTTATGTAGCCTTTTTRTGTTTCTGTAGATTGACTCTACTTTTCAATGCAAACAAACCAAGAAACAAAAGATAAGTCATTTGTGTATGAATMAAAAAAAAAGGAAAAAACGCCATAAAGRAGGAACAAAAGTAACTGCACAGAARCTAGTCCTACATTTCAAGTATCTGCCTGTGTAACACTTGCAAAATATTTGATAATGATAAATGGATTCTCATTTCTCAGAGCTGCATAGAATTAAAAAAAATTTGAAATATAGAAAAGAGAYACTAATGTATTTTAACAAATTTGAAATATATCTCAGAATTAAAATTCAGACATCAAGATGATGAKGAGGAGGATTATGATAATAATAAAAAAATATTTTAGAACTGCTTTCTTAATGTGTTTAAATGCCATCCTTGAAAACCTAAACTRAAAGGGAAGCATAAATTTAAACCAGCTTTTTATTTGACTAGAAAAAGCAGTACAATTCTAAATTTCTCCATTTACATGAAGAGATACTATCTTTTAATAACTACAAAACATTAAAAAACCCACAAGAGAAAATACTCATACCATACCAGGTCTACAAAATGAAAGGAATTCCACAGTATGAAATTGATAAAAGGTAAACTGTGGGCAGTTTGCTATCTGCAACGACTTCCCCATATTCAGCCCTAATAAGGCTAGAAAACTTGATCTCTCACAGAGAAGTACTAAGAGATATCTAGGGTGATGACGTGAGTGGAACTGGATAAAGTCATTTCTGCTAGGTTCAATTTATCACACAACAAAATATTCCTAAGTGTGTGTAGGTTTCCCACCCAACACTYACACATGGGCGGATTTTCTAATATTTGATCATTTGTCTGGTATTTTAGATGTACAGATAAAACAGAAAGAACCTACTCTGTCCACTCCTACTRCATGATCAGATCAATGCTTTGCCTTGGGCTTTGAGCATGAGCAGGAACAAAAAGTGAGTCATCCCTAAAGGTGTRGGCTTGGAGCACAGCAGGCTGCCAGCCCGCAGAGATCTGCCTCCACCAGCTGCATTAGCTTCTTGGAGTTACAGCACATTTGTCCAGATTGCCATCACTGAAAAAGCAAGTTACTAGAGTTAATGTTCAGTTGTTATTCAGTCCCAAAATAGCACTTCCATCTGCTGAAGCAAGTGTATAATTACAAGACTTATTGTTACATAAGCTATTTATTCCATACYGTTCCCTTGTCAATTTTGGAAGGTGCTAAGCCAAATTCTCTTCTGGGGCTTCCCTTCTATGTAATTTAGATCAACTCATTATTCAAGCTATTATTTTGCTATTAGCAAGCATAAGACACCAAGGGAATGCATCTAAACTCTCAGGGAGAAACAATTCATCTGCAAAAGGGCCCAGTGATCACTCTTTCCTGAATCATCCAGTTTCAGCAAATCATCCTTCTACAACTCCAACCTACACTGCAAATCACAGCTTCTGCCTGTGGACCTTGAGAAAGGTCCTCTGAGGTTGAGGACAAGGCTACAAAATTTAATCTAGATGCCAAACTGCTCTCCATATCAGTCTTCCTCTCCACTCTTCTTTAGGTTTCCAGTTCTTGAATCTTCCTCCTTATTTCTTTATTCTCATTCAGAGATATGGTAATCTAATCTGTGGTGGCAGACCTGAGACTACACAATTTCAATCAGTTCTTGTTAGAACTTTTAACCTCACTTGATTGTTTGTATTTAAATTTCAATTTAATGGTATTTTTTTTAACAATTCAACTGAAGGTCAGCACACCAGTACCCCTATGTCTCCAGTTCAAAACACAGGTTCTTAGAATACTGCTTGCCCTCTCCAGCTCTCAGTGTGCTGAAGTAATCACAGTCACACTCTGCAGGCTCCAAATTAGATGTTAATGCAAYGTGAAACTACCAGAAATTGCTGAGAGAACTTATCTCAGAGCCAAGGAACAAAATAATTCAGAGTGAGCAAATGCTTACATGTTATCGAATTCTAGTCACCTATAATGATGTTGACTTCATGGACAACCTTGTACTCCTGCACAGCTGAAGTAAACATTAACCAGAAGAAGAAAATATTCTAAAATTACAACCRAAACAACAATTCAGAGACCAGAAAAATATATAAACTTGTCTACTACTAAATTTAAAAATCCTTATTAAAAAGGTTTTCCTAATCTAGAGAGTAAAGATTATAAAAAAGTTAGATAATACTATGTATTATTTTATTATATATATTTAACTACTGAATGCTCATTTCATCAATGACATTAATTAAGATCTGACTTCATCTGAAATTTTTAGTGTACTTCAAGCAAGAAGCTGGTTCAGAACATGGAATCCCTACAGAAGCTTCTAATGTTAGTGCACATGAAGATTTCAATGTCTGACTGGACAACCAAGAGTTTGTCCCAATGCCATGAAGCTCTTAACTTGGGCATCCATGGATTACAGGGCTGAGGCTCAGTAGCTCCAAGGCCAGCTAATTTAATTCTTCMACAGCACATCCAAGGCTTATTGAGGCTTCATTCTATTTTTCTAAGCTATCTCAGGACTCTGACTTACTTCTCTTTGAAGCAGAAAAGACTTTATAAAATGGAGAAGCTTAATACAGATTAAAAYTAATAATAATGAAATACAGTGTAATGCTTTTATCTTTGTCAACAACACACCATAACAAGGCATTCATTAATTTTCCCTGTTATGGTTGATCACCAGAACAACCTGTATTAAACATGCTTTTTTTGTAGTTTTCATGCTTTTCACACTTATGTTGGCCACATGAAAAAACTTATTTGTGAAATAAAWTTTTTTTCAGATAATAAGATCTATATTCTTATGTAATAAAATTAGGGTTGCATATGTTCCAGAAACAGCTACTCATTTAAAAGAGGAGCTATGAATGTAATATTGAAGACTAAATGGAGTGAAATCTGCCAAACAGTGGAACGGTTCACATGCCATTTCTTCACGAGAGTGTATCTGCCCGAGGGCTTTCAATAATGGCTACCACTGAAGTAAATAATGAAGCAAAATTCTACAACTCAGAGAAGCCTATCATTGGTTCTTTCCTATCAAAACAACTGTATTACCATTTGACATCTATAAAGAACTCTGCTATGCTTTACAAGCTAAGGTAAGCCCAGCCCTGCATCTAAATTTTGTGAGGGCAAAAGAAAAGATCCAGTAAGCATGATCATTCCCCCAGGTATGACAACTGTTCCTATGACATTTGACAGAATTAGTATTTATTTATATTCCTTATAAAACGATACAATATTAATCAGCTTTTCACCACCAAAATCCCATGCCTTACATAAGCATGAAGCATAACACTTGCCTTGAGAAACAACTGTTCTCTATAAACAATGAATCCAGGGAATGCTGTATCATTTTGTAAATATAAAATATTATTATAAGAGATATGGAAATATATTTTGATCATTTGAGGCACCAGATCAGGGTAGCTCTATTGACACAACTAAATTCATTTGAAAAAATTTTGCAGGTTGTCAAAACATTTTTMATTATTTAACTGATAAAGTTTTAGGAGTGTTATGGTATTAACATCTTGCTTGACATAATGACTGCTGTAATAATTTAATGCATGATTCACTCACTGGTATATCAAATATCAATTAATACATTAGCATAGCATACCTGGCAGGAAGAGAGGGAGATATGATAAATGTTGTCTTCAATTACTATTTCCCCAAAACAAATTGATACAAAAGTAGATCTGATGGATTGAAATTCTATAGATCACATTTAACTCAACTCTCTGAAATGAGGAGAGGCAACTATTTTTCTTCTATAGTCACATAGCAGGCATTTTATCAAATGATCTTGGTAACAGAGACATTCCTAACACAGAGATTTCCACAGAACTGGAACCAATGGCTACCACTGCAAAAAACAAATCTCCTTCAAATGAAAATACACTCTTCTCATTAATATTACTTTTTACCATTGTCTATACTTTGCCAGTGCAACCATGTTTGGAAAAGATTTAAAGCAGTTTTTGTACCTAATTCAAAAGCTTTTATGCAAGTATTTGTGCTCTGAATCCAAAAGTATCAGGAAAATACATGCAAACTTCACCCACTACACATTCCAGCATAGTGTTGAAGAACAGACAGCCGAGTTATAAAGAGTGACTACAGACCATACAGGATGGAGATACGTCAACAGTGAATGCCCTAAACACTTAAGTAAAACTAAKCTAAAATTTTATAAGATTTGTGTTTATTGGTTTCAAACATTTTGAGGTCTAATATATTATTGACTCCACAGTATCTGCTGCACTTCTATTCCATAAGAGCAATTAGCCAAATTGCATCAGGTGATAACACAACATACGTGTTATGAAAAAATTACTTCTCTTGGGTCTSAGGTGGACAAAAGCTCTTAAGGAAACATCTTCATTTTTGTGTATCCTGGATAATAACTATTTTAGATGATGCTGTAAATATTATAAACCTAAACCTGAGAAAACCATCATTAACACAGCATTTTATCACATGATGCTGGGGGATGGCATTGGAGAGTGTCCATATTTAAGTGAATGAGCATTTTTAGTTTAGGATTCTTCTACTGTTAAGATTATCATTTTATAGACTACATTTGAACAACCTGGAAGGACAAAGGAAAAACAGAACAGAAAAAAAAATCATGAAAACCAGAGAGAAGTACTTCTGAACAGATACTATTTTTTTTGTTTGCACTCTAGACTTGCATTAATGGGGAAATAATCATTAAGCCTCTGAGAAAATTTCAAGTAATCAACACAAGAAGTTTGTCGAGGCAAAAAAAAAAAATTGTTGGGTAAGGGAGCAAGAGAGTACCCAAGGAATCATCTACAGTCCTGATGTATTTCTTCCAGTCCTACAGCTTTGCCTTAACACAAGCCATTCCATATTAAATTTAAGTATCCTACTTACTTTATATAGCCCCTGTTACCATAGTATCTAACCACTAGTTACGTGAAATAGCAGGTTCCACAAGGTAGAAACACCACAACACACATTTGGGAGGGGGGAAGATACACAGAGTGGTTAAATGTCTTGCCCAAGATCGCTTACAAAACCCACTCTACAGGGAGAAAATAAATGTGTCTCACAAATTTCATACTACTGTATGTATTTTGAGTGGAAAGGGAAGATCAGTGAATAGCTACTGAGGATAGAAACAAATTTTGCTTAATTTTTTTATTAAGAGTTGTCCTTCAATTAAAATAAAATCCAAACAGTTTTGACTCCAGGTATCACAGTGTGTGAGAAAAAAATAATTAAAAGGAGAAATACTCTCAGAAAACTGAGGTGTTGGTTAAAGTTCAATCATTTAATTGATAAGGATATGAAACCACAATTTAAAAAAATGTGTTCAAAGCCCCATGTAAAAAATACATAATTGAGAAGCCCGCCAAAAAAATTTTTCTTTTTTAATTAATTGTAATTTGCAGACATCTCTTGAACAAGAACACATACTGGGTCACAAAGGAAAGATTTGTGCCTTGCTGGTTGCACATGAAGGAGCAGTGAAAAGAGGAAGCCATCTCCTACCAGTTCAGCATGGATCTGAGTTTGGGAAAATGTCAGAAAGCACTGAATTATTGTTCTGTCTGCATTTGCTGTGAGACTCTCTTAACAGCAAAGCACTTCAGCTTTCTGCATTAAGATTTCTTTCAAAACTTTCAACTGTATTTTCTGTTTAAATATAAGCTTTCCAGAACAGAGGTTCCTCCTCATTATTACATTATTTCTACCTGGCACCAGTCTCAGGTGGGCTTCTAAGCAGCAACATATGCAGGAGTTCACTGCAACACATGCCAGTGATCTGTCTTCAAATTACATCTTTTTCACCGTATGAACTACCACACTGAATCAATACAGTATGAATGGGCAACATGAGCCATCAGCTTTCTCTGACTGTGCTGAAGTCATGGCAGCTTGCATTTCTTAGCATGCACTCAGAGTGATTTCTTTTTCTTTTCTTCACTAAGGTCAAAGCTTCCCCCAGCACTTACAAAGTCAACTTATTACGAGTGAAGCTTTCAGAAACATATCTGAATGTCTTCTAACTAGGCAAAGGAAATTTTAAAAAGCTACAGGAGTAGATGCTGGACCAGAGAAAACCACAAAATAACTTTCTTGCACTAATCAATAGGCAGATGTTGCCAYTGGAATCAGCTGCTATGTCCTGACAGCTTGGAATGGTGTGAATGAGAAGGTAATTAAAGTAAGTATGGAAATGACCAAGCCATCCATAGTTCAAGTTAGTAAATAAGGATCCTGTGGCAGGAAAAAAGTGGTAAGGGTTGAATAAAAGCTTGCTTTGTTTGAATATGGATGTTCCAATGGCAGCAGATCCGGCAGAAGTGTCTGAAGAGGCAGACCTCCCAGACAATATTTTTTAAGTGCTTCCCTAATGGGAAAAACACTGCTGTCATATCCCTAACCCTCATGATTTTTCGTGACAGGGAACAGACAGATATAAGACCAATCAATCTCATAAGGCAAGCTGAGAAAACTGGTGATGCAGATCACACTTACATTAGACTAAATATAAAGAGAATCCATATAAAACATCCATAGAAAGTGCTACTGTAGACCTCAAGAATTTAGCAAGCTAATGAAACATTAAGCCTTGTCAAACTTAAATATCTTCTATTTTTGAGAGTTCATTTGGCTGTAAATGGCTGTCATCCCTAATCCAAGTACTGTGCTTGTAGCAGATGTTGCTTTAATAAAGCGATCTGTGCCAGAGATGCTTATAAAACTGCACACAACAGCACAGGATTTACTGCTCCAGTGCTCATCCTCTTAGATTTCAGGTTCTGCTCCTCTCAACGGAAACTTTCTTTTAGGCTGACAAAGGCAGATTTCAAAACATGGTGCAGCAGGGTTTCGCAGACCACTGAGGTAGTAGCTACAAGGATAAAGTAGTGAAAGGCATGGTCATCATAATGGGCACAATCCCCAGGGCAGCTGGAGCATATTGCTTCAAACAAACTTTATGCCAATTGCTTAGCTGTCATGTCAATGACCAAGGAAGTGCAGACCTATTTTGGAACACTTCACATCAATAAATTAAATGGAAATTAATCAGTAAGTTCAGTGGCATAATGAATGAGAGGATATCTTTATTCTTTTCTTGAACCACCAGCTATAATCAGGGCCTTTTTTGTTGTGGTTTTTGATTTTTAGGTTGGGGTTTTTGGAGGGGTTTTTGTACAATGGATGTTTGTTTGGTTTTTCTTCCTCTATGAAAGCAGTTATAGTATTTACAGACATTTTTAACTCGGATTTCATAGGGCAGGTTATCACCAGCCTCACTTATCACAAAGCATGGTCAGGCAACCACATAGTTTCCCATTCTTTCCCAGCTAGACCAAAGCTGTTCACATTTCCATGCAAACTCTGAAAGAATTCGAACTACTGGATTTATTCTACATGAACTTCAGAACTATCAGGACAGAGCACATGATACTGAGGTGGTGACTCAGGAGACAAGTGAAAAACAGGGCCTGAASAACTGGCACAGTGAATTTCCCAGGTTACGTAGGAAACTGCTTTGAAAAATCAAACACTTGTGTTTCCTATATCTACTACACATCTGGAAATGCATCTCATGCATTTTGCAAAGATAGGATTAATGACATTTTCACCAGTTGTGAAGTCTAAAGTATACCTTCAGACAATATTCTGGAAGAGCACTGAAGTTTGGATGCTTATATACAATGTGGAATTAATCATTTATGCAATACTGAACCTTTAAAAATCAACAAACAAAGTGCATAAGCAACATTTCAAAGAATCTTGGAAAAACTGAAGATATGAAGAGTATTCTATCCTACAATTAGAAGAAATCTTGGAAAAACTGAAGATCTGAAGAGTATTCTATCCTACAATTAGAAGAATGCTTGCAATGAATACTGAAAATCAGTCTCACCTGTCATCTAGACTGAATTTCTGTGAGCACAACCTACAATTTACAGGGAAAACTGAAGATATTAAAAAGTCTATGCAAAAGATTTAGTAAACTACTTAACGAAAAAAATCTAGATTTTAGGGAGTTGTCATTTTAAGATTAACCARTTTTAAAGCACTTAATAGATTATGAAGAATTCACAGCAATTGCAGCTATAACTCCCCTTCAATACAGTACTTCCACAAGAGAAAAAAGAGGAAGCAAGGATATGAACTGACAGAAAATAAATTAACACTCAAATCCAAAAACTCCTACTTTATAAATACTATCTACTTTCTAGGAATACATTAATTTGATGCAACAGCTCAGATGGTTAGCCTCAGAATTCACATAACAAAAYCCAGTCACATAATCTCCCTTGCCACTTAGTCTGTTATTCTGAATGTCTCTCTCCATGACATGACCCAAGCACTGTTCCTCCCATGATTTTTCTCTATCCTGTCAGTATCTTAGGCTTTTATCCTCTCACAGTTGTTCTCTGCCYTAAATTCCAAGATCATCCTTAGCTTTTTCTCTTTACATCTCCAGGTGCTCAGCCACATGAGGGTGTAATAATACCTTCCATCCCTCAAAAGTATGAAACACCACATCTATTTACTTAACTAAAGGTCAACAATATTCAGAAAGAACTGCAGTCAAAATTCAGATGTGTACTAAAACTAAAAGAGWATAAGAACATTGTCCATGCTTGCAATTTAATGTTTTAAAAAGTATTTTAAAATAGAAATCCTAACTTTCATCATGTTGAACACATGCAGTTTTTTCTAGTTTCTGGTGGTATGAGGGAAGAAAGAGAAAGATTGATTTCAAGGGTCAAATATGTTTCAGAACTAAGTTCCAAGATAATTAATTCTCAATAGGAACTCATTACACTTTGCAAATGAATTCATCTATTCACCATCATTTCAGTGACAAAGGTTCTTGATACATAGATTAAACTCTCAATTGAACCTCAGTTCTATCACCTCATATTCACCTCTCCTCAAATTGAAAATACAAGTCATTCATTTGGAAAACCTATTAGTTCCTTATTAATAGAACAATGACCTTCTGATCAAAATGTCTGTTTCCCTACTCAGKGAAATATTCTGTTCGCTTGAATTTACAATAGAGAACTGCCACAGTTAACTCTTTGCTGACAGTTTCAGTATTATTTCAKTACAATAACTTTACATTTGCATCACACAATCCAGATACACAGTAGCATCAGTTTAACCAGCAGGTAAAATCAGAAATCTATTAAATAAGGAAAGGACCATGTCATTAATCAGCCTGGCTTCGTGGTCACTTTTGTATCTCCTCCACTTATTGCATGCCTGAGAACATCAATGCCTTCAGGAGGAATTCTAAGAATAACAGAAAATTACCGAACAAATAAAAATACTTCTTTTTTACCTCAGGCAGCTGGCAGTTGATTTCTATGTTGATTTTTTTTCCCCCACATGCTTTACATTACTGCTGTATCTTTTTTATAGGTGATGTGATCAGTGCTATTCATAGTATCCTGAGAGCACACCACCAATATTTATAGTATCCAGTCTGGCACAGTTTAATCAAGTGTTGGAAGAAGCCCTTATGTTATACCCAGAAAAGCTTGTTTGAAGGCCTCTTGATGGAATTTCTTTGTGGTATTTTAAACTTGTTTCATGCCTTCCACACTGAAATCAGYACAGAAGAGGTTACATTAATCAAAGCAGGTTTGCTCACTCCATGGGCCCTACTCTTTATGTGATTAGAGATAGGAGTTCAAAACCCAGCCCAGTTTCTGAGAACTTTTATACACAAAAGCCTTCTTATCAAGGGTGGTTCTAAAATGGGTCACTATTCATTTTCTGGTTTTAACTTTTTATTTTTTACACCTCATAAGGGTATTATCTAAAATTCCCAGCTCTCAGGACATTGCCCTAACCGACTCCAAAATCATTACCAAGGGTAAGGAAATGCTGTTCTGCAGGCAGATAATAATTCATTACTGAAAGAGTGATAACATACTGGAATGGTGGGCCCAGGGAGRTGGTGGAGTCACCATCCCTAGGTGTGTTTAAAAAAAGACTGAATGTGGCACTCGATGCCATGGTTTAGTTGAGGTGTTGGGGCAYRGGYTGGACTTGATGATCTTAAAGGTTTCTTCCAACCTAATGATCCTGTGTTCCWTGTACTATGATGCTTGTTAGCATCCAGTTTAAGACAGATATTTCACCTATCTGGCTGTCTGCAAGCAACAACCCTCTCTCTTCAAACTAACAATGAAATAAAGATTGAATATTTGAGGAAGCTTGCTTTATTACCCACAGAGTTGATGCATCTTGTCTTACCAGTACATTCAGTGCTGTTCAGCATAGTCCTAAAGCATCCTCTCCTAACAAGACTTTTCAGCAGTTAAAATTTTCATTCCCCGCCTGAGGTCTTCAGAAAGAACAGCAACATTAGCACTGCCAAACCTTGACCACAGTAACTGTGACATTTGATGATTTACACACGCACACCAGCGTGTCAAGAGTGGGACACTTCTCCCTCAGATCCAATAAAGTCATATTGCTAGATTAAATAAAATTCCTTTTTACATGGTCATAAGAAGACAAACATTCAGAGAGTTACATACTGAAAAAGTGGCTAATTTTCAGAGCATGTACATTTCAGAGAATTGTATTTCCTGAACTCCCACATGCTCTAATGTTCTGATGAACCTCTTTGCATTGTGCCAAACCATTGTCAGCAGTGCCAGCGATAGGGGACAAATAACCGAGGGATCAAATTGTGGCACTTAATGATGAACAGCAATACCAAACAGAACTTGTTCTAAAATAGTGAATACTGCTCCCAACTACCATTTATGCTGTCATTTGAACTTGGCACATTATACTGTGTCTAATATAGGATCTCTAMCATGCTCCTGGTAGGATGATGTTAAAAGACAATCTCACATGAACAAGTAATGAGTGATGCTTCCAGATCATATAGAAGCAATTGATTTATTTTGAGAGATCTGCAAAGAGCTGGTGGTTCAAATCATAAAACCAAAATGAGTAGCTGACAGTCCTTCATTATATAAGCCAAACAAAAYCCTGAAATTAGAGAAATAGGGAACTGTTTCTTTTGTAAGCAATCTGAAAGTGAAAACAGAATGGCTTTTGYACTGTTAGGAACAATTGCACCAGTTGCAAACAAGCAATTCCTAAAACTGTGCCCTAGGATTTAGATACTGTCAAYTAYTAGGGCAAAACACTTCTGGTTTAAAATACAAAACTACRAAACATGGTAAAATACAGAGATGGAAACACTGTTGGCCAGTTCCCAAGAAATGTTTTCTACTAATTTTGAAAAGGACAAGATCTCTTTAAACCCTCTCTTGCTTGGAGATCCTTCTTTTCAGTAGTAATTTTAGCAACCAAGTAATCACAAAATCACCCCTGTAAAAACCAGTAAGAAAGAGTCATACCTATTATTCAGATAGTTCATAGGAATGAAGTAATCTGGATTAGTCCTCCTAGCCTATGTTTTTTCACTGATTTCTTTCAAATGCCCCATTATTCCTGCTTTATCTCACTCTAAACAGGTTTTACACAGGCTTAATCTTCCACCAACAAAAACATGAGGCACTACAACAGGAGCAATTTACATTGCTAATTGCTTGTTTCAGTTGCTTTAAAAGTTGAATTGGCAGGCTTTCTTTTTCATATAGTTACTGAAAGAGACACCTAATGAAATCTAGTCAGGTTGTCATAGTTTAAACAATATGTGATGAATTCCCTCTTAACCTAAAAGTATTGTTACTTTTAACACTAATAGAAAAGCTAACATTATTTTAAAAAGCACCATTTTGATAAGACATCTGTCAAAATACYCCTTTCAGYTGGAGGCTTTCTCTTGTTATTCTGGTCTTGGGCACGTCAAGATAAAAGTTACACAATGAGGAGAAAGATCTACAAAAACCATGCCCAACTGAAACAGAGCACTATTTGCCCTGAACTTTATAGTCCTTTAAGGGGTTGCCAAGGGTGGGTCCAACAAGTCCTCAGTCTAAGAATAAACAGCATTTACTGGGATGATGCATTATGCCAGTGATAAAGTTGAATTTGAAAGAAATCAGGAAAAGCTCTTATCAAAAACCATTTTCGCAGCCTGCCATAGGATGTGATAGTACAGTGAAGACTGAGAAAACATCATTCTTCAAGGGTGCTGAAAGCAAAAGAACTATAAAACTCTTTTTCTGACCTTGCAGCTACCAGAACCAGACAGGATATGTTGCCTTAAATGACCAMAAAATGCCACAAAGCTGCATCCTGTGACGATCATGTTCACCTGAATTCATCTCAAATGGAGTGCATGCATACATTTTAGGCCATCATGAAGGAAACCAGGCAAGATCCAGGATTTCCTGTCATTTCAAACTTTAATGCCCAACACTGATGTAAAAGTGAGAACTTGTTTGGATTCGAAGTTTGGGTGTGGGTTTTCAGACATTTTTGGGGCGGTGTGCGGAACAGTGCCATGCTGAATGGAAMTTCGTGCTCAGGGAATGTACATGGAAAAGTCTGCCCTGTTTCCTTAGAAAGATCACAGTAAACAATAGCAGGACAAATGCATACCTACTTTTATAGCTCAAAATCAAAAAAAAAAAAAACCCAAACAAATCCCCATAAACCACAGAAAAAAATCTCTGAGAGCAATACTGATTTGGTGCTACAGTCCACAACCACATCCTGATTTGCTTGGAAGGCTGGTCGCACCTCTTGCACTAATTTGCAATGTTTACAAGTTTTTGTTTATCTTCCACTACCTATTTCCTCCTTTAGTGAGCAAGTGCAATTAGGATTACATATCTTAGAACTAAAAACTCAATTGCYRAYAGAAATTTCTTGGTCTGCCTCTAAATCACACTCTAATACAAGACACCTGCAGTAGATCAAGACTACTTGAATAGTTCAAGAGACAGCTAAAAGCAAATCAGCCACAGGTGATATTCTGATCAGGAAAGCAAGAACTTTTAGTTTCTTAAAGGCAAATTGTTAAACATATTTTGCTTTCTAAATTTCATGACTGAGTTCAAGCCACAAGGTTATTGTTCAGATATGTTGTATAGATTGAGCTTTGCTATATATATGGCTCTTTATGGCTCTTGAAATTAAAAAAAATCCATCTTAAGTAAATATGCTCCATATGTTACAGATGTATGCATRGCAAATACTGAAGTTTGTGTGCCTCTAATCGTTCTAGAATCATGTTGTACTACTCACTTGAAAACCAGAAGATTCTTCAATAATTCATGTAATTCACCTCACGACAGACTAATATGAATTTTAACTGCAAGAACTGGAACACAAAGTATTGTATCAGTAGAACAGCCCCTCTCTGTGCCTCTCTTTAATCAGATCATGAGTCACCTTGCAATACCAGGTAACCACATTGCAACTGGTGAAAGTTTCTGACTTGTGTTGCAACCTAACAGAAATTACAAGACTGCAAATGGTTACAGTGGGCTGACAGCATCTTAGCCAGGTAACACTGGCACAGATTTCTTATGCAGGAACTAATGCAGCATTAACTTTTTCATTAGCTACAGCTTTCTGTTCCCACATCCTGCCATCCCTCATGTGGCTGCTGCACACTGCTGCAGCTTCCCCATAGAACACCAAAGCACTTGATTCAGTGACTGCCAAAAAAAGTTCTAATGCTGGTTTAGATGCAATGTGAAAATATCAACTTTCAGCTGGATGTTATTTCTAGATGTTATTTCTTGTTTAATAAAACTTACGGTGGGGTTTCCAAATCCAAACCAATATATTCCACTTGTGTTGAAGCCATGCTATAAAGCAGCTCAATTTCACTGCCTTGTGTCAGTTTTGAAAACAGGAAAAGACTAAGATTTTTTTCTTGCTGTTTCTGGAAAAATGATTGCTGATTTATTTAATATAGTTTTCCCTGAGGGTCCTGAGTAAACAAGAATCATGACAATGAGCAAACACAACAGCCACACACCATCACAGCAAGATAATGAGGCAACCATGTACACTCTGCTAGTTAACAACAGAGACCTCCCATAATTAAATTAAACTAAATGTCAAGTAAGTTAAATCAACATCAATTCCTTGGATTCAGGAWTATACACAATTAAGACTTATTTCTATTTATTATAATTTATCATATTTTGTGGCAAAGGACTGGATGCAAGTATTAGAGATATAAACAAGGCATATCAAACTACAGTCAACCTGCATTTCGTGGGAATCTTGTATAAATCCCATACAAATTGTATGGCTAGTCATACTTTTCCAGCCATCTTTGTTTTGCCTCATGAAGTTGTCCAAGGATAGCGGTTTCTTTATAACATTTTTTTTCAAAAACACTGGACAAAAATAGGATTTTTATTGCACAGSAAAACTTCTTGGGGTTTTTCATTTGCCAACCACCTCTGAAACAGTTTAATTGAACTAAACTAAAGCTTAGTTGGAGTCACTTCAACTTGGTAAAAGATGCTGAACACGAACATGACATATTGAAGATTGAAGATGAGGGACATTGGCACATATGTAACATAATAAAGTCTATCCTCTTTATAACATTACAACCCACATCTTGCCTGGAGTGAAATTTGATAAGCAATGTTCCTTCTGATTTACATGAAAARATCTAAAATAATTTATAATTTAGACAATTTGAGATTCTTATGAATATTTTGATATGTTCAGACATGACTACTAAGTAAGGTGCAAATGGGCTTTGACATGAACCTGTACTTCAGGGGACAATATCTTCAAAGCTTTTTGACGTATTTTTAAGCTCATGATGACAAGAAGAAATTCTTCCCACTTGAATTTATTCAAGAGGGAGTGGGAAAATGTCTGGCTCCTGTGTGCAAAACAAGCCAACAATGACTTTGGAAGTAAGAGACTTTCAGCCTCTAAATATCTTCGCATGGGAGAGCAATACTTCTTATTTCTATCCAAAAAAGTTCTGCCAGCAAATGAAGGGACTATGGTGAAATACTGACTTCTGCCTAATGCCATGGTTATCAACCATCATTTCCACTTCCCAATGGAAAACTGAGGACAAGCAAGATCAGTGTTTCATGTTGCACAGCACATCAGTGGAAGAGTTCATTCCTGTTTGCAGTCTTAAAGCCACATATATATATTTTTATATATATGCAATATATACATACAGATATCCTTCTAAGATGTTTATATATGGGAAAAGGTACATTTGCATACACAGTACAGTACTTATTACTTGCATTTGCACCTTAAAACAAGTACTTCAGCTTTGATAATCAAAAGAATCAAGCCCAATTCAGTTTCCTCACAGCAAACAGCAAGACTCAGATGAACCCAGCATAGTGGGAACACTTTCTACCAATTCAGAAACATAATAAAATTCTAATGCTAATCAGGAATTGAAAACAGGACGTAACAGTAAAAGCTTTTAATTTAAAAAAATCTTCATATGGGCTTACTTCTAATTTTGCCTTCCTCTAATATTAAGGATGTCAGTAAACAAGCTGATGATATTTACTGATTTTTCAAGCTAGAAAAAGGTGGAATATAGGATCTTGAATCAATATGACACTCAAGCTGTTCACAAACTGGAAAATCAATAAGCTGYAATATTTTAAAAGTTTCACTGAAGATGTGAAATCAGACTGGAAAGGATATAAAGCAGCATATTCTAGAAATCTACACAGGATTCTGTAAATTAATTTAAACAGGAAGAAATACATGAGAGTTTTACATACTTGCAGTATCACCTGCTTTCAGTCTAGGAAAATCACTATTGAATTAGGAAAGAGATTATATTTGTATTTTTTAATAAACTCTTTTCAGCTGGAAGGACCATTCCCCTTTTCCTTTACCCAAGAAGACGACTGGATCAAAAAGCAAACGGGGCCAAGTATCACAAATTTTCCTGCACAATGCCAGGAGTCTTGCAAAGGTCTCAGGTTCAATGGGGCTCAGTGATCTCTCAACAGAGCACAATGATGGGCACGTGAGCTAGCCCAGATAAATAAACTTAGACTTTCCTCCCATAATCATCACTTCTTAGCCTTTACTAAGCCGTCAAATATTGCCACTCTATCAAATTCAAACAATCACCTTTGCTCATTACATCCTCCCCATGCCCATATCTACTGGAAACAAWGAACAGTATTTCAAATGTCTAAAGGTGTTAAAATTTCCTTTTCAGCCTGGAAAAGTTACCCAGCTTCACACTTAGCACTTTCTAGGGCATTTTATTCCAGGGGCTTCTACATGAGATTAAAAGAGAGAAAGTGTTGAGGGTTTGGGAGATTTTTTAATAGGGATAAAAACAAAAGAGMAACAGTATCAAAATTGTATAATGCAGCTCAAAGAACAAAGCAGATAGAAGAAGATGGAGACCCACTTGGAAAAAAAAAAGCTTGAATCAATAAAAGTGAAGGAATGAAATGCTGGAATTTCAGATAATTTTGCTTTTAGAAATTCTAACATAACTCTCTGCATCCTATGAAGTAACTGAATATGTAGTTAAATAAGCAAATAATACTGCCATAGTACCAGGTTTAATCATTCATTTACTTGAAGCACAGCATTTATTAAAAAGGGATCCTTCCACTTTTGGTCAGATGAACAGACTGATAACCAAATTTATGTTGAGGTAGCAATCTAAGGACATAAAAAGTTTTCAAACATCTAAGCTCTGTTAGAAAAATAACGGAAAAATTTCCATGCTTTGCAATCAAAATTAATTCTGTACAATTGAAAATAACAGAAYACAAATAAAATAAACCTTAGTGTAGGCACACAGGTTTTCTAATTATGCACTGTACTAAGTGCACTGCTAAAATTATTTAATTCCTTTACTGGAATCCAAATGATATAGCTAAAATGTATTCTTTCAAATTCCTTGTTATTAAAGACATTTAGTATTTGCAAGTAAAGGATAAGTTTGAGATATATTTCATTGCAATTTTTAGCCAYGGAAATCRAAAAAAACYCTWTGTCCTGGTCCCTCCTTGTAAAATKCTTCAGACTAAGCACATRGGATATCCTTTRGAGATTTTRGWAGGCTGYTGAAAAACTGACAAGTTGCCAAGTTTTGAGTTTTTAAATTCCTTTTACTTGTCCTGTCACAGATTTCTCCAATTGTTCAAATTATCCTCCTGCCACACAGAATGAGARCTACTGTTGAACAATAGTTCAATGTTAAACATGGTGAAAACTGAAACAGAAGACACAAATCTAGTGTTCCATAAATTTACTATTCCATTATTGCTTTAGCATCCTTAACTTTTCTTTTGCACTTATGCATTAAAATGTTCTACTTGATTAAAAATCACATATTATCTTTTCCAAATTRTCTCTGAGTTCAGGAGATTCACAGTGTGCTGCACAAAGATTACACAATGAAAACCATTGTAAAGACTGCACTCGTGCTTCATCTGTTATTAAAACTTGAAAGTTGGGTAATGAACACCACARAAATYCTCCACAGAAAAACTCCCTTTAAARTCTKGTYATACTGACAGTTTGAASAAATTGAAAGTGACCTGCATTTCAAAAAGTTACAAATACTTGAAGACTTTTAGGGTATTTTTGCACACGTACCATTTRTGATGTAATCACAATGTCAGTATTAAACATGACAGAAGAAATGTAAAGATAAAAAGATGYACAACCCCTGGATCTGCTTGGCAACAAGGTATAGGTAATATATAAATTCCACAGCCAGCAGATAAAATTCAGAGTCTGCTGCAAGCTATTAAATTACAGAACATCTCCCTAAAGAAGTGCAGACGTTTGATCATCTGGGTGACTTGAACTGGACTAGATAAGACAGTGTCTAATCAGTCTAGAGCACACAGACAGGTAGGACAGCACAGGGTGGTGCTATTATTGCTGTCCATATGCCTAAAGCAAAGAGGCAAATGAGTGAATTAAGTGCCCTAAACAATCTCTGCTTTGTGAAAATTGGTTTTTGTGTTGTTTTAGATGTGGCACTATTTTAACTGTGTCCTGTATTAATATTTAATCTGGTGTACCACCCAAACACAGGGTATCAAAAGTAAAAGAGACATTACAATGCCTTTTTATGATGAGAACCATCAGTTCTTCATCTTAAATCTTTACCTGCAAAGAAAAAACCCTCACACAGTTCTATTGCAATAAATGCCAGCAAATTGGAAACGTGAATGAGGACAAAACCCTGTCAGGGGACAAATGAAGCATTAAACATCTGAATACCAGAGCTCAACTACAATCCTAACCATTAGGCTGCAGAACTAGATAGCTTTGTTTAATGATGATATCACTAAAAAGACTTTTCTATAGAAATAAGAAAGCGACTGAAGAAATCAAATTATCATAAAACTTTTTCCAAGAAGGCAAGAATTTCTTCCAAGAGAACCATTATGTTATAGCTGCAGTTTTCAGGTATTATGTGTTGTCGCAATAAATATTCTATGGAATGGCTTGGGTTGGAAGGGTCCTTAAAGACCAACAAGTTTTAATTTCCCTGCCATAGGCAGGGACATATTTCACTAGACCAGTTTGCTCAGAGCCCCATCCAGCCTGGCCATGAACCTCTCCAGGGATGGGACATCCACAGCTTCTCTGAGGARCCTGTTCYRGTGCTTCACCATTACCCTTTTCACAGATGACTTAACAAATACATATGCAACTTTATATATTGAAAAATATAAGAAGCTACTTAGTAACTCAGTTCAGATGTAGAGTTCATAGTTAAAACCTGTTTTCAGAGAACATTTAAAGTTCTGACTGAAGTTGGAAGTAATTCAACAGGTGGACAAGACAGTTCTATTTCTGTCATTAYCTTCAGTGCCAGTATGTCAGCTAAACAACAGAAACAGCAGGCATTAAGTCTCAAAGTCTCTTTTTTCTTTACCAGGTCAGGAGAAGAACCATCCCTACAACAGCCTTGATTCAGTTTTCCCTTTAAGTGGTCAGCAGAATGCCATTGTTTTCAATCTCTTTCAAAACATACCTTGCAGCAAGCCCTTTTTAGTAAAGAGGCATTGTAATTGAGTAAAATATTTAGCAGGTGATGAAGAACGCTACAAAGTAACATTCCTTTCAAATTAAAATTAGACTGCAATATCCAGTCCAGAAACTAAAGCTTTGTGTTCCAGAATTCAAGGCAAGTGCAGAGTCATGTCCACAGTCCACAGTCTCCAAACCCACATAAGCACAAAACAGGTGACAGCTATTTCCACTTCCACTRTGATTAATTCAGTATTAAATGATAATCTGCTAAAAAACAGTGAATGGAAGGATAAAAAAGGGAACTTTTATGATAACAAAAAAGTAGGGAAACACACCCAAGATAACTGCAAAGCAAGCATTATAAGAATTCCAATCTTCCCTCACCACACACTCACTGTACAGAGCCTTTATCATCCTATGGTATGCTTTTCACAAGACAGCACAAAACTTATCGTGCAATAGTAGGTCAGAAAACCTGACAAATAATCTTCGAATTTCTACACTTCATGGTTATAATGACTACTGCTTAAAACACTTACTTGACTACTACATTATTTACATGCAGCATGAAGCTCACTGGAAGTTTTCTTCCTAAAGTGCTCAGCAGGATGATGAAGAAAGTTAAGGCATCTASATTCATATTGATTTCTGCACTGGCTCACATTCCAAAATTTTTGGTTTGGTGTTCAAGGTTTTGGTGCTGCTTTCTGTTTTCAATATGGTTTGGGTTTTTCTTTTTTCTTTTCCTTTTTTTTTTTTTAACATTTTAGCATACATGAGGGTTTTTTTATATTTCCAAACCTAAGAAATTAAGCACAGTAAGATCAAAAATACCTTTTGTTAACCTTGCTGGGATTTCCTTTTCCCACACTCACGCAACAGAAACTACTTCAACTGTTATGTAATAATATTACTCTTCTTTTCCAAACAGAGGTAAAACAAGAGTTTCCTAATACAAGCTGACAGAACTGGCCAGGCATGCTATTTAAAGGTAATACTACTTGAAGGCAGGTTACCTCATCTGAAAGGGCCAGGGAAAAAACCCTCTATAGTAATGTGTCTGAGCAAGAGATCCCAGGGGATTTCCCCTCACCTGAGCCAACTTCATGCAAAGACAATCACATAGAAACCATCTGAGATGCRAAGTAAGCCAATACTAAATATGCCCAAAGAAACCTTCTGCCTTTAAAGGTTGGAAAGGGGTAAGCAGATTATTAATTCTCAGTGCTACATCTTCTTGAAGGTAAAAGGAAATGATAAATCCTTTTCCCTTATTACTCCCAGACAAACAGCCAGAATCATTAAAGAATGGGATATTTCTTCCAAACATTGGCTAAATAATCTTACCAATKAAACAACTAACTGCAGTCAAGAGTTTCTGAAACTGGTGTAGTAATAAGATCATAAAAAGAACTAAATAAGCTATTCAATAATCAGGCAGAGCATTGAATCAATATTCACTTCTGATTTTGGCTATTGACTTCCTGAGTAAACTTTCATTTCAGAATTTGAGTTTGGCTCTCATCTCTTCTTTCCATCTTAATCAAACTGAMAGCTCTCTAGAAAAGCATTTGCTCATGTTCTTGTGTCTTTGTACTGCTTTGCAAAGCCTAGCTCTGATTTATGAAACATGATGAAAATGTTACAGTTTTTATGCACTTGTTTCCTAAACCTAGAAAAGGTTTCTTTTATTGACCTTTTTTTTTGTCCACAGGGCCTTAAACACTTAAGAGCTACTAATATAGTTTTCTGTTATATCAGTACAGCAAACCCATTCAATGTTTTTTATGTAAAACTGATATGACAAATCAGTAGTCATAGAATAAATGAACAGATATAAAAACACAAATAATAAGCAGAGCCTTTACATTCCAAGCACAAAAGAGAAAGAAGATGTATGGGGGAAGAACTGAATTTATTAAAAACCTTAATTCTTGGGCTTTTTCTTTTTTTCTTCAGGTGGTAGATATTTCTGCCTCTTATATAAAATTTCAGCTTGTATATCATGGTTCTGACACTACCTCTGTCTCCCAAGRAAARGAAGGATTTTATTGCTASTGTTGAACATGGTACACTCCTTCAAATGAAAACCCAACCCGAGTGTTTGTGTGAAAACTGAAARAAGCAAAAGAAATGGATCACTTTTACCATGTCAGTATTCAAAAGTTAAGTAATGAAACATTCTTATCATAATGAGTGAGTCATACTTAAGAATATCTTACAGGCTAAAAAAAAATTGGTACTAGATAACTGATTTATTCTTACAAACAAACTCTCCTGAGAAGACAACTTCTGTCAAAGAAACTGCACCTGTAGCAAGACATCTTTAAGTACAGACATTTTACCTATCACAGTCTTGAGTACTGCACCAGGGGTGAAGGAACTCAAGCAATAACAGAACAAATTTTTAAAAAAATAAATTCAAAAAACGGATCAAGTCAGTCATTGTCAGATGGAGGCTGAGGGGCCTGTGTTCATCATCCAAGTGAACAAAACAGAATGGATTACTGTCTTCCATAGAYGGTAGCATATAACTACATAAAATGTTACTGGGAAAATCCAAAGGTTGCTGGCTCAATCCAAAAGCAATTTCCAGGTTATGTCTTATATCCATGTATCTCAGAGGAGCATTACTACATACCTGCAGGAATTTGTGTTAAGCAACTTTTCTTCTCTGGCATTTTACATGAGTACAAGTTAAATTTCCAACCAGAGTTAATTGAAATCATTATGTTGTCAAGGTATTTCATAATATTAACATTGGATTGATAGTCTTTTCATGTAACTRTTTCAAAGTACTTCTCAAAAGAAATGCTTTGCAATTTGCTGTGTTAATTAAAACATACCAGATCTATTGATTTTAAAGGAAAAGTTGACACYAGTATAATGCTTTCCTAATAAAATGTATTACCTTTTCCACAAGACTGACTTAACCTGGCTAAATATGGGGGGCTCTAGCACAGAAGGACAAGAAAAAACCTATAATTTTCCTTTTCCTACTGCCATAAACTAAGCTGAAAYGTTACCTCCCATGCAATAGTCTTTTTACTTCTAACTGCTGTCTCTATWCAGTAAAATGCTATGAGACTTCATGGCTGCAATGTCACGTTAAAAACATGGTTTTCTGTAACTACAGAAATAAAATATTTTGAGAAAAGGGGGGAAAACCCCAAGCACTGAGCTTTGCATTATAACTTCCCTTAACCTTGGTTTGTTAGACAGCAGCATGAAGGTGTCTATGTGGCTACATTGAAATATTTTATGGAAAAATCTTATCTGTACACCAACAGATAATGCCACACAGTAGTAGGAAAGCAGGCATGGTTTCATATGAAATGTGTGCTTTTTAACAGCTGTCATAGAACACTGAATCTGCCACCAAATCTAGTCATTTTCTGTCATTTGAATTGCAAGAATAAAATTCACCTTTGTTTATTTATCATCAAACATTGATTTATCTATGCCACTTTAAAGGAAATCAGCACAGCAGTACAGAGAAATGACCTTAAGACAAAGTCAAAAAAGAAATCAAATTATCCAATTCTGCATTTRAAGTAGGTGTCTTTGCCTCACTGTAGTGCAAATGAGCAAGTACTGTTTCAAAAGACTAACAAAACTACTAACCAAATCTAATCCTTATACTTTAAAACCTACCAATATAGTTTAAGTAATTAATATTATAGCTAATCCCTGCTCCCACTGGGATCAGCAGAAGATAGACACAATCAGGAGTTTGTGATTCCTTTGSTGTCTTTTAAGRATGTAYTTACTGAAGTACAATATGCACTAAYAGATACTTGTGTCCTTGGGAATAACCACCATACAGACATTTCCATGTAAGCAGGGTGTAMACTTCACAGACYTGCAGTTCAGCAGGAAGTGCACTATTRGATAACTGTATCAAAAATAATATTTTGCTGAAAYTTACAGGTTCACATTCCCTTCCTATAAAAATGGGGAAAAAAGCAGTTTCTTAATTTCATAGAATTTTACCAAGGTAAAAATGGCAAGCTTTCCATAGGGGGATACATTTTCATTCCTAAGCCTGAATTGTAATTCTCTACTGAAACACATGAGARAAGAYCTCACTGACAAGTTTAGGAGTTTCACTAAAATTTTCAGTTCCGGTTTTCTATCTTGAAGCTCACAAACTCAGACTGTAAGAGCACAGTATCTCCCAACACTGAAAACATGTCTAGAAAACTGCAAGTGCTATAGAGAACCACATAAAAACCAGAACATCCTTGAATTCCTAAGAACCTGCTTTGGCCAAATTTTTCCTCAAACTTTAACTGTCACTACCATTAAATATTAATTTTATGTTCCTAWCTGGTCCTGCCAAGGGAAAGGCTTGACAGAGGGAGTTTTGACAGAATTTCATTTCTATTCAAGAGCATCTGACCTTGAGTCTAGAAATGCCCTAGAAGACTGTGGCAGGAGAATTTTTCTGCTTTGTTTTAATTCTAAAGCCTATTCATCTTCCTTTAAGAAAAAAAATCCATCATTAGCTTTACATTACCAACAGGCCTGCACATGTATTCTCTTTAAATTTCTTGTAGGAAGACAGGTGTCTGCAGTTCTGATAAAGTTTCATTTGGCTCTCTGACAGGAACATGCTCTTCCAAATATGTTATTTTCATYCTTGAATATAGCCATCTACATCTGTCCTCAGTTAAACTAGTGTAAATATGGATTGACTGGGGTGACTTCAACTAAATTACACAGTTAAGTACGAGAACAAAACTTGACCCAGAAGATAGAAATCAATTTAACTTTGTGTTTCAATATGCTTTCAGTCTTCCAGTTCCTTAGATTTTCCTCTGAACTCTTTTTCAGCAGCAACTCTTTTCACAAAGAATCACACTACATATTTCTGAGGCAAACCAGTAAGCAGGGGAAGGTAACTCAAATAACACACTTGTCGACACTTCTGTCAGCTAATTTATGCTTTTTAGACACTTTTGGCATTGCTAGCAAATAAAGGCATGTATTTTGTTTTTACAGTTCTTGAAAGTGTAACTGCTTATCACAGAGACATACTCCTGTCAACTTTTCCTACCTGGAGACTTTAAAATTCAACTGCTTTACCTTTTCACTAGCAGGAAACATACAACCACAGACCAAACAAATATTCAATAATATCTGCAGCTAGTACAAGAGGTAGAAGTACTAATTACACACATTCATATTTAATGAGTGTTGCCAAGGTGAAGCTGAATTCTTTATAGTCAGTTATTCATTTTTATAATGTTAAGCCACCTTTYCACATCTTTCATGCCCAAACTACACCAGCATAAAAGACCAGGAAACAGGTTCAGGAGGCACTTAATGTATTCCTTTACTGTCTAAACCAGAATTCTTGGACATAATCCTATAATCTGTCAGAGAAATTAAAAGACTTTGTATCATCCACAAGAATAAAACTGTTGACAACATATTACATTAGGAAATAAAAGACATGGATGGACACAGCTCCCTGAAGTGTGAGAAGCAAAGGTGCACTGGTTTCTTTTAACCTGAGAGAGCAGAGAAAGGCAGCTTCTCAAAATACACTTCTTATTGTTTGTGTCAATTTAAGGGTAGAGCATGAGAGACTGTACTGCATTTCAGACTAACAATCCCTGACCTGAAGCAGAATCCTTGAAAYAACCATAGGAACCTCCCAGTCTGGTACAGTCTGACACAGTTAAAACAAAAAGAAAATACAGTCAAGATTAAAGAAGGACCAAGCATTTTGAATGTTTAAGAATAAACCTGCTGAACTGAGAAAAAACCCATCAATTCCCTCATTTGCAATAAATGGTATGATGAACCAGCAGATAATTAGTAGTTCATCTTACAGTATTCAAGTTGTATCAGGTGCTATCACACCAAAAAGAACAAAAGAGCATGCCTTAACTTACTATCACGTGAACTGGTTGAAATATCCATTAAGAATAATGTAAAAAAGGTAGAGAAATATGGTGTCATTATTTCCACCCTCCTGAGCTTCCATCAGATAAACACAGGGCTTTGCAAATGCCAAGCAGAATTCTCTCTGTAGAGTATCTTACTGGCAACTATATATTAAATCCCTATCCATCCCATGCTGACATGATTCACTGACAAAAGGTTGGGAGTCTTAGAATTTGAATACAACCATATCAAATGGTGATGCCTAATTTAATGCAAAGAGATCACTTAATAACAACAAAAAAACAAAACACCAAACCCAACAGCACCAAAACAAACTTAAAACTGTTTATTCTACACTTTCTGTATTACTGAYAAAAACAACTTCTTAYATAAACACCTAAATAACACCTAAATACCAATACTCATGTCAAGTCAGAAGTTGTTGCAATATTAAAACTTAKTTAAAAGAAAATGGGAAAGAGGATTCATACATACTCATCCCTGTACCTGTAAATGAGACTTAAAAGCAGATAATAAAGTGCTAATTTTCAATTAGCACTCTAATTGTGAAAGTGTAACAAAAATGAAGATTTTTTTGACATTTTTCATCTATTCCTATTCATGAATAACCAATAAGACAAGTAGAGATTCCATTAGAAGTGCAAGCATCTGATGTCAGTATGCTTAGCTACAGTAGGTAAGCCAAGGCTCAAGTCTCTCCCAATGCACTGCTTRCTTTGTGGCAAACTAAAAGTTTTCAAGCTTTATCTCATGCTTAGTCCTGTAATTCCACATCATTGAATTAACTCATGATAACTCAACCAGCTATATAATTTCAATTCTATAAAACCAGATTAAACTTTTTTTTTACACTACAAGATGCATTCTGTAAGTGAAATAAAACATGTCGCACAGATAAGCTTTTCATTTGCAGAGATAAAACAGTGGGTTTAGATATGCAATGGAACTGCATCATTAAAAAATTGGTCTTTCATAACAAAAGCCATCAGCTATAAAGAGACCATGAGCAACTAGTGTTGATGCCCAAGGCTCTTTTCAAGAGAGAATGCATAATAAGCCTAAAGGACTGAATGGCAAGGAAGAATTCATATTGTTTATCTGTCTGCACCTATCAGACCCAAAAGAGATTTAAAAAAAAAAAAAGCAGAAGTGCAGAACAAAAACACTAAGGAAAAGAGCCTGTATAGTAAAAAGTACTTTGATACAAGAGTATACAAGCTTACAATGCATAATTTGGAAGTAAAAATCATTCCTGTATAGATAAACRAAACTTATATAAAGAGGGCATATACATTTCATAATACTAGATTGATTTAACTGTAGAAGACAGAAATGTATTTTGGACCAAAAAATACATAGTGGGAGAGAAAAAAAAAACCAAAACTAAATTACATTCCTGATCTCACTACTTTTTAAAAGCTGATTTCCATGCTTTTTACAAGCATGGGTAATTAATCTGAATCCTAGATTGCACAGAAACAAAGGAGAAGTACAAAGTTGAGTTGGATGTTCAAAGTTATGCAAGTTACTGTTATATCTGAGAACAGAAAACATGTCAAACTTCAAAACTTCAGCAGTCACATGCTGCAGCTCCGCAGCTACTCAATTCACAGCTCCTGTTTTGGTTGTTTGGGGTTTTTTGGTTGATTGGTTTTTTGTTTTTGTTTGTTTTTTTGTTTTGGAAGAATGACAAAAAATGCTTARGAAATTAAAAGTTTCCTCTTTGGACCATACCATCTATTGTGAATCCTCTAGATGATGCTTCAAAGAGAGAAGAGCTTTCTGCCCAACCAGCTCCTCCAAAAGCTTTGAGCCAGTGGGTGACAACCTTTTCCAGCCTGGAGACACTTCAAATTTTCCATTGTACTTACAAATACCAAACAGCAACTGTAAACCCATCATCTGCTGACTTGATTTCCTTAGTCACTTTTCATGGGCATCTGCAACAGCAAATTGAAAACCACCAACCTACCCAAAATAATTTTGTAGTATTTACCATGAGAGAAAACTAGGCAAATCAGAAAACATAATCTACAGGGAAATCAATACAACAATTTCTTACAGATTGATATAAAAATATTTATGGGTTTCTCCAATACTTTTCTGTTAGCATGATATGCAAACCTTTTATAGTCTACACGCTGATTTCTGTTATTGTTTTGTAATAGGGAAAAAACTTAAGATTCACATGTACTCCATCATTTTTTATATTCTTTTAAAATGCTGTAAGTATACCAGAAAACAGCTTTCAAACCTCGTCTGACAGTATGCAGCTTCATCACATTTATTRAAGCAAATCAGACATAAGGATCAATGACAAAATTTGCTCTGGCCATGACTGAGAACAAGAAACACAAACCTGCAGCCTTGAAAACATAAATCTGAGCAAACTACTGTAATTTTCAAGAAATATCCTGCTGAATTTCTTAGAGCAGAATTTCTCTGATTTAGCTGAAACAATAAAACAAACTGTCCAGGTTTTGTTTACATAGGCATGGGTGCTAAACTGTAGCRTGGAAAAGAAACAGCAGCATGGAACACTGTCTGGACAGTCCAATGACACTCACAGCCCACACAGATCAAGTGCCAACTGCTCTGATGCCACACTCTAAAAGGCTGAATTCAACCTTGCAGCATCTGAGCTGGCTAGATTTAAAAATCCAAGACAAAGCATCCAAAGCTGCAAGATTAGACTTACTCCCTTGTCATGACAAACAGATTAAAAAATAAAGAAAAAAAATTAAACAGCTGACAGGGATATTACAAACATTTTGCACTGCCACTAAAATGCTGACAATATACTCATACTTGTTACCAAAACACATAGCTATGCTTTCYCAAGGGACATTCAGTACCTTCAGAATGCAGGTTATAGGATTAAATATAATGGCTAAGAACCAAGAGCTCAGTATGCTGCAGCAGGCTCATGACAGTATCACATTTTGYATATCACAACAATCAGATGGCTCACTAAAATCCACTAATCTCTACTCAAGTAATTTTTGCAAGATTTTMCCCCTGACAGGCACAAACTGATTTTTTTAAACACTCTGTAGGAGTTACATGTTTTTCAATGAGGGGACTGTGGGCATCTGACAGAACTGGATGGCTTCGTTTGCATGCAGTCCGCACAACGCAACATTGGCTTCCACATTTCACTTCTAGTTCCCAAGTGGTATCCCCATTCGAAGCAGTAACAAGTACACTGTGTTTGAAATCATTTTAAATTCAGACCAGAAAGAGAAAGAATCAGATTATATTTCCTTTCCAATTCTATATTTACCCTGCCTCAATTTCATCAGCTTTGTGACCCCCTCTTAACAGTCACAGATAGCAATTCCATAGCTCATAAGAAAGCATGGCATTACATTGCAGAAATTACCTATCCTAGATAGCTCTGATGAATAGAAGCAGTCTTCAGGAGATTGAAAGAGCCACCAGGACTGTTTCAATCTTCTGAAAACTCTSTCTCTTTTCCCTTTTTCGCCCATCTTCCCTACTGAAAACATTTCTCCTAGCTTTATCCCAAGATAAAGGAAAGCATCTGCAGGATGAAAACTCTAACTAGGAAGGAGGAGCAGGATCATTCAAGCAGACAAGGAAGTTTCTCCCTTACACTCATGGTATTTTGCTGTGGATTTATGGGAGGTTCTGAGAGCTTCCAGCTTTTGGTGAAACACGTGGAACAGGCAGTTCATATTCCCTGATTTTTACTTCTAATTGACAACTATTCCATCCTAGTTTCTACCATKAGATTACCTGCTCCCTTTTCAGAAAGGCAAATACAGTGTTACTACTACTTCAGCTTGAAGCAAGCCTTCCAAACCTTACCAATACAGACTTCACAGGAGAAGTGGACTTTCTGCAGCTTTAGTAGTAAGCTTTGAAGTTGTCTCTGCTGCAGCATTTGAAGCTGAAACAAAGCATTAATTAAAACAGAGAGGAATCTCCTCTGCCAAAGTAATGCAAATTAAAGGAGCCACATTAAACTATTGACACCAGGAAGGATATGCTGAGAACACTTATCAAGAAACCTGTGAATACTCAAGTAAATAACTAAAAGCAGTTTCAAAAAGAAAGAAAAAATTATGTAAGAAGGAAAACAAAACTGATTTTGATAGAAAATACTGTGTGTGAAAATTTTGCTGAACATCAAAATGAAGGTTTTTCTTTCTACCACAAGTTTAGCAGTTTGTTCTGTTTACCCCACRCCTCAGAACAACTCATTGATGGTAACAGATGAATTTTCTTCAAAAATATTCATTATCACATCAGTGCTTTGATTACAAGCACAATTTTTTCAAATACCCTAAACACAAAGAAAAAAACCCATCAAAACCCCCAATATTATCAACTGCACCATCAGAGCAGGCCTTCACATGGGAACAGCACAAATGCCTTAGGGGAAGCCATCTGTCTCCTCTAGTGAGCTTTGTAAATTTGCAAAATTGTGTCTGTACCTTTTGTTCAATACCTGGCTATTGTCAGTGGCCCAGAGGTGGAAGGCAAATTTTCCCTGTACCAGACCCTTACCATGAGGATCAACACAGCATTGCCAGAAGGCACATTGCTGGATTTGCACACTTTTATTCTACATTCACGTAAGAAACAACTAGTCAAAACTTTCCCTTACCTATGCTTGACATGCATATACAGTGATACAGGTTATTAATAGTGATAAAGTCCTACAAAAATTTTTCAACAATGAAGACTTCTATAAAAAAGTTTACTTAAACCAGTCTTGCCATCTGAATAGCAACCATGTTCTTTCTCCAAATAATCACACCATTCACTTGACACATTATTTTAAAATGTGTTTGCTTTTCTTCATTTTAATGACAGAATGYCATGGATACCTTAATTTAGACAAGAAAGGAAGTGGTACTTGCAAAAATGTTAGCAGAAGATGCTTATTCCACTGTAGGAAAAGCCTCATGCTTTTAAATGCTGTTAGAACAGTTTCTGCAAACATGGTCAATTATCTAGAGGTCACAAAYGTCACTGCAGCACAGCCCAGAGTCTGAACATAACTTTACAGTGGGGTAACTTCCATAGCAGCAGCTATAACCTGACTGAAAATAAGGCAGAGTAGGCTGCAGTGAGGTATTACAAAAAGAAGGCCTAGAAAAATTAGGAATTTTAATTAAGATAAATTGCCTGTGYGATGTATACACTAATTTTCTATTTTCCACCTTCTGAGCTAGTAATTCARCTGCAGTGTTTTAAGTCTAGTTCTGAGCATATTTCATGTCATTTCATTATGAAATGTACTGTTTATTCTTTTCTTGATTTGATTTTACTATATGTGCCTTATGCTAACAAAACCCATTCTTCACATAGCAGTACTTAAAACTAGTAAAATTGAGTAGAAGAAATACTGTTTATGTTTAAATAGCCATGTAATTCACGAATAACCTCACAGAAAASAAAGTTTAAGATTAGCATATGTTAATCAKAGAATATGCTGAATTKGAAAGGATGCATCAGSATCATTTTGTCCAAGTCCTGGTCCTGCACAGGATACCCCAAGAATCATCATGAGCCTGAGAGCAYTGYCCAAAAGATAACAAGAAATRAAAATAMTAAAAGYAAGCTTGTGGTGAAAGAATTTARGTTAGCCACCTTTATTCCCATATTACAGTGTCATAGCTGATAAAAATTTGCCTTCTTGGTCCTAGCYATCACCTCATGTGGGGAAGTTAGCATGCTCTTGTTTTTATTATTTTTGTTTAACCACTGCATTACTACTTTAAGTAAAAGATCTACTGAAACTACAGCAGTTTCCCAAAAATACAAAGTACAGGGACAATCAGAAATACTACATCTGAATGTAGCACCTACATGCACAATTTAAYAATGCAGTTTTAGAGACATACGTGCAAGAGAAGATCTTTCTCACAGGACTCTGAGCGGAAGCCCACCCTTTGATCCAGAACAAAAAAACCTGAAAAAAGCCCCTTCCTACTGTCAATAATAAATAAATATTCAGAAGATGCATAACTGGAACTTAAACTAGCTGCAGTTACCATAGAAACRAACAAGACTTACTCAACACTTCCTACTCTATTCCATTATCATTATCTCATGAGCTTACATGGAGAACATTGTTCTATTCCTATGGAAACSCTGGAAATAGCCCACATCATTGTCACAGATCATGGCAATCTAGAACTCATCTCTTGGATTCATTTATGTGCCACCAAGACCTATGAAAGATTAAAAATAACTAAACAGACAACATTAATTTCTCATCAGAGATGAGCAGAATCTAAACCCTTCCCTATGAACAGCAGGTAACAAAGCTGTTCATCATCACCTCTGAATCTGTGCAGTGATCAGATCTGTGCAGTTACACTGACACTGCAAGGTACATTCTCAGCAGTTTGGGCACTATCTTTTTACAAAGACTCTGCCCTTTCATCCTTACGTCATTTCTCTTACTTGTTGACCACGATGAGGAAAAGGGAACTTTTATAAAAATCTAATAGTATTCAAATCTAAAATTCATACGCCATTCTTTCCACCTCCAAGTACTAAAATAACTTATGAAACAAAACCACACCATCCCACTCAGGGCATGGAACATCTTGTGCTTCCTGCTTGTGCACAGTCACATCCAGCAGCTGAGAAAGACTTTCCCTTTCTCCTCTAAGTTTTAAAGAGCCTAGACCACAGCTGAAGGGAAGATGTGGCACTATTTCTTTTTGCCTGACTAAGGGATTCTGTAAGTTCCATCAAACTTTGCTTAACCATGTAAAAAAAATAGTTATGTCAGAGCCAAGAGACTGCAAAACAAATTCTTTTATCAAAGAATGCATGTGCTTCACTGCTGAAAATCTAATGTCATATTTGGCTTTGTAAAAGGCTTGGAATATTATGAGCATGAAAGACTAAATCACTGGAGCATACATTTAATTTCTATTCTCTAGTCAATTAATATATTTTATTCTAAATTAAGTCCTATTCAGATTAACTGCATCCTAAGAACATTACACATGGTGGGGGGGAAAAAAAAATAAATTTCACTAAAAGATTGGTTATAGGACATTTCCAGGACGAGAGGGTCCAAATCACAAGAAAAAGAAAGAAAATTATGAGAACTTTGCTTATCCTTGAGAAAACTTATTAAAATTCAAACTTAAATTCTGAGACGTTGCATACTCATGTTTCMTCAAGGTTTCTCTTCCTGCTCTGAAAATCTAGTGAAAKAGCTGATACTGTCAAGAACACTGTCAAAAAATGTCCATGGACTGACCACCTCTGCTTCTCCAATTTCTTATCTGTCAAAYACTAAATTATCCTTTGAGCTCCTASTCTCATTAAASTAATGAGACAACAGTCACTGTCTTTGGAAACAGGGAGAAACCCCACAATTTTTGTCCTGTTAAAATTCACTTTGGCAGCTGACCAACTACTACTTATCACAAGAGGTTGTGGGGACTTTTCCCCTTCAGCATTAAAAGACTTTGAGTCCTCTCATTAAGAAAAAAAAAAAAAAGTAAATAAAAAGTAGCAATAACAAATCTAGTTGTGAAAAATACTGAAAAAAACCTCATAACAAGCAAGCAAACAAAACCAAAAAGCAGATAAAATACCTACATATATTTCCCAGGAAAACTTACAATAAATACTTATATAATTAAAGATCTACTGCTTTTCCCCACATGAGTAGTGAGGCCCTACCATTTTTTAATAGTTCTTCAGAAGTCCAGTCAAGGTTCTACAGGTTTCCATAGATTGAACTGTGACAAATTCAACAACATACATATGATTTTCCTCTGTATATTAAACACTCCATCTAATTAAGGAAATCTTTTTCTTCTTACTCAAATGATATAATTTCAGGAAGCAAAAATCAGTTCATAAACATGCTTAATTTCCTGCATCTTGAKAGTAATTATGAATGTGTCTGATTCTTCTTTGAGAAACCCACCTCAGAAATCTGATACTTCCATCATCTACAGCATTTTACACCACTTCAAAGTAAATSAGTATTTCCCTGAACAGATTTTAAGTTAACTGTTACCCTTTTACTGTTATTTATATTTGTGCCACTCAAGATCAAACGCAGACAGAACTGCACAGGTTCAATTASTGTGCTCTTAAATCATGTGCTTATACAATTTAATGTGGACACACTTTTAAATCATATGTCAAATTCCCATCTACAGTGTTAAAGAGCAAAAGACACATTTTTCAAAGGTTGGGGCACCAAGAACATTATGTTCCAATCGTGCTTCTCAAAGCTCAAGTATGAGGAAAAAAGGATACTCAGGCCACACAACTGTAGGCACCATGCTTAGCCACCTGCACTACTTCAAAAACAACAACAGTTTCTAACTGAAGGACATCCTGCATCTCCTTATACAAATCTCTCCCTCCAAAGCCTGCCCTTCAGATGAAACTGAGTAATGTGAATATTTCTTTGTGCCTAAACCACTTAGGAAATGTCAGGAATAGAATTTAGCTGCTAAAGCAGTAAGAACATCTATTTCTACTTTAGTACTTTACTATATTCACAAAAACTACTGAAACAATTCAATATTAGTACAGTCCCATGCACATGCCACTTTTACATCTCTTACAGACAAGAATTACAGACTAGGAAACACTCATCTGACATACTGATAAGCAAGTGATGGCAAAATGCTTTGAAAATTCAATAGTTTAACTTATTTAAAATCTCCCAATCTTGTTTCTCATGATGCTCCCAACAACAAGGTTTTAATTTCTCCTCTTTGTTTAGTTTTTAAATGTAATTTTCCTTGTAATTAATTGAATGGGAGGAGAGAAGATGACAAATATGGTAGGGTTTTTTCAACATGCATTTCAGGTACAGAACCCTTCCTTCCTTCACAACCATCAATGAATTAAATATTTTTAAGAAAAYTAGTGTGGAGGAGAATCATTTCTATCAAAGACTTCAGTGATTGTCACTGAATGGATTAAATAGTTTAATTAATTTTCTYCAATGACCCAGACCATGAATAACAAGYAACATCCCTTACKTTCCAGCAGATGCACTAAAACACAGGATTCTRCAAATTATGTTGGAAAAAMAAATATTTTCTGACTTTAAAGTTYCCAAGTATTTCTGTGCCTACAATGTTGCCTCAGGCCTTCAMGACTGCATCTGTTGTATAAATAGAAATCTTTTATTTCACTAGAGAATTGTACAAACAGTCCAATGTCAATGTCCAAYCTTGTACTACACTACAAAGCTATGTCCTTTAAATACGTATATTGTATTGTATTTTCCATACTGCTGGCCTTTATTTTSTTCACCTGTAGATAGCCATGAAGTTTAAAAATTAAAGAGGTAATTATGGGAGCACCCACTATCTAAATATTTGTTTCAATATTCACGAAGCACCTGGACAAACAAATGCAACAAATGAGAAAGCTGGTTTGTAAGGTTGCTAGGAAAGAAATARAAGCTGTATCAGACATGTCAAAGATATGGAGACAGAACCCAGGAGAGAGAGTTCCAAAAAGCAGCCCCTTTAGATCCCACAAACAGCACTTGACATTCCACTGAGATCCATTGTGAAGAAAATTCCAGTCCAGGTAAGAATAATGATGGGAGCTTTTCCCAAGAGCAGAAAACACAAATAAGCTTCTACGTTACACTGATGTGTGCTCAACACTGGGCTAATTTGTCTCCTTCACTTCCCAAATAAACCCAGGCAGCAGTTCCACAATAGCCTTCAGGTGATCAGGCTGAACTGAAGTTCAATTGTAACACTTTACTGAAGTCCATCTTCATTGGACCCTTTTTTAATTCTTTTTTGTAAACATTGGGTGTATAAGATTAACTTAAATTTAAACTTTCACAGTGTAAAAGTGTACTATAATTTCTTTAGCAGCAGCTATCTCATACAATTTTGATTTCAGAGAACTGTGAAGTCACCAATTCTTTCTTCTTCAATTCAGAAATATAGTAGCTGGCAGGAACAGGCTGTATTAAACTAGTAGTAATCCATGATTAATTCCTAATATTTTCAAACAATACATTTCAGCATGAATATGGATTTGATTTTGCCACATCCTATACCTAAAAATAATGAGAATATTATGCTCCAGCATGAATTTTCATTGAAGCAGTTAACCTTTAGCAAACATTCACAGAAAGTAAAATTTAAATGAACAGCCAAATGTTCCATTCTGGAAATATCTTCCATAAATTATATCCTGTCAATTCAAATACTGCATTTGACAGCTGCTGTATTAAAATAAATGCACCTTGTTTCCTAAACTGACCAAAATCAACTMAGAGGTTCCATGCATCACTACTTATTTCTCAGATGGTTAGGCATATTGATAAACCCAGATGTGCACAATATGTGCTCTTATACCTTGACAAGACTATAAATATACTCTCAGAAATAACCTAACCCAATGACATTGGCCAGCTGGTTCCTGAYGAACTGCAATGGTAAACTCTAAAMAATACCCCAAAGAAGTAAATGAAGCCATCAAACAGGTTGARTAAGTTCTCCTACTATACTGAAGTAAAATGTATATTATGTATATTAGGTTTTGTTCCCAGTTGTTGGTTTGTATCTGTGTTCACATTTAGCCCAGTAAAATCAACACGGCAATTTCTGACTGCAGAAAACTCCGGCCTTAGTGGATTTCTAGCCTTGGTACTCAAATTGGAACTAGAAGCATGACTAATCTTTTTCATTTGTAATGCTGAAGATGTCAGGAAACATGCAAAATGCCATTTTTYAGAAGACAATCACTAAAAGACTGTCAATATGGCAGCTGCACATAGAAGACACATAGTGCTAAAAGCAGCAAGGCAACACAATTTCCAGCTATTGATAAAAGTCAGCAACTAACATAAAAAATGAAGAATTGTATTTTTTAAGAAAAATAATCAAAAAATTCTTCTTGCTGAACCAAACAATACAGTGGCAATTAAGTCACCTCAACTTTTTGCTGYAGAAGACTTGATTATGAAGTGCAATCTCTTTTCTTTTCCTCCATTCCCTCCCCCATCCAAATAATTACTCTATAGCCCAAAACTGACTCACCATAAAATATCTCCTAACCAAACAATCAAAGACACAAATCCTTTTTCAGTTTAACCCAAACTAGTTACAAAGTTTCACTGGGATTCTCTGAAGTTTTAAATGGGATTTAAATCACTTTATCTTCTAGTTTATAAGTATGTACATTCTAAAAAGAAAACTGATCCAAATTACATAGGAGACTTTTTTTACTTCAGTGAATTCAACAGAAAACCCTTGCATTTTAGTATTTGACAATGCTCTAAAGCAATTATGTTTAAATAAAGTGAAAAATGAAAGGTTTTTTTCCCTTCAAACCACATATTATCATGAAAATTCATCATCTGTCTCCATTTGATAYGTAACTGCTCACAGGTTTGAAGGATTTCTATGCCAACAAAGAAAAATATGAAGAGAATGTAAAATCATTATTAGTCTATTGAATATATCACAAATCTCCTTGCAYAGCAAATTCAATCTTGTCTTTGCTTCACAGTTCTGACTTGGGTTTATTTTCCAAGTTTGCTTCTATTCCTCCAAGCAGAATTTTATTTTCAGATAAAACATATCTATTGTTTTAACACTTAATATGAAATTGATACATTTGCTGTTTGTAGTTCAAAGTGATGGGGCCAGAGTAGTGAAATGGACTGGGGAGTGGACTGGCAATCCATTTTTCTTACCTGCTGTCTCTGCCTCTCTCCTGCAGTGGGAATTAGTCTAATGTTTTACAGAGAAAACTGGGATTGACTCAGTACTGATGCAACAAACAAATCCAAAATACTCCACTAATTCTGGGACACAGTGCTTCTTAAAAAAAAACCTTCTTTAGAACAAAAACATAGAAAATCATAGAAAACTTACAAGTACTCTGCCAGTTAATGTCTGGGCAGATATCATGACTCCTGCCCAATCCTTCACAGACGTCATCCATCCCACTTCTGCTGCCACATTCTCCTCTTTCTCATCTGTTGGTTTGCAGGCTCCATCTGCCTGTGTATCTCCACCACCATTGATCTTCTGGGCCTCCTGCAAAGTAAGTATTTGGGTTAGTTAATGTCTAGCAATTTGACAGTGAAAGCCAGTATAAAGGTAGGGCCAAGAACTGCTATAAAAACCAGAAAATCTGTCTTCCTGGATCCCTGCTAGGTGAAATGAAAAACCTACTTGGCCACATCTCTTTAGAGATGAATAATAGGAGAACTAGGAAAAATTAGAGAAATAGGAATGTTCTGGTAAGTACCAGACTAACTAGAAAATAATACTCTCCTTGACATTACATCTTCAAAACATATTCTTAACACCAAATATACTATATGTTCCTTCATTACAACATAATTGACAACAGCTCTGTATGCAATTAGAGTTACAGAGAAACAAGTCTGTCAGACATACACAGAAAGACCTTTTGAAGTATCAGTTGAAAACAATGCATACTAGGTGTGAACATAATTTATGTACAATTTTAATTTCCCATCACTAGAATTAATTATCTGAGTAAACCTTCACTGAGAAGCATGATGTAACAAGACAGCAATTATCAGGTGTGAGGGGAACAAAATCCATCATAAAGAATCTGCAGGGAACTGCCACGCTATCAGTGAACCTGTGTTTCAATGAAAGTGTTTAATATATCACATGCATTATTCTGTCACTAAGTGGCTCTCACAGAACGAAGAGCTAGAAATTAGAGGCGCCTCAGCTGCATCAAGCTCACTGATGAGTCACATGCACTGGAACTCATATCAGTCTCTCATGGATGCTGCAGCAAGGATGTCGTGCTCTGTAACTGCCTGCAGTGTGCTACAGTCATGGGTGCTGCACAAACACCAAGAGAAACAACAGGAAAAGCCAGCATGGATTGTACAGTGTTTAAATCATATCCCCTGCAAAGTATCAGACTGTGCCATGAGCATGCCTTTGGTGACACATAATACTAATGACTTCCTGAATATCTGACAAGTTATGCTAAACAAAAATCAGAGAGGCAGCAAAACTCAGTGCTGAAGCATGTCCTGAGCACTAGATCTGCATTAGTGTTCCAAGCACTCTGCACAGACCAACAGCCTGAAAGATCTTGTTTATAGATTACTTGTCTGTAGGCCACTAAGCAGGAAATCAATTGCCATTAATCTCCTTTGGGACATCCTTTATACAAGCAAAGATGCTTGATGCTGGTTATACAGCAGAAATACAACCCTGTGAYAGCCAAAACCCACAGCTGTGAGATGGCCTTGAGGACACAGCCAGACATAAGGGTACAGGTACTTCCTGAGAGTAGCACTGAACTAATAAAGCAATTTCATTGCATCTGTCTGCAAAGAACAGTAGAACAATGCTAAAAATGTAATAYGGAGACCAACAGTTGTTTTTAGAGAAGCTCAACACTGCAGCTTAATTGGCTAATCAGATTTTTTTTTCTCTGTTAGCTTCCCTGGAGCCAGAAAGCAGGCTCCATGTTCTTACTACCGATTACAGCACAGTGTAATGTTACTATATYGATGATAACAAATTATTCAGAGTTACAACAGTAATTCAGTACACTTCCCAAGCAAATAACGCAACAGAAGTTTAAAATTACTTGGTATTTGCATAACTGGACCTCATTCACTGACAAATTTGGACAGAGTGAATCAGATGCTTTGCACTTGGCATTGAAAGACACATCCTGTGCTGCACACCCCTGGAGCACAACCTACAGGAATGAGCTCATTGCAGAGGACAGCGATGGATGACACAGAATGAGCCGTTTCCAGCAGAGCAGCGTTGGCTGGGGCCAACTGCTGACCCAAAGCATCTCAAAGCCATGGAGATCAGTCCCAAAGAAATGCCTTCAGCAYCATCAGGGTTTTGATTATAAACCAGGAAAGAGAAAACTAGGCTCTATATTCCAAACAGTCCTAGAGCTTAGGCAACCCGAACACATCTCCAAGGCCTCACTGGTCCTGGCTGCAGGCCCCAGGGTCTCCCCTAACTCTGACGCCCCAGGACACCATTTCAGCTCCCACAGCCCTGTCTTTCCCAGCCCTGGTGAGCCCACAGCCAGCTCCCCTGGCTGGATCCCAGGCTGCTGTCCCAGGCTGGCCCCAAGAAGGCTCCAGGCCATGGCTGTACCACCACCCCAGCCAGGGTGCTGGGCAGGCCCCTGGCCCACGGGAGCCACACAGTCCTGACAGACACCACTTAAAACACCACAGTGACATTTCTTCCCTCTTCCCACCAGTTTCTCTGCCTTTCGTAGCTGCTAGAGCTTGTCTGTCAGACCTGTAAGCCCCACACACCAGATTTTGCTCCATGGTCCTCCTCTGCATAGCACAGTGAGCTTTCATACTCTGTRCAAGTTTATACTGAATGAATTCATGTGGTTTTCATAGTAAAGGAGGTAGAATCATCTCTTCCTCTCAGATAAGAAACTGAGGTGGTGATTAGGTGCCTAAATCAGTCACTAGAGAAGTCATTGGCAGAGTCAAGATGGAACCACAGTCTTTTTTCATCTTCTCACCCCAGCAACCCTAGTTTAAAAGTGCACAAATGCCCGCCTTGCCAAGAACACCCACAACCACAGACCTTGCTATGTACAGTCACAGAACGACAGACCACTAAACAAAAAGCTGAATGAAAAACTCAATTTTATGCTAGTGAACTTGTAACAATTAAGGTTAGAAAATTCTTTTATTGTGTACATGTTCCTYACCCCCAATCTTCTTGTCAATAGATGTGATTGCTCATAAGATATAARAATAATTTTAAATTCCCTAGCACTCAGTAAAATAGTAGGCAATTTACTTAATTGAAGRAGAAAGGTAGYTTTTATATTTTGAAAASGTTTTCATAACCTACAGYTCTTTTGCTGTATTGACTTTTGGTTGCCAATAGAATAGAGCAGTAAAACATGACAAACCTATTCAGTACTTGATTCTCTAAAGGTATTAAAGTCTGTAATACATTTGAATGGCTATACTGCTGTATTTATTCTACTYATTTCACATCTATTAAAATCTTCCACCCATATTATTTCTTAATTAAAATTTAAGTAAAACAATCATCCCCTGCCAAGTATGATTTGGAACAGATTCTCATGATCAGCCCAGCTCTTGCCATTATTGTAGCTATAATTAATATGCAGATTAGTTGCTGTTATGTAATATTTGTATTCAGTTGGGATATTTTATATTTTTCAACTGCRTGGCTAGGTTTTTATCTTACTTAATTGGCAGTTAAGTATTAGGAAAAGTTTATCCCCAAGTCATTATGCAGCTGTGCAGAGATCACTAAAGGAGGTTTAAAGGCTGCTTTTTTTTAATACTGAACACAAAATTCAGTCCTGTTATTAAGTGTAGAGTCTTGTTTCGTTGCTATTTCCTCATCTTAAATCATGTAACCAATACCAACACCTGAAAAAGGTGCTTAAAATAATAACCTGACAGTGACCATAGTTGCTTAATTATTTACAAGTTCAATATTACATGTAAAGGATCTTAACCCACTGTAAAGATCACTMTTTTAATTACTTGATGACAGCAACATGCAGGTAGATTAAGTGAAAAGCAGTATATTGTGGAATACATATTTCCTGAACTTAATGACTAAATGGAAAAGAGCATGATGAGATGGTGTGTACAGGAATCAGTACTCAGTGTTCTACCAATGGCTTGACACAGACCTGGACCAGAAACGTCAATGGTTGTCTTCTATTTTCAGCAATAAATATTGATTTAGATTACATAAGTTCTGAGATTCTCGAACAGCCAACTTAAGGAAGAACTCAAAAGGCAAAATTCACTATGAAACTGTTAATAGTTTTCAAAATGTAGTCCTGCCTGTTCCATTTCACCTCTAAAACATCTATACAAACATAGAACCACTGCATAGACACCTCATCCAACTCAGGACAACAGAAAAGAAAATCAGAAAATTATTATGAAATCTTAAAACATAATCTAAGAAAAATCTGTCTTTTTAAAAGCCCTAAAAACACAGGACACCATGAAGACAACCTGGAAAGTACTTAAAAAAAACATAGTATCTTGTTAAAATATGTTAAAAAACATATGAAAAAGGCAGTTGATGTGAGGGAARAGACCTGGGTTGAAGTGTGGTGTAACAAAGAAAAGGATTTGATAACCTCATCTATCTAACATGTAACTAGCTGAATATCACACAAAAATCATTAAGTATCACCTGTAATGAGATACAGAGCATTGAGTCCTGCCCACATCACTCAAGAGAAAGAGGTATGCTCAATTTAAGCTGATGTTTAAAAACAGTAATGCCAATGAGGCAAACACAGTATTGGCCTTTGAACTCCACCCTAGATAACATGAGATGAGAAAGGGCCTGTCAGAATGGCAGCTGCTCCTTGTYTAAAGCACACAGTRGTAATACAATAAGAAAATATAGTTTGGAGCAGTTAGGAAAGGGTTGCTTCAGATAATGATGCCAGCAAATAGCAATTTYATCTCTATTAACTGCCCTTCAATTAACAGCACTGTGTTCCTAGAGTCTGGCACTTTATTAGATGTTTTATATCACATCAACAGCACTATGATAATGGCCATTCTTGCAAAGYAGGAATCTATGTTCCTTTCCTTTTCATTCACCTGTTTCCCCAAAGCCACCAAGAGGTGCTCTGTGAAAAGGAATAATTTTGCATGTAAGACTATTTCTCCTTCCTCTTGGGCAAATGTCTAAAACTCTSTGTTTAAAGTTATTAGACTTCTATCAATAATTTAATTCCATATCCTTCAATACACTGACTTTGATATCTGCCAGTAGGGGTCATAAATTTATACAAAACCATAATATTATGCTGCATTCTCTGAAGCTGAGCTATGTACAGTSAATGTTAAGACTTCAGGTACCTACTGAATACACTGCCATGGCAGCAGCCTTCTGTCAGATACAGTTACCAGTCATAGTTTTCATCTTAATAGTTACTAAGTACCAGTTAATCCAGTGCTAAAAACAAGCAAAACAAAAAACCCCTGCAGCTGTTCACCTGTTCTAGCACAGTTTAGGAAACACAAGTTTTCACTGGAATATTAATAAACAAAACAAATGGCAATGTGAGAAACAAACAGCTTTATGGAGACTTCCACACCTCTCACAAGAGTCAGGCTTGTAGGAAAGAGAAAGCAAAGGCTAAACTAACTAAATGTGAGGTAAGAGGTGCTTCTAAACTGGCCTATYCACTGCATTTCTTTGCATATTAGGTTACACAGACATCAGTTATCATACTGTAGCTCTGGTTTGACTTGTTTCAAAGGATTAATTATTGATACCCAGACAAACATCATTCCTTTCACTGAATAAAAGAAGCAGAATGATCTGTGGAAAACATGGCTGATGAGATAACCCAGCATTTTGCTCTCATAAAATATTYACAAGCCATATAAATTCGGTGCTTGCAGATTTGGAAGATTAAGAAAAGTAAGTCAAAAAGAGAATACAAAAGTTTTCTTATTAGTTTAAGACTGAGGTGTTATATGCAGTTTTCTGCATTCCTAAGGGATTTCTGAGAAACATCTTGCTCCAGTCCTTACTTWGAACCACAGCCTTACTTTCTGTGCTGACCACAGGAAAACCCTTTTTTCCCTCTTCTTGCAGTGACCASTTTCTCTGTTGCATTTGTGCACACATTCAGTAATCCTCACAGATTTCACGCTCTGTGCCCTTCATTCTTCTGGTATGGCTTACTTGTAAAGAATTTTCTTTTCACATTATTGCTTTGACTGGCAAAAATTGCTGCAGTAKAGGAATTAATTCTAAAACCTTGACCCGAGAGACAAGAGAAACTAGACTGGTAAAATACAGTGTTCCACCCATGATTCCACAAATAGTACAACAGTCTGTCAAAYGAAGGGTTCCTGGGTATGGTTCTCACTTCAGAATATGAAACAGCAGACWCCTACGTTATCTGAAATCTGAAGAAAGCACAAAAAGATTCATTTCAAAGATTAAAAATTTCTACACATTAATGGAAGTGTTATAATGTAACACTTTCATTGATGTGAAACAGAATTTCCAAATAACTGAAAAACTGCCTGGCAGGTTTCCATATCAGCCTAAGAACTGAGAGGCATGCTGGACGTCCCTGTTCTGTCATCAAATCTTGAAAGTCCTAAGCAACATTGTCTAATCTTTTTATGTCTTCACCCTGCAGCTATAAAACAAGAGCAAGAACAGTTTCTGTTGCACAGGGATCTTACAAAGATAAATGGATGTAGGATTTTAAGTGACTTGGTATTACAAAAAGACAAGAAAATGCAGGCATAATCTAAGTGAAATCACAAAGTCACATTATAAACCTACTAGTAAAGTAGTAGTAAAGATTGTTAGACTAGTTATATAAGGTTGTTAGACTAGTTATATAAGACAATTAAACATTAATACAGACATGTAAAGAGAGCAAATAAGAACTCCAGACAACATGGGGAAATGAAAAAGGATAAAGTCATTGGAAGCTTACACATGTGCAAATAGACAAACAGTGCTTTTCAAAAACAGGGTTGGTTCAGGTGAGCACCTGTTCATATCAATAGTTATGTAAACTTTCACTATAAATTAAGAAGACTGGGCACATAATTTCATGTAAATTTATTGATAAAAATAAGACTAAGTTTTCTTTTGTAGCTTCGGATTGTATCAGACCACACTGTGAGAAATAAATAACCTCTGAATCTGTCGTGAGACTATKCAACAAATGAACTTACTGTCAAAATATGTAAGTAAACAAAAAAACAGGACAAGTGATGTACAGGTTAAAAGTATTCACTGAAAATATTTTGCAAAATTTCAAGCTATTACCTAGCCTGTAAAATTATTTTCCTTTTTTATAGTTAACAGAGCATTTCTTATTAATTTCAGGTCCTAAGAACCAATTATTATCACATTAAAATAGTCTCTGAAGGCCCTTTCAATTATAAAGTAGCAGACAAGAGGGCAAACAAGCATTTCACTTTATTAATGGGGGCACTACATTTAAATGAATGACACATTTTATTATTCTTTGGTCCCTACACACCACAGAAAAATGTACAAAAAGCAAACCAGACAATTATCATGTAAAGCATTAGTCTTTAACTGAATTTTCTGTGGTTCAAGCCTTATATTGAGATCGTTCTTTCAAAATATATTTTTTTAAGTMCTTTAAGTAGAGATTAGCCTTAAATATTATAGAAACTAAATTTGCAAAAATATATCAAGCAATTTTAGATGGGACTGAGTTATTGAAAATACAGAAGAGAGTTCCTTAAGAGAAAAGTATGGAGAAAGACAGAAAGGTGCATGCATTTTCTGTTATCCTCCTGTTTTGTTTCTTCCCACCTAAGAGAAGGCAAATCAAAGTAAGCATACAATTGAAAATAAAACTGAAATGAAAACTGCCAAATTAGCTATATCCTATCGAGTGAGAAATATCTGTCACAGRTGACAAAATACTTTCAATATTTATCCAAAAGTCTCAAAGTGCTTCACAAATGGGAGAAAACAATCTCAAAAATKACTAAAAAAGCAAGAAACAGTGGGGAAATTACCTAACTTGTTTATCTTGATTACAGGAAGTACTCTAGTTGATTGCTTGTAATTTTGTTGTTGTTGTTAACATTAAGTAATACCCAATTCCAAGATTTTCAGTCATTACCTTTTGGCACTTTTTTTTTACTACCATGAAAGGATGAAAGAAAAAAAAAAACACATTTAATTTTTTCTGATTTTGAGAGAAGCATTACTGGTAAATCTTTTCTGATCTATAGGGTCTAGGCTACAAAAGTAGTTTTGACCAACTAACTATGCAATAGACCCAGCAGTAGGAAAACTAACCAAATAACTTTTAACTGCTAGGAATAGCCGATGAAATAAGTCATTAAAATGTTCCAAAAGTAGAAAGTATTTTCACTAAAGGATATACTCAAGTATCATTTACAAAATACATTTCAAATTGCTTTGTCAGTGCAGTCAAATATCACAGTACCTTCTCAGTTCTGTATTTTTCTCCACTCTGCTCAATCACAGAAGGGAGGTTTGTACCTATTGCAAACAGGCTGTCTTCATTCACTGCATTAACTTCATAATCCTCTCTCACATGTGCTATCAGAGGTAAATCAAAGAGGAGGAGGAGGAGAAAGAGATCTAGACTGAACTGCAGAAGCAAATTTTTCCCCTCTTCTGTGACATACAGAATAGCAAGGCAGCTAGTACCTATGGCTAAACCACATGCTCAAAATCAAGTTTCTACTGCCCAAAAATCACAAAGAATTAGATTAGAAAAGGCAGTGGCCAGCTTAAAGGACAACATACAAAGTAATACAGCTACTCCAAACAGGAATTTCAGTCCTTATGTAAAAAGAATTAACCACTCATTTCCCTCAGCTGAAAGAACAGGTTTTCACCTCAAAAACTTGCTGACAGGAATTTGAGAACTTCATTTGACTCAAATTGAACATCTTCACATGAAAAGGATGGACTTCAGCACTTGCATTTTCTTTATATGTAAAATAGCAAGTTATCCATATTTTATGTGAATATTGGCAATGTTCAATGCTGAGCCCCAAACAGAATTTATTTGCATATACATTTTTATAAAGAGATTTATGATTTTTCAGAAGGTTTTAAGATGACAGCATAAAAGATGAAGGAGAAAGGCAGTGGGACAAAAATAACTGAGAGACTCACAAATACAACAGGTTGGTAATATCATAAAACACACGTTTAACAACAATTTGAAGAATGCCAGAGAAGCATTCTATCATCTGCCAAATTCGATAAAGGAGTAATCTCTAAGGCATTTTTGATTCAAGGGTAGTATATAAAATTTATTCTCACTGTATTAAAATCATAAAGGAAAGCACAATGAATTAAAGGCAGCTCTCTGTAGGATATAAAGCCATATCTAAGCCTATCCTGATGTAGGAAAGTACGTTCCAGTATGCAGCACATAAATATTTGAAGAGCAACAGATGAGCCAATAAGTAATTAAAACTATTTACTAGCACACAACACTTCTCACTCAGATTACAGAGTGCCATGCAGCTTTCAGACTGCAAGAACTCAGTGCAGGGAGGAGTCAGAGAGCACACAAATGTTCAGGAATCTGGAGAAAAACATACAGCTCTACTTCTCAAAATATTGAAAATGCAGATTTACTTGCCAASTATTTTAATGATGACTTTGAAATGATTATATTAGACTCAACATTTCCCTCTAAAAGGCCAGTAACATCACATTGTAAGGAATGTSTAAGTGTTATTATTTAATCAAGTAGATGTGACTTTATTTATTACCCACTGCTATGGAAACAATTTTGTGTAACGAGAATCTCTTTACTCCCTTGCATAAATGGCAGACAAAAGATCTTAATCTACAAGGAATTTTTCTTCTTTCAGGTAGCTTATATAACTTTGGTCACTTTCTAGACACCAACTATCAGCATCCAAATTATCCAATGTCAACACCTGTAGACTACAAATACAGCATCTGATATTTATGGTACAAGGAAACACACACAGTGGTTCCAAATTTACAGATACTGACTGAAATCTACAGGAGAGAGAAGAGGACGGATAAATTTCTGGCTGACTTACATATTACATCTCCATTAATCATTACTTATGCTATACAGAATGAKAACAAGCCCAGTGAATTCTCTTTGACTTTGCTAACTTCATCACCTTAAATAACAGGARTAACTGAAAGCAGCACAGAGCTCATCCCCTGCCCTTGTGCGCAGTGCTGCACTGCTAGCAACTGATGCGTGACTTTGACATTGAACATTGCCTTTTTAAGCAATCAGAAATTGGCCTAGTGGAAAATAAAGATACCTGGTGTCCTTTCTTGGCCCTCATACTGCATTCTGTTAAAGGCAGGATTGAATCTGCCTGTACCAAAACTTGKAGGTGAAGCTCCTACTCTGATAGGGCATTTTCTAAATGAAAACAGCAATTCTTTGAAGCTTCCCAGAGGCCTGAGTGCTCAGAAGCAGCCCTGGCAGAGTTGCATTAGTAGCAGAGGGCCAGTGAGGTGCTTAAAGGCAGTCATTGCTCTGTCTCATGAGTCTGCAGGTTTTGGTTWCAAAATTTATCAAAGCAGCAGATACAGCATATGTTACAAAAATATGTTGCCTCTGAACACTCACTCTGCCTATAAATTATGCATGACACAGCAGCAGTTATTGTCAGCTGAGCAGAAAAGGTAATGAACAGAGGTGAGAGGATAGGTCAGTTGCAATTTCTAGCTCTTTTTGTAAGATTCAATAAGAAGAAATTAAATTATTACTATTGCTAAATCATCAATATTGGAGTTTTAATTTGCTCAACTTCTGTCAAAGCACAATTTGACAGTCACAGGTAATAAAGTTAAGGCTACTATAGAAATTTCCATCTTGAATGCCATTTGTTACATCTTGCAATTCTGTGGTAATGTGATAATGCTATTATGGGGCCTAGAACACCAATTTTTTTTTAAATTTTTATTTAAATAATTTTGATAAAGATTTTGCAGCAGCATAAAGACTGAACAGCTCATCAAAGCCTTACACAATTCACAAGATGTGTTTTACTGAACCTTCTCATCAGCTTGAAACTTAAGAAACTTTCTCCATTTACTGTGCTGCATAATTACCTCACACAGCTTTTCAAGATGCAGGTGCCCCCTCCCATATTTTAACTGTGAATGAGATTAATTGACAATCCTATGCAACTATCACATGACATTAAAAATTTCACCTTAACTACTTCTTAAAAGAAGAATGTGYTTAATTAAGCCTTAGTTTAAAAAAATAAAAATGACTCATACATCAGTAATTTGCATCTTCCAAATATCTGATTCTAGCTTATTCAGCAACAAGATACTGAAGTAATACATGTAACTAGGGGATGCATTTGAGGAACAAATAATATCTCTGCATTTCAGATTCAGCTGAAGGAAATTGGGGGGCGGGGGGAAGGCATGAACTGTAAGATCAGCTATTTTTTTTTTTTTTTTTGAGTTTAGAAGTATGGCTTTTATCCTCACAAAGTAGTTTAACAAGGAAAATGGGACCAACAGGTTACAAAAGCAGAAGCCTTCTTTATCATGAACCCAATTTGTCTGTAGATCTGCAACTCTAATAAGAGGATTCAAAGATGTTTTCCTTCCTGGTCACTTTCTAAGTCCTCACTGCTATCATGGGGTGCAGCATGCATAACTCAAATGCTTCAATTCATCAACACCTGTCAAGTGCCCAATAAACTGAAAGTGATGAGTAGTTTTTATCTGATGCCCACATTGGCAACCACCCTTGCCTAGAAGTATCCAATGGCCCTCACCCCAGGYAGCAAAAAATCTCTGCTGAATAAAAAGAACTGCCTGGCTAGAAAGCCTCTTCCTTCAGACCAAGTCAGATATCAGATTTTTGTGGTGTTTCAAAAAAACTTGACTTCAAATATATTTTAAAGGGTTCTCCATGGAAACAAAGTCTCCTTGTTATTGACTGGGTCAGCAGAAAGAGCTGTGAAAATTCAAATGGAAAACTGTTACATTCATTCACTTTTCACGGGATTTTAAAATGATGAAACAATTCTATTTCCTCTAAAATCCCACTACTTTTACCTATAAAATTCAGTTGGAATCCCTCAGATCCACAGAAGTCTTTTCCTAGACTGATWTCTTTTCATGCAGATAACCAAAGAAGTAACAGAAAACAATAAACTAAGCAAACTCCAATCTCTATTAATATTTTATAGAGCAAAGCATGTTTTACGCAAAGTTCTAAGCAATTACACACTACAAAGCTAGCAGGGG